>SSNP01000005.1:7846579-7952244 GCA_006937955.1 Pachypanchax playfairii | reverse complement strand
TTTTTTTTTTTTTTTTTTTACATTTTCTTTAATCCTACATAATCTGTTAGTGTATGAAAAATGTTTGCAAAGATCCAGTGCCAAAATTCTGCACCAAGGGGAAGTTACTCCCTCATGTATAAAACATTGCTCCCAAAATGCATAATGTGCTTTGAGAGGAGACTGAAAAGGCTAGTTGTTGTAGTGGTTGGGAATGTCAACTCAAAGGAATGAGGTTCTAGGGATGAGGCTGGGTTCTTTCTGTGTGGCATTTGCATGTCCTCCCTGTAGACTTGTCCTCTGACTTCCTCCTACCGTCCAAACACATGTATCTTGGACAGGGAATTTGACAATGATCTTAGGAGTGTGTGATTGTGTATCTTGGGTTTTTTTGTGATGGCTTCTTGCTCGATGGCTGCTGGGATGGACACCAGTCCCCCTCCCCATGACCCTGAAAAGAACAAAAATACGAGAAGAGCACATCAGACATAGTATTTTGCAAGAAATTTGCATAATGTTTATCTGACCCTTTTTCCTTCATTGCAAACACAAATTCTCTTTACACAGATTATAAAAGGATTCATAGAACAGTCATTGGTTGAACAATATTGTAGTAGCTAAAACAAAACAAAACTTTATAGGGAAAAAAACATATTTAGAAAAGGGACACATGTAACTTAACAACAGATTGTCTTCAGTCAGAGACTCCTTTAGATCATAAAGCCATAGAAATGTCCATCTAACAGTATCCAGATAGATAGATGCCAGTGAGTTTATGGGGTGGGGTTGGTTTGTGTAGCTTTTTTACTTTATTAAAATAAATCATCATTTGAAAACTGTATTTTATATTTACTCAAGTTATCTTTGATAAAACCTTTAAGTGTTACACAAAAATAGAAGCAATTTACTGTACTCTTTGCTCACCACTGCATGCAAAACATACAAATACTGTGTCATGTACCAGTGGTTTTTATTAACATGCATGTATTTTCAGGAATAATTGACTGTTTTTCCTGACATCCCAAAGGTTCCACATCTTAAATACTTTAACTGAACAGGTAATTAGGTTCATGCTTATAAAGCTTGTGTTGTGGCAACAGCAAACAAGCTGAGCCTGTGTCATTTGTAGATTACAGACTCCTGATTATCAGCAAGTCTGCTTGCTTACCACTCTATTTTACCCTGCTGATGGTAGACATTATTGAATTAACCAGCGATGCGAATGTTTGTAGCTCAGCAGATCATCACAAGCTCGTCAACTGAAGCTTTTTTCCTCCAGTTTGACATAAAAAAAGTATTTTCTGTTTCAGTTTTATTTGTACTGTTTTATAATTTAATACAACTATCAAAAGAAAAATTTGTCTTGAGCTTAAAATTTTAGTGTCATATCAAACTATAGCTGCTGTTAGGATGGATTTCAACCATCTCAATTTTTTTACGTTTCTATATTTGTGAAAGTTGTCCGTTAAAAAACAGATTTTCCCATTAATTATCAGAAAAGAAACCTTTGTTTTTCTTATGATCATAAAAACACTTGGTTTGTGTTCCACCTGAGCAGCATTGCTGAATTTTATTCAACCAAACACATAACATACACAGTTACCGTAAAAGGAAAACCCTTCTCATTCAGTAGACCTGATCTAAGTTGGTATAGTTGAAAAGTTATTCGACATCACCTCTCAGCTTAATCTTCAAGTCTTTGCACCTGTAATGTCTGTTCTTAACTGCTGAGCAGACCGATTCTTGTCGAAAGGGTCAGCTGTCACATAAATCTACAACCAGTGAAACAAAGCAGTTTCTGAACTGCTGAGTTGGTTGTTTCCATTATGATGGTGCTTCGTTCAGCTGGCTCACTGTTGAGACATGTGTTTTGTATGGAAATCATCAAGTCGAGTGCTTTGAAGCTGAACCTAGCATTAGGGTAGTGTCCAAAAAGACCAAACCTATGCTGGCACATTGTCCATCAAAGAAAAGACACAGCTAAGACTTGTCAGTCATATATTTTTCTCTACTATTTATTCTGTACACTTTCAGATATACATTTGCACATAAATTAATGCATTCTGAATTGTTATTCTTTTCAGATTAATGTTTTATTTTTCCTCATTATTTTATTTGGATACTGTATATTATTACCAAGTTTTGAAATGGAAAATATAACATCTGTGACTGGCCAAGTTCACTCATGCATAGCTGCCTTGTCACGATGTGGATTAAAATGTGTGGCATTAAAAAAAAAAGGAACATTTCTTCAGTTATCCAGTATGTTTACTTGCAGTTTGTCAAATGCTGCACATTACACTCACACCAAATGCTTCATGAATAGGGCTTACTGTGCAGATGCTGAAAATTAATATCCTGTCTTCCAATTAGAGTGAGAAATTTGATAAAAGGAATTCTTGTGGAAATGCTTTAATTAGCCCACTTGATCTTACTCAAGAGACCCCATACCCTAGGGTGAAGTAACCATGTGCTATTAATTTACAAGGTAATAAAGATTAAACACTTGTTCAATGGAACCCAATTCAGTGGATGTACTCTAAATTTAACACACTGTTTGTTGAAACAGTTTATTTTTAGGAAGAATTTGCAAACACACACTCGAGCTTCTCTGTATCTGCCTTCACTTTGTGAGTCTTCCTAGTATAGAGATTGCAAATGATAAAGGTGCAGGCAAAGATTTCAAACACCTAAAAAGGTACCTGAGGGACTGTGAGATCTCTTGCCATGCAATTCTCTGACTCTATGTGTTCTAACATTTGATCAATAGCATTTAAAGCCCAAGCTTCTGGGACTGGAGCACTCTCAGAGTAAAATGTCATGCATCTTTACTTTCTTTAATTATATTTGGTTTTAATGGAGAAAGTTTCTGCAACATCACATGAGCATTCTCATTAGAGAGCAAAGATCCCACTACACATCCCCAACTCTACACTTTTTAGAATAAAACAAATGAACACAAGCTGTTCAACAAACCAAAGCAAACAACATTGTACTATTATTCCAGATAATACAATGTAGATAATACAATGTATAATCGATTCATTAAAGGCAATAGTGCTTAATCTTCCAACTGAAAAGAAAAAAGATCCTAATTTTACTCGGTGTGGTTTTTTTATGCTTTTGCATTTTGCGCTCCCTCTCTTAGCTTAGCTATTATATATAATAGCTATTAACTTAGCTATTATATATAAACTTTCTTAATAGCAGGTTAATAAACCCAAGCTGAGTTATTTAGAAAAATGCATTTAGACAGTGAATATATGTCTTAAAATTTGTTAAATGCTTATCTGTGAAACAACCACATTTATTTTATTTCAAAGTTTCCTCAAATCTATAATGTCAACACCTTTTCCTGGATTCTGGGCCAGTTGAAATTTCCCAGTTATTATAATCTTTGCATAAATGATCTCCAAACTTGATTCAGGGAATGAAGAACTCTAAACTCCTCATTATTCCTACTATAAAGAAATGTATCTTTAACTTTCAAACTTTTGGACATTGTAGTATATGTATTTGTTTTTTATGGAATACTCTTACATTTCGGCACAGTATTTTTAGTGAAATAATACCATTTGCGATGAGATTACACACCGATGTGGACTAGATTTTAATCTTTAACTGTTCCTTTCATATTTCTCTTTTCCTTTTCTTTGTTTTGTTTCCCTCATGGTCATGGTGTTTCACTCCGTTTTACTTGGTGCTTTTGCTTTTGTCTCCCTCTTGTGGTTCCTTGTGTTTTATTGATCCTTCTCTTGTGTCTTGTTTTACAGGCTCTGTTGGTGTTGTCATGTTTTTTAGGTTCCCTTCATTCATGTTTGTCTGTATACGTTGATGTTGTGTAATTTCTTTCTACAAGATTCCTTTGTGCCATCTTTCATTTAATTCTTCAGTCCCTCTCTCATGATTAATTTTCCACACCTACATTCGTTCAGTCAATTCTTTCGCCTTTTCCACGTAGCTGTTCCTTCTCAGAAGCCACTTAGTCCTGGTGTATACTGTAGATACTCCTCATCTTTCCTTTACCATCCATTGGTTCCAACCATTACCATCCCCGTGTTCCTTGTGTTCCTTGCATCTTCTTAATTCTGTTTTTGTTTTGTTGTAACATCAGCTTTTGTTTTGAAGTTATTAACATTGTTTTATTTAACTATGTCCGTGACTCTAATGTGTTTTCAAATGTAGCTTTGTACTGCATTAAACATTTGACAACAGAGTAACAGCAATTTCTAAATCCAACAAGGACTCATCAATAAAAAACATGAACCAGGTATTTCCCAACAACTGAAGCCTTTCTACTGTTGATATAAAGTTTATACAGTAGAATAATATATGGAACAACATGCAAGAGTTTACAATGAATTAACCTTGTTGGAACAACAGAAAAACAAAGACAGCAGAAAAATAAACAATGAATTTGAACAAACTTTGTGTTTTTCTGCACACTATAGGCATGCCTCATCATTACAGAAAATAACATTGTCTTTCAATCTTTGTACATTCTACCTTGATCAAGGTGCATAGGCTTAAATAGTTTATTAAAAGTGCAATTTAAATTTCCATACAAAATGTTTTTCACTTTTTGCGCCCTGGTCATGATATTCATTTCTCATTAACCTTAAATGTCTCAAGTGGGACATTTCTACACAGATATATAAATGCCCATATACTGCTTGTAAATTACTGGCATGGTAAAAAGGGAGTGGGAGTAAAGACCAAAAGAAGAAGAGAATGAGAAGACTGAGTAGGCTATTACAGAGGAAAGAGTGTATCCCCTAGAGGAGGCGCGAGCTGAGATGGCGTAAATGAGGGAAGCGCAGCAGCCATTCCTGTAGCCTCATTACAGTAATGGAGACCCATCCGTTCTGTCAAGGCCTCCAGAAAATCTTCTGTGACACGAAAGCCTACCTTTTCATGCTATTCCACATCAGTGATCCAAAAAGAAAAAAGAAAAGAATTGCTGAGATATTGTTGGTGCTGGGATTCAAGTTAAACAAGAAGTAATGTGCATTTGGTAGAGTATTAAGGTCTTCATTAGGCTCCTTTTTCCCTGCCACAGTCTATAATGTTCTGTGGTGTTTGACTTTGTGGCTTTGGTGGGAGACTTTAAGCTTTTAGTAAAGATTGGTCTCACTGGTGAGGAGGCCATTGAAGAAACTACAATTACGGGCAAGCTTGAAAGTGGCTTTTCAAAGGTATGAGCATTCGTTTTTACATTAGTTTCTCTGGGTACATTGTATGTGAGAAAATATCAGTACTGTAAACTGGATTGTAAGATCAAACAAATACATTTTGTTTATTGGCTTGTCAGCTTCATGACAGGTTGTTGGCTGTCCCAGCTGACGTAAAGAGGGAGGTGGAGGACACCCAGGAGAGGCCCCCCCTCTTGCAACAAACGGCTGGTGATAAGAACCAAACAGCCATGAACACACAAGTCCGTTCTGTATGAACTTTACATGCATGCATTTGGACTGTGGAAGGAAACTACAAAGAAAGAAAATGGGGAAGAATGAGACCATGAAAACTGGTAAAACACATCACAGTAACTGGTAATCTTTTATAATTTGTAAAATACAATTAAACAATAAAATATTTATTGAATGGTGTACTAAAACTGCAGGGTTCTGATACACAGCTAATACCCTAATAATTAGCAATCTCAGTCAGATCTATCTTTATAATATTATACAATGTTTTTTTAAACTTCACTGGAGTTCACAAGGTGTGAAATTTGGTGATTATTAGGGTGAAGAATGCAACAGTATAAGAAGAATTTTTATACTATAGAGGTTGTGCATTTAGTGAAAAGATAAAAAGTGAAAATGCTGTTGCCTTTTAGTCTCAAAATAGAGAAAGTGGTTAGCAAAGACCTGAAGAAAAACTCCGGCCATTTTGCTTATGCTTAATTTATCTTTTGGCAAGTCAACATGAACTGATTTTAACACGAGCAGAAGTTTCCGCTCATTTTAAAGTGGTCATCTTGATCACATTTGCTGCTGTGGAATAATGTTAAGAGTCATAATCACCACTGGCAGTATGATAAGCCCCTGCTTTTTATGATATCAAAATGAATTTATTCTCGTTTACACACTTTCATCCCACATGATGAATCATAAACCAGGACCGTGAGTGTAGTATATGACCCCAAATGATAAATCATACTCAACAGAACATATGTGCTTGTGTGTGCACAAGGCTTTTTTTTTTCATTCTTGTTCTGTATCAGAAATTGATGTAGATGTAGCCTTTTTATCCAAATACCCCTGACTGCTCCATTAAACTGTCAATGACAAACCAGACAAAAAGCACAATTTCAGCAGTTCAAAGTGGTCAGCTCCCAGAGGAGCAGTGCTCATGCACAGCCACTGCACATGACTGCAGCTATTTATAGCACAAAGTGTGTAATGTAATGCACCTGCAAATCGTCCGTCATTGTCCTGCATTTGTAATTACATTTCTTCCACTTTACATCTATAAAGATCTAAATTCAAGAAGTTAAAAATAATATATGCATGGGTTTATATTAAAGGATTCTTTTTGAATTTCACATACATAAAGGCTAAAATAAAGGAATGTATGTTTAAAATAATAAAACTACCACTGAAAAAAAACAACCTGATAATTAATTTCTTGTTTTGGAGCCAGCAAATTTGTGCACACACATTTTTTGCCCCAGCTGAGTTCAATCAAAAGGAAGAGACTAATCAGTGAATTTACACGCTGCGGTGTCTGGATGTATTCCTGTACTGCACTTTAGTTTGGCATGTCTTAGATTAATGCAATTTGTGTTGTTAGGCAGTGTTACTTATCTCTCTCCAGAGTCATATACCAATGATTCTTCTGTTGTTTGGGTAACTTTTCTCAGTTCCAACATAACCAAGGACAAGTAGTGTGGGCCATGGGGGACTGGCTATCACCAGTTCACATAAAACCCAGAAGCTAGTTGCAAGAGCTCTATCTTGCAGCTGCGAACAGAAAAAAAGAGAGCATGAAGAGGACCTTGGATGCCACTTATTTGGTGTCTTTGATAATAAATGCAGCACTCTACACTCAACAATTCTGTTTTCAAGCTCACAGGAAGGTCAGACCAATGAGTAATACAGCCAAAGAACAAAATTACACACTAGAATTGTATTCCATCCTCTTCTTCATACAAAATTAACCATGAGTATCAGCAGAAAGTGTACAAAGATCTGAAATGTGTATATGCATATATGCTTGATTGCATATATCAGTGAAAGCTGGCTCCCAGTAAGATTTCCTTTCATTTCCGGATTTGGCAAGGTCACCAATTCACTATCTCCCAATGACCCAGCCTTGACTTTTGAAGTCTTTTTAATAAGTTTGAAGTATAGAATCATTTATTTACTGATAAGTTTTTACCCCACAGTGAGTATCCTTGGAAGAAAATGACATTCAGACTATAGGCTGATTTATCCACCCCCTCTTTGGCGCATCCCCAGTACTCAGCCTCACACCTCCCTCCACTTGCCGTACCATTTCCATACTGTGTTCAAATGTCTTACACTGGGGCATCATCATCAATAGTCATTTAGGAATGTGTTGCTTTTCATGCCACTGGATGCAATGAAGATTCATAGCTACCTATTCCAAAAGGAATGCACCGGATGAGTAAGAGATGGAAATTGTACACATACACCACAGGAAGGTGGGTTACCACAGTTTGGCCTTGTAGGGCCACTGAGGTGGAAGGCAGAGGCATTGATAGATGGCCAACATTTTAATGAGCAGTTATTTTAGAAGCAAGGAGGCATAAGTAAATATGAAGGAAATCTAGGGCTCCTTGACCAAAACTGCCTTTTAAGTTTTATAAACCTTCAAAAAGCTACCTGCCTTATTTACTTGTTTTTCAGACAGTCAAAATATATAGCAAAACAGCTGAGTATGAACAGAATTTATCATTAGCAAAGCTCTGAAAATTCACAACTGTACAGTAGTCATCAAAAAGAATGTTTTAATGTTAGATTCCATGCCCTTTCATGATTCTCCCAGAGGCAAACTGTTTGAAAAATAAAAAATAATAATAAAACAACATATAGAGAAAAGGCAAACTTGTAAATAGTCTTGTGGCTGCCTTTTTCTGTTAGACAACTCTGTATTGCCTTTGAAATAATTGATTATAAAACATAAAATCTAACATTTCTCACTAATAATTAATAATATTTTAATTGAAATACGCAGACCCATTAAATCTAAAGTGACCAAGCCTTTTTATTTCTAACCATCAAGCTGATATTTTAAGCTCCTTGACAGACTGTCTGTGAGACTGCGAATAGGAGAAAGAAAAGCTTGCTTACACACAGAACATGCATACAAATGAAGGAAGAGCATGTGAGTTTTATTAAAGTATGCACACGAGTACTTGAGGTAAAAATTTTAGCCAGTGTTCTCAAAATGTTTTACAGTATGCACTGCTTAAGTGCAGTGGACCATCAGAGCACTTTATCATTCTCTATTTTACATAGATGTGGACACACAGCCTTAAACTCAACCATTTTCTTTTTGTATCATCTTTTAAGGACTGGTCAATAAAAATCGGTGGGGATTGGAAAACAAAAAGGAGTTGTAGAGTGGTGGAAAATCAACAGATAACAAAATAATAATAATGAGTTCATGCTGAATTAGATTATGGTGTGTAAATCTGTGAAGTACTGCAGCAAGAGCAGTATCACCTGATCTGAAGTAAAACCGGTTTATATCAGTAGAACTGTGTGAATTAGTGCTTCTTTTCTTGGGCAAAAAGAAGAAAGGACAAGAAAAAAGGGAGGAAAATGAATAATCAAATGCTAAAGAGGTAATTTACTTGTGTAATGGCTTTCCCCTGCGTCTAAGGATTAAGGATGAGGCATTGTGATGGGACCCGATGAGCGAAATGCAATACGGATTCTATGACTGTGCATATAGGAGACAAAGACGTATGTCACCCCAACCATCATCAAGGTTGGAGAACAAAGGACTTTCACTTGATACTGCTCTCCCATGCTCAGTCTACTGCACTAATTTATAGTCCCTTTTAGAGGCTGACACTCAAGGGTAACAAGCAGATGCAGAGATCACTGCCTTGCTTCTGTTCCTGAGATCCATGTTAATAGGCCAACTCCCGCCCACTAATAAATCTATTAGTGAGCTAAACACTGTATAATGGCTTCAATCGGTTCTTTGGCTCCATGAGGTGTTGCATATTAAAGTGTTTGCTGCTGAAATAGTCTGACAGCTGACTTCAAACTTCAACAAAGTGCTTAAAATGAAAGTCTGCATAATGTTATTCACTCAGAAAATGAACATAGAGAGCAATAATGAACTTAGCAAGGTTTTTATTGTCACCTGTTTTAAAAGCTTAACCATTTTAATTACAACCTCTAATAGAAATAAAACTGTCAAACGCAGCTTGATGGTCTAATTCGACAATGTCTGATTTATTAGACTGGGCCTCCGTAATGAATAAATGTATGGATGTTGGAACAGCATGATGGAACACGAGTTTCAGCAGTCATCCAGAGCTTGACAGTATATTGTGATCATCTGCGCAGTCTTGATAATGTTCGCCACTCTGCAGGGAGTCTGGCAAGCTTCACCTTTGACCGACCTAATTTGATTTTGTCGAGTGTGTTTCCTTGCCCTGCCGAGACCAGGCCAGCTGCTCATTTCTCTCCAGCTCCTTTTTATGATGTTTGAGTCGCTGAATAAAAGAGGACGGATGAGGGAGAGCAGATAGAGGATAAAAGCTGGCGCAAGTAGACCGAATCAAGTTCATCACAGAGGCCTGTCTGATAGAGATGGTTTTATTACCTCTGGCATTTCAGTACGCAACTCCATATCTGGTGTAACTCTCTCCAGTTCAAACCTCCCATCCTACTAGATCTCTGACACTGTTTTCTTAATTCGTTATTTTTTGTCTTTTTTTTTTCCTCTGCTGGTGCCTGTTCTACAAAATCCCCAGGCAGTTTGGCTGGAATATCAATGAATCACTCTCTATTAAGCTCTCATATAAATTTATATAAAGCTGTAAGTGAAGCAAGACCTCAACACTCGATGAGACTGATGTGGGTGAGCGGCATCGCCTCTGGTTAGGCACTAGCCTCTCTGGTAAAGATCAGCATGAGCCACTCTGGAGAGTTTGCTCTCTGCATTCGTTTATTTCTATGTGATAATTAAGAGCAGTGAATTCTCAGCATGGTTCAGAGTTTTATTCACAGGGAGGACAGCCAAAGCAAAATGGATGTTGTAAAGAGATAATGGAGGGTGTGTCCTTGTAGGAGGTGAAAGAGGGAGAGACAGACAGAAGTCAGTGATGTTCAGTGGAGCTTTTCAACAATGCCTCTGTGACTGAATACCTCTGTGCATCACTTTCACACGGCATTTAAAATTTATAACTTTGTGTGGATCTGAATTTGGAGCAAATGTTCCGTACAATGTACAATATTGTGCAGAAGTTTGAATCAACCCTCAATTTTTTATAAATCCTTATAATCAATAATATATAACGAGAACAACATTTTTTCAGGTTTTCTAAAGTTCTTTCAGGAAGTTTTTTCTTTTATTTTCAGACCAGTGCCTGATCATTTATATGAAGGCTTTTCATTTTTTGAAGTGATTAAACTCCAACTGATAAATCATCCTAGCAACACAAACAAAAAGCTCCTAAATTTCAGCACAATTGCTTCTACAGCAGACAGACAACTTGGCAAATAAACAATTTTAAGATTGATCTTTAGACACTGACTAAACACAAAGCAGGTTAACAGATTCACAGAAACAGACCACAAAACAGAGAAAATAAATAACGAAAAAATAGATTGTCACCCACTAAATATGATGTTTGAGTCATTTAGTGAAGAGAGAGGGATTTGGTATCCTGGTGCTTCCAACTTGTTCAGTTTGCTTTATTTAACCAGAACGTAGTGACAACAGCATTGTTTGACACACTTACACAGTCTTACAATTACAATGTTGCAGTTAGTCCAAATTTGTCTACAATTGCTGCATATACACTCAAGAATCGTACAATAAACTCCTTTCTGCACCAGTTGGGCTCGATTTTTAAATCAACTTTTCAGTAATCATTTAAAACCTGCAACAAATTACCAGTATGTGCAAGGCTCCACACAAGATGAAACTAAACAGGCTGCCAGCATGAAGCGTTATGACAGTTTACCACTGCTTTTATTAGACAACTTTTAAAGCACATTTAAAAAACATTTTTATTAATTTGCATATGATTTTCGGTTTTGGAATTCAATAATGCGTATGTGGCCTCTAAATCTCCTGGCTCGGTAGGAGGTTGAAGGATCACAGATTTATCGATTGGATGCTGTAGAGATGCACCTTCGCATATCCATATGAGCTGTAATATTACTGAGAGCCATTAATCACTCTGACAGAAACAAAATGCACCCAGGCATCTTTGCCTTGCAACTGAGAAGAAGAAAAATTGAGCGAGTGGGGTTCTGGGCGAATTATTTCACTCGCTATAGCATCCGAGTTAAAATGTGCAGCAAAGGCAGTGTAGTTCAAAAAATGACAGTATAAAAAATGAATGTGTGTAATAGTGTATGCCAAAATGACAGTATAGCATGCTTCTGTGTCCAAAGTAAATAGTAATCAGTTTCCCTTCACATCAAATCCTTTTGTTATCTATTAACAGCTGACGACTGTTTTTAATAGCACTTAAACTAAAAATAAAAGTCAATTGTCAGAAATAATCTTGTTCTTTTTGTAAACAAATCCTCCCAGAGCCAAAATAGTAAAAAATCATTGGAAAATACTTTTGCAAAATGTGTGTGCATATTTATCTATGGCATCAAGTTATTGAAATATGCAAACCTCTGAACTTCACCAAGTGACTTTACTCATTATGCTTATAACAAAAACAGCCATCCAATGCCTTCAAATTCACAGGTTCCTTGTTTGTTCCCATAAGGACATTCTTGAAACTGGTGCCCTTTAAAAATGGCAGAAGGTATTAAAAGGCACATATTAAACTAAATGAACTTGCACTTTTGTTACTCTCTCCAATATAATTCACAAAGTGTCTGACTTTAACACAGACTGCTATCTCAATTTATTCTTTTAACAAACCACAAAGTCCTCTTAAATAAAAAAGTTAAGAATAACATGATTTCTTAAACTATTTTGTCACTAGTTTTTAGGTGAGAACATAACTTTGTCATGGTTAGAAAACAATCCTAGTTATGGGTAAACTCAGAAATAATCTACGCATACAGTACACGTGGATTATTCATACCTGAAGAAGAAAGTGTGCAGCAGGAAATCAAACCCCCAAACCTTATTTCTGCCATGAAACAGTGCTAATCAAATGCACCACCATGCAGCTCATAAGTATCAATATTTCTATCTTCAAAATGATACAATTATTGAAAAATTAAGGGAACACAGTGGCAAGCCAAACATTTCAAAAGTGTACTTCAGTAAATTAAATCATCAACAGTGGGGAAGCTAACAAGGTGGATAGCAAGTGGGCTGTGTCGAGTACAAAGTGGACCAAGGTGAATATGAAGTAGGTGAAGGTGAACATGAGGATACCTGTAGCAGAAAGCCTTCCTTTGTACCCACTAAAATACAGATACGTGTTCACAAAAGTTGTACAAGTGCAATTAATTATGAATTAATTCTTAAATCCAGATTATATTTTACTAATGAAACTAAATGTTTTAAATTGAAAATAGACCATGATTAGAGCCAAAACAAATTTGTATTTTTATGCAACTGCTTCGAAATGCCATTTTTATTCAGTTGGTCACGCGAAGCACAAAACGTTGTGTATTCTTCACACAACCAACAGTCCTTGAAGGAACAAATGAGAGTGTGGTTGATTTTTCTTGAGGAGAACAGTCTCATTTTAAAAACGTTATTTATTGATGAATGTGTTTGTTATTTCAAAATTTCAGCTTTGGAGCTTTTGAGATACTGTCCAGTCAGTGTATTAATTTTTTGCAGGGTAAACACACAGATTGGGCTATATATGTATATACATTCTGCATATGAGAAAATTTGGGGTGAAATCAACATTTCCATGAACAAGATTCCCCTTGAGCCTCTCTGTGATCAATTATGTATGTGCTGAACAGAGCCAAGAAACTATTTTTAAAGTTCAACTTCTTTGCATTTTTATTTTTTATCTCTAAAGGAAATGTGTGTATTGAGTATTTATGTTGATGCTTGTGATGAATGACAAATGAGAAAAAGCAATGTGGTTCAGGAAAGCGGGGAAGATCAAACGTGAAAGGAGAAAAGCCTCAGAGAGTAGCTGGGATGTGAGGTTAAGGAGGTACCATGCTGACAGAGCATGTTGAGAGTACATGCTCCCGTTCTCAAACTCATCTTCTGCCTCCTGTCGTTTATTCGCTACTACTTTCCACTAGAGTAATTTCAAGGAGGAAGGAAGCATCTTCTCACAGTGATTATGGAAGCCAATCAGAGCAACCTCACAACAAACAGAAACATGTTACTCAACAAGTACATGCAGCTTTTCACCAGGTGTGTGTATAAGACCAGATAACAGCCTGCTAAGGAACATTTCATGTCACCCTGAAGGACAACGCAGGCACTAAAAGACAAAAAGTTCCGGATGAAATATTCTGCTTTCACTACAAAATAACAACAATAATGTGTTGATGAATTGTCTTGACTTTTGTGATACTTATGATAAAAATACATAAATATAAAATGTATTATAATCAGTATGAGAATCTGACTGATACTGATCTTTATTTAAAGACGTGCTGGAAGCATGCCTTTTGGAAATGAGCTGTCAAATCTTATCCTGACACTTTATGTACTGCTGCTTTTTCATGAACCTTTGGTAACACATATAAAAGCATTTGGTACTTTTGACATTCATTTTGACATTTTTTTTATAAAGAAAGAAAGAAATTATACAAAACATTTTTAAGAAAAACTGATTTTGAACAAACTTTGCCATGGCAACCTCACTGAGAAGTTTATTTTTTTTCCTGAACCAATTTATGAAGATAAAAAAAGAAAGGAAAAAACTCTAAGTGATGCAATTTGTTCATCTTTTTGTCTCAGTTACTGATGTGCGACTGACATCAAAAATGAATTGAGGAGATTTGGGGTGATGAAAATGAGTGGGGTTGTGTAGATGTTGAAGTGGGGGCTCTTAGAGTTTTTCCTCTTTTCTGCTTGTCCACAGGTTACAGCAGTTGTTCACACACAGCTGATTTGTCATTTTACTCTCAGTTTGGATGGTTCCGCTAGTTGTGGCTGGTTGTTGTTCTTGACATTTGGAGTTGAGTCAGTTTTTGTCCAAAGTGAATCAAACAAGTTAGGACAAAAAACAACAACAAAAACAAGAAAAAAAGCACAAAAATTGTCCTCAAGTAGTAGAAAATTTACTTGTTCCTGTTCTGGTTTTTGCTAATTTAAAAAGTAATGACTGTCTTTTTAATACCATCTCAGTCTATGTTTTCTGGAAGTTAGTTAGGGTGCTAGTATGCTAATGTGTTTGCTAATGTGCACATGAATTAATGTAACCGTACAAACAAAACTGCCTTTTTCTGAACAAGTATTACTCACTGAAAACTTTTATTTAGACATATGATATTTATTAAATCCTCCTTCTGTCAGAAATACTTTGTCTGTTGCCAGTGCAAAATGTATGTGCAGTTTGTTTTCACATTCATCTGCAGATGGGGAAAGTTTCTTTGTGCTTACCTTGCAGATTATAAAAGTGTGCTGTGAAAACTTGAAACCCCTGTTCCCTACACACTAAGAATAGACTTCAGTGTTGTGGATTCCCAGATCTTAAATAGCTTGTGAACCTCCAGTATCAGGTACAAACATGCATTTCAAGTGGGTGAAAAATGCAAGTGAAATAATCCCAATTTGCACATGTTGAAAATCTGCAAAAACCAAAAGGTTAGTGTGTGGTGAGTTCATCATATAAAAACACCATATCTGTCAGTACTCTCAACATCAGGGAGTAGTTGAACAAGCTAAACACGGACCTGGTTTAGCAGTCAAAAACAAATAATTAACATCTGGGTTAACATAGTGACATCACTTAAAGTGAAACTACTAGACTGGGACATATGTTTAATATTAAATCTGAACTGTTTCAATTATAATAATGTAGTTCAAAAAAATTTTGAAAACATTGTGGTATATTTGTCTCTGATGAGAGGTCAGCTGACTCCTCACAGTATCCACAAGGATTTGAAATCCATTAAAGAAAATTATGAACCTGTCGGGAGTCTGATATGTTTCAGGAGCCAATGTGCTGACTCCTCATTTCCCTAATGTCAGACTACAGATTTGCCTTTATGGTTAGTTTAAATTTAAGTTTGAAGGGAAGTTTTTCATTGTTTAGCTTTAAATTGGCTCCATCCAAAATAATACTAATTTAGTTTAACTTGAAGTTGCATTTAGGATTTGTTATGATGAGATATGGATCATTTTTATGACCCTTATTTGTTCTGTTTTCCCGTTTTTTTACTTTGAACTTTGCTGTTTGTGTCATACCTGCCCATCTCTAACATAGAAAAAGACAAGACCGAGAATGCCAGGGAAAGTAAAAAGAGGTGTTGTCAGCAGGGAGACAGCGCTGACACTCACAGGAAAGAGTGAATAATTGAAACAGCCTCTAAGAGAAAGGACCACAGTTCTGATGGTTGGGCTGTCAACATTCAGTGAAGTAAGGACATGATGCGAAGCAACTTTACAAGCTGTTCCGAGGTCTCTGTTCAATGAGATTGTAATAACCAGTTCTGCTAAGCGCTGCTTGCAGCCTTTACTTGAGAAGAATGTTTTTGTTCTTGGAGATTTATTAAACTGCACAAGGGTCTGTCACTATGATGTGCCTGTGATTAAAGGGTTTGCAACACAAGCACATCAAAATCTGACAGTAGAGCTGAATCGGTTGGTCTCACTGATATTTGTTTGCATTTCAGGTCAGGACATTCAGAGCACTGTATAATCACAGTGTTGTGTGTGTTTATGTATGTATGCAACTGTATAATCATGCCTACATACATACATACTGTACATACATACATACATACATATGAACTATATACCAATTTAAACAAGAAGGGTCACAGCATGTCTTTTAAGTGACACTGCCATGTTATATTTTTGGAACCAGAGTCTGTGCAACCGACACGTGGAGCCTGAAATCCCACCCACTCACCTGCACACAATAGCAGTGTTTTATTCATCATCAAATAAATTATTACAGATAATGGCACATTGGAAATTAACATTTGAACATTAAAAACAGTACTCCATATATAAACAGAATCCAAATCTAACAAAAAATAAAGCTTATTTATTTATTTATTTATTTATTTATTTATTTATTTATTTATTTATTTATTTATTTACAAGGGTAATGTCCCATCTGTTTACATGACCAAATTTAATACATGTCTGGAAGTCATGAGGGTTGCTTGGATTGCTTGGGCTTCAACTTCTGAATTCCACTCTGGAATCCAGATTTATGTTTATGTTTATGTAAAAAAATATGGTGTTAAATATTTCATTGCAGATCATGCACACACCATTGTTTAAACTTTACATCACTCTTAATTGTGCATTATGAAGTTGTTTCAGCAGAAATACAATTACATTCCTGCAAGATTTGCAGATATCACGGTGGAGGTCCTGCAGCTATTTGTTGTTGCTATTTCAGCTCACAAATAAATATAAATATCCCTCTATATATCAATAAAACAGAAAACTGAAAGAATACTTACTTGAACTGCTGTGAATTTTTGGAGATTTGAAATGTTTTTGGATGACAACAATCCGCTTTGGTCGTGGCCCTGCTGTTAGCTTGTCAGTTTGTCCTATCTGATCTGTAGATCTCCAAACTGAGGCACTTCAAAAAGCTAACTGCAACAGCTAAGACAGCAACTGTTCATCACCTTTTCTCAAAAACGCACTTTAAAATGTCTCTACCAACCCCCCACAATGCCAATATACGTACATGTTGATAGAGAGAGTACATTAAATCTGATATTACGGGCATAAAATAGTACAATTTCGACAAAATATATTTACTGCACAAACCTACTCCACTAAATTCGTTTTATTAACAATATTTAATACACTGAGGCTCTCGGCTTTCCTTTTTGGCTTTTCTTTGTCCATCATCTGTGGTGGAGTTGAAGCAGATGATGTATTGCTGTCATCGTATAGCCATAATAATGTGTGTATGGCAAAAGACAAAGGTCATTTCCAGCTCATGAGAACAGTGTCAGCTGAAAGGAAGAAACAAGTTCTCTCAACATGGCATCACGCTGACCTTGTAGTCTTACAAGCATTACCACCGACATTTGATGTTCAATTTTTCTGTCATTTAGATCCTTAGAGCAACTGAATCTCCTGATTTTTATATTAAAGTGAAATATTCTGAATTCATAGCAGATGGTCAGTGGAAGACAGTCATTTACTAGTTGGAAACAAGGGATGGAGCATGCACACTATGGTTTATTATTGGATCTATTCATATCATTATCACAGATTATTTGTGTCCTCCGGTTCTACCTTTGTGTTCAAAATAACAAACATTTAATGTTGCAAAGTGCTAAGCTTTAAAAGCTGAAAATAGAGGAACGCCTAATCATAAAAGTTTATAATATAAAAACAATGAAATTTATGCTAATCTTTGGAGGCATTGAAGTTGAAAAAAAAAGTACATTATGCAAGTAAGAAATAAACAGATGTGTAAAGCTATATCATGTCTAATATTGCAAGGGAACTAGACTGAAGACATATGCACAGCCTGCAGCAGGTTTGTTTGAGTAAAAAAAAATGTATTTACTCAAGTTAATTAGTTGCAAACACCTCAGGATAACATGAAAAGCAAAGCAGTTTCAACAATGTCAAATCAGGAACAAAATTTCTTTTCTGCTTTACAAGGTCATCTGTGGGGAGCGAGAGATGTAATCAGCCACTGCTGTGTAAAACTAGAAATCTTACCTAAGACAACTTATTTCTATTCTGTCTAGTTTAACCCAATTAAATCCCCTGAGATTTTATTAGTAAAATGACCCAAAGCTTGTTAGACATTGCATTATGTAGCCATGGCGGTGATACGTACTATACAGTATGTAATGTAAAGTAGGTAATATATGTAACAAGCTCATATTACATGTTAGCTTCACAGAAAGATGTACATGAAGACATTTGACAACTTTTTTTGAAGAAAAACAAATTCCCTTCTTCAGCGATGGAACTAAAAGTGATAGAAGTGCACAACTGCAACTTCTATAAAGAAAAGTGATACTAAGTACCTAAGATCATAAATTAGCCAACCAGATTTATTGAAGAATAAAGAACAATACTCTGAGATTTCCCATGTCAGATTAGAGAATAAAGAACCAAAATAAGAGTTTTTCTATTTTGTAGGCCTATATGCCTCTATTATGTTGTTTTGGGAGTGTGTATGTCTATCCATAAAAGCTTACTGTCAGTAAAATAATAAATATGGAAGAACAAAAGTCCCTGTCAGTTTTATTATTTTTGATTAGAAAAAGTGAATGTATCCCAGAGCAAATGCAATATGTAATGTTAAATAAAAGTTCATGTTATGTTAAGATAAAAATTTTGGGGTATGTTAAAATATATAATATAATTGTGTTTTTTTTATCTTATGAGTTTATGTTTTTATTGTGAAAAAACTCTTCAGTCTCTAGTTTATGTTTGTGATTGGTTTTATTGTGAACAAACTATTCAGTGTCTATAGGAAAATAGAGTGGTTATTCTGAGACTGAGTGGTCATTGATTGGTGGAGAGGAGGAAGAGAGAGTGAGCGTAGGGGGTGAGATGGTGACAGTAATGGTTGAGTTTTTGTCTACAAAAATGTGTTGAAAAAAACTTGTACTGAACAGCATAAATTTGATGTTTTTTTAATTTCTATTTAACAGTCTTCATTAATATATTGACTTTATGGGTGTTCAGAGTTTGTGAGAATAGTTCCAATGAAATTCACAGCATCCTATAGCATTCATTAGCCAACTGAAAGGATTTTGTACATTGCAAAAAACAGCTAATAATAAGAAACTTATAAAGGTTTCTGGAGAGGGATCTTTTGAAAGTAAATTCTTTGTGCATTGAATTTAGTTATAATCTGACTGTAAGTCTGACTGGAGGACCACTTCAAGGATTCAGCACCACAGGACCTATTCTTTTTCAGAACTGAGGATTTGTGAAGGAGCTGAACTACAACTGGCTGGGTTTTCCTATATCCAGGGAGGTTGCATCAGCAGCTGAGAATACCACTCACCTTCCAAGAAGACTGGTAGATGAGTATACACTTTGGGTTGGGATTATGCTCTCTAGTTGCTGCATCAGGCCTGCAATGAGATTTTCTTTAAATTACTTCATTAACAGTTTGCTGGATTAAGAGTCTGTTAAGAGAGGGGACCCACTGCATTTAACATAAACCATGAATAATTTCATAAATGAGGGTGATAACTGATGGCTGTCTATTCTAAAACCAATACATGTTCTGAAAGTGTTACAAAGTTCAGAATCTGTGTTTGATTATTTCCTAGAAGTTATTACAAGTTTGACCAGGTGAATATTTACAGTAATACCTTTATTGCACAGTTTCTTCATCATTGTTTATTGACTCCTCATTTTGCCAAGCAGTTGTTCTGAAACTGGGTATAAAGTATGATAGAGTACTATTGCTATATTACCTTGAGGTAAGGGAGAAACTCAAGACAACTCAAAACACATTTATTGTATATAGAAATTATTAAGAGTCATTAGAGTGGAGTTAAACAAGAGGTGTCCAACTCCAGGCTTTGAAGGCCACTGTCCTGGATGTTTTAGATGATTTCCTGCTTCAACACACCTTATTCAAATCCTCTGTATGTCAGTAAGTCCTGCAGAAGCATGTTAACGTCCCGTTAATCTGAATCAGGTGTGTAGAAGCAGGGAACCATCTAAAACATGCTGAACAGTGGCCCTCGAGGCCTGGATCTGGACACCCCTAAGTTAAACCAATCTAGGGCTCTCACCTGAGAGTACGTGGTATTAAAGGGCTACATGGATATAGGCTGATAGTCATTATTTCTAAAATGTGTGCTATTTCTTATCTCCCCTTTTATTGTAATAAAACAAAACATAGTGTTTGTTATGGTGGATTTTTCCTCTGACTCTTGGACTCTTGTATTAGCCTTCTTAGTTATTTAAAGTTGGGAGCATTTCTGTTTGTTTCTCCATCTGCACATGGTCAACACTTCAGAAAACCCATTACTGTGGGGAATAGTACAAATCACTACAACCAATTTGCCATTCTAGTGCAAAAAGTGAAACCAAAATGAGAGTGGGAATGTTTTCTCATTTGTCCACATCCAGGTGAGATAAATTAACAGACGACACCACAATAAAAACATTCATTTAATAAAAAAATGTAAAAATTTTTTTAATGGTTTGAAAGAGGGAATATAAAATGTTTTTAACAACTGCAACTAGCAAAAATTGAATGCATAGGAGTTATTTTCTGTCTTCTTGCTCCTTAATTCTTCATTAAAAAGGCAAGACAACTACCCACTCTAAGACCTTTTCCTATGCAAATGCTCAAATTTGGGGCAATGAGTGAGAATAGCATGCTTTTTATCAAAGCACTGTTTAATAAAGTAATGCAACTAGGCCATAGACCTAGTTTCTGTTTTCACAATGCATGCTTCTGCTATTTCCAGGATCAGGACTTGAATGACTCAGATGCAGAAGGAAGCACTGTTACTCATGTTGAGCAGATGCCTTTATGTTGGGTGCTACTGGCTGCTGTCTCTCTCAAATGTCAGAGTTACACAGATTCATTACTTCAGTAATGTGACTTGGTTAAACCAGATGGTTTAGATGGATAAATGGTGTGATTCACATTAACTGTTGATTAATTGTTCTCATTTATTGTGCTGACAGAATAGTTTTCCTCCTCTCCTGACCTCAATCTTCAATGTCCTTTGTAACCACTTTGATAACTTTGAGTTCTATTTTCTCCTCTCTGGCTCTTCTTTTGCTCCTATTGCAGCGCTTATGCAAAAAACCTATAAGCCGATTTAAGATTCCGTTTTAAAAATAATAATAAAAAAGAAATCCTCACATTCACAATGAGTAAAGTGAAAAGCTTTATTCTCCCCAAACTGCACCGGATTGCCTTTATAGCATGCCTGAACTCTTTTTATTTCGGCAGCGCTTTATACTACCGTGTCTAATTGCGATGGCACTTTTAATTAAAAGTCAAGGATATGTGGTTGTTTGTGAAGGGAGACTAATCTGTTCTTGCCTTCACTTCCAGTGCTAGCTATCTTCCATTTATCTGCCTAATGAGAGAATAGAGAGGCAAGTTCGTGGCTTTCTGATATTTGCTTTACTCTAAATAGATTTCTGTGAATTTACGATTAGCAACCAAGCCTGAGACTACTCTCTGCAGTGATTCAAACACCTTATGTGTTACCAAAGACAACAATCAGAAATTTGCCTCAAACGCCAAATGGATGTATTATTTATTAAACTATATATATCAAACAAAGTCTTTAATTTATTTATTATATGTGCATTTTATTGATATTATGCGATCTCCTCTACAGACAAAAAGCTTATTTATATAGTGAATAACTGAGAGAAGTAGAACAATATGAACTTTATTGCATAGAACCTATTCACTTTGTCTTTTATAAGCTGCTTGGAGAGTACTTTTATTTGCAACAGGAAGGTAGTATTGTGAATAGGAAGACAATTATTCAAACTGAGGACAAGAGTTCAAGACCTCACGTTGGCAAGCATCTGTCTTGCTGAAGTGTCTGCAAGCACAAATGCAGAATCTCAGCCAGTTCTGTCCACCTGACTTTCAGCTCTGACCTCCCTACGAGAGTACAAGCACGATGATCAATGAAAGGTCTAATCACTATTTGATTTTGTCATTGAAGTCAGCTGTCAAGCTGTGTCATCTTGAATTAATGCTTTTTCAATCCCTTTGGGTTTGGTGGTTGAAATATTTTTTTCTTAATCCTTGGTCAGGTTTTAAAGTTGAAGAAATATGAAAAAAAAATGTGTCTACTGCAGGACTTTACAAAAACGAACCATTAAATGTCCACAAACCTTTTAAAATGACGTGCTTGGAATTCTAAAGAAAGTTAATTTTTTTTTAAACTTGGCTTAGATTGAGATATCTCAGAATGTCAATTTCTGAATGATGTTTAACCATGGTTTTGTTTCCATGGTTGCAGTGAAAGCAGAAGTCCATGCTGTTCTTTTTCCATGTTAAAAGGCCCAGTGGGGATGAAGGGCCACAGCTGGAATTCAGCAGAGGGGAGAGATTAACAGAGTGCTCCACTATTTCCCTTTGTTGAAGGCCCAGTGCCCAACTTTACAGCTGAGGAGACAAAGCCATGCCTGAAGGCAAGCTAACCTCCAGAGACGGCCCACAATCACATAGAAAGAAAAAAACAACAAAAAATCCAATTGATTTCAGCTCACACAATCATCAGCCTGATACAGACTCTAGTGGGTTTTGACAATGACAGGTTTCTTGGCACTTCTTGAAAATTTTCACCTGAAGTTCTGTGATGCTCTGGGGAAATAAGTTCAAACTTGTTTTGCTATTGTCACTCTATACGCCACAAACTATTGATATGTTGATATCACTTTGATAGGGACTACGTTTCATTTTTAGTTTTGATCCAATACTTTTATTAAAAACAGTAAAACACCACTGTGACCTTTACAAGAAATGCTACACAAACTCACTTTATGGTCCAGCAAGTATATGAGCTGTGTTAAACTGAAAAAAAACCCAAAAGTTTATGTTGATGCATTTCTTCTGGATCTAATTTCACATCGCTACAGAAAAAAGTATTATGGTTGAATTTTATTTTATTTACACAGTTCCATTTAGGAAAAAAAAAATCTCAGAGCTATATGCAAAAAGCAACAAGTCCCAGTCATATCGTCTTAGCTCAATTCTATTTTTTTTTTTTTTCTAAAGCACTTACAGGTATGATTACAGCCATACAGTTAAGATAAGTGGAACATAATTTATCTATGAAGTAATTAAAGTTTTTATTTTTTTTAATTTTTATTTATTTATTTCAGGCAGTTACGTTCTTTATGACACGCATAGACGAATGCACATTCCATTACTCTCAAATAAGGATTACAGAATAAAACAAACAAAAAATTGCCTGAAAGGGAGTGGGATGAAGAAAGCTTATTAAATCCCACCCCGATACTCATTCACAATGTACAGAATAATACAAGAAATTTTCCTGCAACTTGTATTTATAGTAATTCAGCGCTCAAGTCGTTTGATCAAAAGCAATTAAGAACACTGAATATTTCAGGTCCTGAGTCATAAGCACACAAAATAATGGTGGCGTTACCATAGGAAACAAATAGTAATTTCATGACAACATTAATTCATACCAACAATGGTAAGGAACAAAAATACCATCATATTCATCAACAATAGCAATGGACACTATACCAGCGATGGTAATGGACATAATACCAGTAATGGTAACAGACTACAAGCACACAATTAACATCGAGTACAGATGTACATTTAAGACCCACTCTTAAAGAAATAATGTTCAACTTTATACTCAAACTTTGTTATATTTTTTAAAGATATATTTTTTCAATTTCTTATTCCCTTAATAGAGCAAGTGCAATACATGCAACATGTATCCAAATGATTAAATATGGTCCCTTAATGTTTTGATGAGATGGTGCTAAATTAGAGGTTGACCCTTTATAGTGTATTATATATTTTGTTTACCACTTGTTTTATGCATAAATTAGCTATGATTCATGGACTACAAAGTATGTATTATTCATGTTTATGTTTGCACATGGGAATATAAGGAAAGATTAGATCCAGACAACACATGGCAATAAGCTTTAACTTTTTTCAGGACTTCCAACAGCCTGAGCAGAAGGTGGGTGGTGTAAATTCTCCCTGCTCCTCCAGGCATCGTCGGGCCTCTTTGGCAACAAGAGAACGACCAGGTGTCAGCTCTCATACGCAGGGCTTTGATGCCAGGGTGCAGTGTGGTGTTAGATTTAAAAAAAAAAAAAAAACTCTTCTGTGAAAGTGTATATGTGTGTACATGGTTTCTAACTGTGTGCACATTGGTTAGACTATCTGAGAGGGGAGGAAGTTGGAAAAGAACTTTCGACAGTTTTACTAAATCATGAAAAATGCAAAGAATCTGGACTACATTAAGTCAAATTTGCTTTTGTACTAATAATTTGCATCCCATCTTTTAACATTCTTCATTATTTAAATTAATGTATTTGTTGTGTCAAGAGGCCGTGCCATAGGTCAAAGAAAATTGTGATCCATTATGTAGTTTTAAATATCTGTTGAATTTGCAAATTCTCAAGACATGGTAATTGTGTTCATAATGCCAGCCTAAGCAGCATAAATTCACAAAACTGACAAGTGTAAGGCCAAGTGCTTATGACAGCCCTTGGCAGATTTTAGACCATATTTATCTCCACAACTGTCAGTTTTGCCGACCCATCAATAATGGTCTATCCATCACTTTGCATTTGAATGTTTTCAAGGTGATCTTTAACAACTTATTTTAAGCATTTGAAAAGCAGGAAGTAACTGCTTGTTGTATAAGAAAGAAGATCATTCTTTTTTTTCCCTTTTGCCTAGTGACACTTGTAACTTTTTTCTTAACACACCAAAGCCAAGGGCCATTAAGGATGTGCACACTTAGTACTACATCAAAGCTCAGATAGCAGCATTTGACGTGCATTCGCTCACTACCCTAACATGGTAGACAGGCTCACTCCTTCGAAGGTTAGAGAATGCTTAGCATCTCAATGAGGCTAAATCTGTCATAGGTGAAAGCTATGCTGCTGAGTTCATTATGAGGAGAAAAGGTGAATCTCTTATTTTGGGATACAGGTTTGTGCTGTCAGCACCTATGCCACGCTGCCCTTGAAGGCGGTTCGCTCATTATGAATGGTCAGGATGCTGGAAAATCACGTTGAAAGTTATATGCTTATTAAAGGTGATGGATAAATGGATTATGTTTTAATTGGTCTGTTATTATAACTGGGTGATTGGATTGTCCTTCCCAGCCTATTGATCGTGCAGATGTGGTTGATTAAGAAGTGGACGCAGAAGTGGATGAGTGAGAATATACAGTATACATTCAAGACAAGATGCCCTGAAGATCCAATTTACAGATTCATTTAAATTTCTCCTGTAAAAAGTTAATTACTATCCATTTTAAAACTGGTATTATTTTTTAATTATATATAAAAAATGTAGCAAATAAACATAAGTAAATGTTGGAAATCATCAGTGCAATTTAATGAATGCATTTCTCATTTAAAGTCTTTACAAGACATGAGAAATATGTAAATGTTCATGTTCAATTCAGTGTTTCTCTTGAATAAAAAGAGAAAAAGCAGTATGCTATCCTGTGCAGTTGTTGGTCCACGTGGCTCTGAAGGCAAAGGTGACATCTCACTATGACTTGGGGGTAGAGGTGTTTTTATACAGACTGCCAGCATGACTAACATTTCCTGCTCCCATGAGCACAGTCTGTTCAGGTCACACACTCAGAGACAAGCCCTCTCTGAAAACCACCCGACAACAATGACCTGCATGAGGTTGAAATCCATTCAAAGATATTTTTTTAGTTTCTATGTTCTGTCATTCCATAAAAACAACTGTATTTCTTTCTTTGTTGTGTTGTTCTGACATATATGTTAGATTGTACACAGAACTCAGTCCATAAAAAAATGTTATACCAGTTTCCCAATGACATCACACCAACAATAAAATAACATTAGCAAAGTACTCTGTGTATGAAACAATATAGTAATTCTAGATGTATGTATGTATAATAATAATAATAATAATAATAATAATAATAATAATAATAATAAAATAGAAAATTCAATAATAATACATAGAAAACAGAAAAATCCACCATGCATCATAACGTTGTCACTTAAACCTCAACAGAAATTATGTGTTGCTATTGGGGAAGCTGAACAAAGTAGTATGATGATGATGATGATGCCTGAGCTGAAGTGAGGAAAAATAATTTAGTTCTACTCATTTATGTGTTGAGTTATTAGAACCAAGTCTAAAGTGTTTTTGGATTAGTTTTGTTTTCATTTTTTGTTATCTGAAACCAAAACAACAACAACACAACTTTGTATCACATTTAAAATGACTGATGAAAGCATTTCTTCTGATGGAGCACAATGGCAGCTGTCAGGTTTTGATCAGATGAGTTAGCAAAGTGGGAATAAGCCAAGATGAACTGTATAAAGTCTTTAAAATAAGGGAACTAAAACTATAAGGATTTGAATTTCAATTGTGTATTGCTAAAAAGACATTGTGATAGGAAAAAAAATATGAACAACAACAAGACAAAGCTTAAAGAAGTGTTTTCATACAATATAAAAGGACATGAACAACTGAATGCAATTTTATGCAGAGCTCCTTTTTGTATCCTGCTTAGCAAACAAGTTTCAAAACTCTAAGTGATGTAATGTCTCTGCAAATCTGTCAAATCAAATTTGATGATGGAAAACCTTCTGTAAAATATTTTTGAAAAACATGACTGACATCATAAACTGTGGCCAGAAATCAGCACTCTTTTTTTCCTTTGTCTATAAAATATTTCTTTTGCAGGGAAAATTATTTCCAAAAATATCCAACATATTGAAAACTAAGTACACTGAAAGAATAAGGACTGAGCACATGAAATAAGCAATATAACACATCTTCATTAAATTGTTGCCCTCTTTCTTTAAACAGCAGATTGCCATTGGGGGAATTGTTATCATTGTATTTGAAGAAGAAGAAGAAGAAGAGCAATAGATGGGGTGAAAACCAGAGGCTGAAATAATTAAAAGAGCCCTTATCGTTCTTGTTTTCTTCCAGCCACATGGGAAAGAGGACATTGAATGTCACTGCAGAAAAGTTCACTTTAAATTGCATGTGTCAGTTTGCTTATGAGTCAATCTATTGGTCTGAGCCCTGCCTGTTTTTGAGTCTAACATTTTCACAACAAAAGGTAAAATAAAGACATTTTTAATGTATTTATTTATCTGTGTAGACATGGAAAAAAAAGGTTCACATGTTCTATTGTTTCGTCAGTATAATTTACTATTCTAAGAGTTTGTTCCAAGTCGTGTACGGTTGGATTCTTGGCATGTTAGGAAAATTAAACAGGCATCATAAAAAGTCATCCCAGTTTGAGAAATATAATTTGGAATTAAATATTTATTGCCAGTATTTTAACCAGTGTATCAAATTAATCACATTATATTTCATTGCTCAAATGCTCTATTTATTATCCATACAGTTTTTCACTCCTTTTTTGATTCCTTACCAAATTATACTTTACAACAAAATTGATCACAAGGCATTGCATAAAAATAAAATTGGTCCATTTCAAATTTAAATCAATAAGCATTAGACCTATATGTTCTCTTATCCTCCATGTGCTCAGTGAGCTGAGGGGCATGAAGGGGAAAGACACAAACATGTAATACAGCACTAGGTGACAAATGCCTGTCAAAGCAAAAGAAAAAAATAATAATTTCATTTAAAATGAAATGACAGCAAAATAAGGAGAGGTAATCAGTCAATCACAGGATGTCCCCATTATCCTTAGGCTATTGCATCTTAACTGAGATGATGGCTCAGGGGCACACAAGTCAGTCCTAACTATAAGATTCTTCCAGAGATAAAGCCAAGTTTTTATATAATTATGTTTTTACTGCCAAATATGTCTGCTTCAAACCCATATTAGAAGAGAAGAGTCTGATAGCTGAAGATTATTAAGTGCATTCCACTTTCAGTTTCTCTATGAACCACATCTGCAGTCTGAGAGTGAAGCACTCTCCTGGGATTATATGAAACTGCAAGGTCTTTAAGACATGATATAGTCTGGTCATGAGCTTTACATGCAAAAAGAAGGATTTTAAGCACATTTTTTATACCTTTCATATTTATAAGCATATTCTAAATTGTAAAGGTAGCCAGTAAGAGAAGGTAAAATGGAAGAAATATAATACTTTTTGCAACATTTTTCATACTGTACACAGTCATGGTGTCACTGTCGGTATAAATGTTGGAGTAGCATTTTTAATCATCAGCTGATGTGCAGCACTGCACTGCAGAGTTTCAGAGCTCATTTTCATTTCTTATATGAAAACTGTTTCAAACACAGAACACTGGTACATACACAAAGACACACCTACACACACACACACCAAAGGATTAAAGAAATGTCACATAGCAAATTCTGTGCTATGTTCTTGTTCAAAATGAAAATACCACCCCGTTTCTTTACTGTTGCCAAGGGGCTGCAATTGCTGACATGTATTCAGGCATGGTCTCTGAATTAATCATCTGAGTTTTAAAATATGGGACCATTCCAGGCCACTATAATAGATTGGCTGCAGATTCACCTTTGTGTCCTCACTGTCTCTTGCTCTTGCTAAGCCAAATTAAGACAATGTTAATTTATGAAAAAGAGGTCCTAAGGTACACGATATAACTATTAATTTTGCCCTCAGGTGGAAAAGAGTAAAAGCTTGTCTTAAGGGATTTGATTTTCTGCATTTATTCTTGCATAACACTATTATCCATTATAGATGATTATTCTAACATACTCAATCCCTTCATAATAATTTTTTTTTTACATCCAGTTGTATTTATACTCAGTTTGATGGATTAAGGAGAAATGTAGTCTTTAACATATCCTATTGGTATAAAACAGTTACAATTTGCTCTTATTACTCAATTTTCATTCGTTTATTTGTCAGTAATTCTTAAAACCAATATTAGGAAAAACGGTCTACTATACACAGAAGTAGGAAGGACACGCACATTCAAGTGAATGTTTATTATTTTTGTGGAAATCTTTGTGTTACAGGGATCAGTCACACACTCACTATTTTCTGCACCCACTTTGTCTTGTTTGGGGTCATGTGAGGGCCAGAGGTGTCAGCACTAACCACTACACTACCCACGTGGGGATCAACAACCATTTAATTCTCCTTAAAGCCTCTTTATGTTGGATGTAGTTACATGGAGAAAAACTGCGATATACCACATGCCTTCTGTCTACCCATAATCTACAAATTATTTATAATTCAAAAGGTTTTACAGTCTGTGTTTTATATGTCCCTGCTGGGCTACAGTGGAAACATGATAGTTCAACGATGCACTGTGAACTCCGATATAATACAAATAGGATTATTTTAATCTTCACAATAATAAACTCAAATGAAAACAACATAGATATAAATATTAATCATGTCAACAAAATTGCCCTAAATTTCAGGGTTTCATATTTGACATACTATTGCACCACATGAGGGCAAGCAGGGTTGTACAGAGTTCTTATACAAAGCTCTTCTCTTACCTGCAGTGGACAGTAAATATCACATTCTGTTTGGAAATTCAGGGAGGACTACTAATAGAGGAGCTAAGCATTGTGATACTTAGAAGACAGCCGCAGGGTAATAAATAACCCTAAACCCCAAACCCCAAACAATTCATTAAGGATTTAGTGAATACTGAATTATAGACATTTACACTTTTGCATTCAGCAGCTGATGCCTCTCAGCATATTCCTGTGCCAGAGGGAGTCCCAGGGACACCCCTCCTTAAGTTCCCGTGCCCATGGGGTTTTCCAGTCATCAATGCCCTCCTATTATTAAGTCAGAGGAGGTTGTAGTTGGTGAGACTCGTGCTGTCCATGAGTCAGAGGCCATTGCAGTCGGTAAAGCCCCTCCAACGATCATAATTAAGGGGGTCACTGTCCTAGCCTAGTGCAAGCAAAGGCTGATGGGCAAAACATACACTGACCCCCATGTTTCCATCCTCTCCCAGACCAGTCTCCTGGACCCCATATCTCACCTCCACCCCTGTCTCCAGGGACCTGTGTCTGGCCTCCATACCAGTCTCCAGTGCTACTGTTAGCAGGTTCCTTGTGCTTCCTGTAAGCCAGCATCCAGAGATTTCTTGATGGTTCCAGTGCCTCTTAGCGTGACCTTCAGGCTCCCAAGAGTCCCCCTGTGTTTTGATGCCCCCTCATGCAGCATGCCTGATTTTAGGGGTCCAGATCTCTCTTTTTGTGACCTCCCAGCCGACCTTCAGAGCAACCTTGTGCTCTAGACATCTCTTGTGTAATCACCTGTTTGATCTTCAGAGTGGTCTTCTGTGCTCCAGTGCTTCCTAGTCTGACCTCCAGGCTGTCCTCCTGACTGGTTTAGCCAGCGTAGCCAGTGTTTTATGTGCAGCCTTCAGGTCGTCCACCTAACCTGCCAACCTTTTTCTCTCTCTTTAAGTTCTTTGTCCAATTCCTGACAGGTCATTGTCTCAGTAAGTGAATGTATTTGTGCTTCATGTTCATGTTTTCTAGTGAACAGCAGCATACCATGTTGAATCCAGTCAAGTTAAGTTATAGTTTAGTCAAAGCCAAGCCAAGTTGTGACTTAATCCGTTCCTCTGATTTCTTCATTAACCCTTCTTCTTCTTTTACATTTACTTGTCCACTGCATTCTCCCTGCATTTGGGTCCATTTCTAGTTGTACATTGCAAAAGTGGGTCTTCACAAACACAAGATAATGATCAATATATAAACCTATTACTATTTTCTGTCATTGCTTTTTTTGTTTGGAGATTATAATACAAGATATCTTGTAGATTGCATCACAGTTTCATTACCAAAACAAAACGAATACAATTTGATTTTAAAACTAGTTGCAGAAAAATAGAAGAACATTGTAAAATTCTAATCAAAACTTTCTTTTTGCAGATGACTGCATATGAATGACTTTTTTTGCCTGGTACTCTGCTGACCATTTGATTCAGAGACAGAAGGCCATAAAGAGGACATGATTTTCACTCTACAAGAAGTCCTTACTCCATCACCATTACCTTCAATAGGAAATGTGGCTCCAAGCAAAATTAGAATTAAAAGTGCTAAGGGAAATGTGCCAACTTCAAAAACAACTCACATTTGGGGCCGAAGGTTAACACATAACATTTTACCAGTGGCGGCTGCAGCATCAAGGGATGCTTGATGCCAATCTGTGAGGACACACAATGTGTTCCTTATGATGTCAGCGACTGGGGAAATTGGAATTTTTATCTCCTCATCTTTCTTTCACTTGCATCTCTCTGTCTCTCTTGTTAGTCTTCTTCTCTTGTTCAGTAACTGCCAGGTTTCTGGTATCCCAGATATGTCTGGGTTTGTTAATTAGACTCAGAGAAAAAGAATGTGAGACACACACACACACACAAACACACTCACACACCTACACAAGAAAAGGAAGAGAGAAACATAATCATAGTGAGAATTTCATCTTTGGCCAGGAGTTTAGAAGCCACATTTTTAAGAAAGGCAGATTTCATCAGTTCCAGTGATCTCAGAGATAAAATCTACATTTAATAAAACTGGCACAAAAACTGAGTTTTTTGTTGCCTCTCTGATATTTAGAGGTCTGTAAGTTCTTTACAGCATAAATTTAATATATGGACATATGAATAATCATTAACTTTAGAAGCAACAGTTTGTATGTGTTTGTCACTGACACTGAAACAATCATCAAATGGCAAGAAACAGTGTCTTATGTCAGATAGGTTAACTGTATATTGATTTTTTCCTGATGTAATCTTAGTTCAGTCAGAAGCAGCATTACAAGCAATCCCATTATTTATTTCTGATTACTTCCTCACAACAGTCCAGTTCTTGGCAGAACCTTTTTTTCCTGTATGGACATCTGCTGTGCCTGTATTCTTGGGCATGGGTGAAATTTTCTCTTACAGAAATGTGTCAAATAAACATTACATTTTTTTTAATAATGGTCTACATGGTGTTATGAAATTTCATGTTAACCACATAAAAACCATGACGGTACAAAACAATTTGTGGTCATGTTGAAGCAGCTCCATACATTTTTCAGTAAAGGTAGACATGATCCAAGTTGCTGCAGGGAACTAAATTATTAGTTTTCTTTTTTTTTTTTAATTAGTATAATTATATTTTTGGTTCAGTAAAAGCAGTTGCATTTTGAGTTTATTAGATTGATGTTGGTTTAGCTACTGTTACAGGTGTGGGAATATTGTTTTAATAGTTTCGTAAGTTTTGCATATACTTTTTGGTTAAGACAAATATTGGATCTGGGCAGCTCTGTGTTTTCTGGAAACTGTCTGCTTTCCCTTGTTTGTAAAAATCTCTGACCACTTTACAGAACTGAATTGTTTTTACCACCATGTGGTCACACTGGCATCAGGAAGGTAGGTCTGATAGATATAACAGCACAAAAAGTGTTCAAATACAAATAGAACAATTAATAATGAGAACAATTAATGTATTCTCGAAATCATTGAATTAGTTGCAAATTGTGTATATGATCTTAAACCGCCTTTAATTTTGTACTTTAATCTCAGAGTTCTGCATCAAGGATGTGCACATTACAAACCTCAAGGTAAAACTTTGCTTTTTTTAACCCCCCAACTCCAAATTTGTTCCCTTCTCTTTTTTTTCTGTCCCCACTCCTCACTCTGTAACTCTGAGGTGGGAGGACTGGGGGCATGGGTGTATTAATAATGCAGTGCTGCCTGGAAACCAAACACGCTGCAGCAGAGTGCTGTGTTGAATTCTAAAGAGGTATTTGTTTGTACACGGATGCCACCTCCCTCCCCCACTTTTCCTTGCAGACCTCTCATCTTATCTCTACCCCTCAATACCCACCAGAATCCACCAAGCATCAGTGTGCTCATCTCTTGTCTCTTTTCACATACTGCCGACTGTATGAGCTAAAAGAGGGCTCAGGAATAACCTCCCTCTTGAGTTATTGTAATCAGGACAGTGCTTTAAGTGAATCCACTGTATCAGCTTCCTTACTGATCCTGGTTTTCTATTTGGAAGCAGTTTTACAAAGAAGGAAGATACCATAGCTCTAACTCCGAACTGGACTGAAAGATGTCCGTTGTGCATTCTCTGTGCAGCCGTAGAATGAAGCAAAAAATGTGAATCAGTGGGAGTGAGAGCACAAGGTGCACTAAAAACACAGCACTTCAAGCTGTCAGTTTGGGTTTGTTTCAGTTGTGCTAAAACTTTACTACAAACATGTGTGAGCGTGAGGGAGCAGGAGAAAGAACTTGTTTTATTCTTTATTTACTGAATCCTCCAGTGATGTTGTATTTCAATCTAGAACGTTTAGATTTATCAGAAATAGAGAGAATGAGAGTAATGAACTGTGTTTAAAATTGCACAGATATTCATGCTGTAACTGTGAATAATTAGGACTAGAAATCTGACATAAAGGCAGATTACCCCATCTGCTTCAATTCTGCATTGTCTTAGTTGTAACAAGTGGTAATTTGAGCTACTGTTTACATTCTGTCATCTCAAGCTCATCAGTCTCATTCTCCTCTGACATTTACAAGGCATTTTTCTCCATGCAACAACTACACACTGGATAATTTCTCTTTTTCCAGACCATTCTCTGGAAACCAGAGACATGGTTACATGTCAAAATCCCAGTAGATCAACAGTTTTTGAAATACTCAGACCAGCCCGTGTGGTAGCTACAATGATTATGTCTTGTTCAAAGCCAATTAAATCTCCATTTTTCTCCTTTTGATGATTGGTTTGAATTTCAGTAAGCTTTATGCACTCAGGTGATGCCATGTGATTAGCTGACATCTTTTACTATTTTCGTAGCTGAACCCACTAGCTGCAGTTATAGCATGATCAATATTTGACACAGTTTGACAGCTAACATGATTCATTGCATAAAAAGAAGAATATCCTTTTTGTTTGTGGTCTTGTGGTTTTTATGATTCTCCAGCTGCACATCAATGTAAATTGCACGGGGGTTACATGCTTCTTATTTCTTGCATGAATACATATTTGTCAAAGGTCAAATTATTTTTTATGATTATCTTTTTTTTTAAGAAAAAAATTATCAGTGTTTACCAAGATTTAACCCAAATACCTTCTTGCTTTTGAAGCATTAGTGCTAACCACCAAACCATCATGCAGCCTCACCTATGATTTAATTTTACTTTTGTTGTGACAGTTGTCTACCCTTCTGCTAGAGTTCTTTTTCATTTTCTGATAATTTGCATATTTGTTTTTTGAGCTCTGAACTTGTTGCCACCCACAAATGAAGCTGAGCAGATTTTTAGTGTGTAACACCCAAAATCATTAAAGATTTTGGCCTGTGGAAATTGTTGAAACTATTAAAGGATTAATACTTACCAGTATGTTCTGTATTAGCTGTACAACTGCACAAAGAGATGCATTAGAGGGGCATTGTTAATGTTCTGCAAATACTCATCAATGCACAACTCTTTCTGTGGTGGACTGACGATCTGTCCAGGATGTAACCCTGTCTCTCATCCAGCAACCGCTGGAGAACAGAGCAGGAATAGAAAAGACAAATTGACTGACTGAACGACCTTTTGTCATGCAAGCTTTCTTTTACTGTGTTAACACTGACCTTATTTGCAAACACTTGTGTGATTAAAAAACAAAGATCACTGAAAAAACATTTGCTGAAATTTAATCTACCAAGCATTCAGAGTCAACATTTTGAAATTCTTAAACTGCCTGAACCCTTATTATAACACAATGCTAAAGAGCAGACATGCAAAAAGTTTATCATACTTCCCTTTTTGACTTTATATAAAAAACAATTTTGGGGGGAATTGGATCAGCTAGCGGCAGCTCCTGTACTTCTATATTAAAATTTTTGCATATAGCATTTGTTGGTCATCAGATGATGTTAAATTTACTGCTACAAATTAAAAGATGCACACAACCTGGTAACCCCCCCATTCTTGCTTTGTTTGAGCTTAACAGATCTTCCATTATTCAATGTCTATAGACTAATTTGCTCTCTGATTTATGTGTTTTTCCTCACCAGAGATGGTGCCATTACTGTGGTGTTATTGTCAAACAGAGCATGATTCTACTGACACTGAAAGCACAGCTGGATTGATCCCAGCCTAAAACACAAGTCTTAAATTGTTTAACATCTATTTTTTGCAAAAAGTTAATTACTCACAAATAATTTTTACAGATTCATTTGAGTGTTTCTAATGACACTAGCTAACCCCTGAAGTCATCAAAAATATTAAAAAAGATACCAAACACAATATTTCAGAAACATTGTAAAATATCTTTAAAGTAGTATTTTGATCTTCACCACAAGTCAACGAAATGATAAACCCTTATATGAAAGTATATATGCAATAAAAAGAAGTAGGAGTTAAAGGATTTATTTTAAAGCCTACAAAGTTGGTTAGCACTCTACATTGCAGAAAAAAAAGGTCCTGGCTTCAACAACCAGTTTGGGCCTTAACATGGAGTTTGCAAAATGTCTCTGAATGTGTGAGTTTTCTCCAGCTAGCCCATGTTTTCACTCACAGACTAGACATCTCCATGAGGGGGTAGCTTATGATTCTAAATTGGCCCAAGCTTGGAATGTTTGCACGTGGTTATTTGTGTCTGTGTGAGGCAGTGATGTACTGGCAGTCTGTCCAGAGTGAAGCCCGCCTCAACCATTGGAGTTAAGCACCAGTTCTCCAGCAACCCTGAACTGGAAATAGCAAGTAAAGTAAAAAGATGGGTGTTAGAACTTAATTGTATGACATTTCTTTATATTTGACTATTTATTTATATTTGACTTTAAACAAAAGAAAATCTACAGCTGGGTATATGAATAAAAAGTATTTGGCCAAAATTACATCTACATATGCAGAAATCTGGCAGAAATATTGTTGCACACAAAGACTCATTAGCTACATGAAGCTGGACCAAATTCAAATTCATTGATTTTTTTTAGACAATTCCAAAAAAAAAAAAAAATTTCAACAATAGCAGTTTGTTTTGTGTCTCCAGTTTCAAAGGTTGTTACAACAAACTTCTGATGAATGATAACTTGAGACAAAGCTATTAGAAAATCTGAATGACCATAGGGAGACTACAGCTACGATCCATATTTAATTATAAGCATGCTGCATGAAGTTACAGCAATACTGGTGCTATTGTGAAAAAGAATAAATGTAACCTAAAACACGAAAGTTACAAACAAAAAGTATCTCAATTGTAAAGATTGATAAACATTTCTTTGTTTTTCATTTTCTTGGAACAATAGTACCATAAGTAAACCATTTGTAGGAACAATGCAGTAATGTATGTGTCGTGTAATTTCAATTATATTGTGTTAAAACCTGTAAAGAACATAGTCTGGTCATTTCTATTGTGATTTGGGCATTCTCTATTTAGCCAAAAATATCTAATAATCTATCAGCAGGCTCAGGCAGTTCTGCATATATACATTTTACAAAATCCCCCTACTTGAACTGCTTTAGAAACAAGCTTTTTCACTTGCATCCCGAAAATCTTAGATTGAGTTCAAATATGTTCTGGCACAAAATTTAAACTGAACAGACCATTTTGGTGAGGAAAAACTAACCACTAGCTCTTAACTGTAAATAGATAAGTCTCTTTCTCTGTTCAAGTTATCGATCATCAGAGTTCAATTAATATGAAGTTCTAAATCCCTCCAGCTACTCACAATAGAACACTTCACTTTTACTTCACTCGGCCAGATTATTTAATTTAATGGTACAAGCTGAACCACAAACTCAGTTATAAATATGGCTTTTAACTGGGGAAAAAATACTTAAAACAATGTTTTTTGGTCATAGCTCAGTGAGCTGTTACTATATAATAAAGTTCTGTGCAACCAGCTAATGTCTCTCTTTTGTAATAAAGACAAATGTTCAATTGTGAGCACATTCAGTTACAAAATTAAATAATTCATTAACTGAGAAAGTGTGAGATCCCAATAATGAATCTTTGCGTTAAAATCATTTTAACATAATGGAGAGCTATGGCATCTTACATTTTGTCCAGTTGAGTAAATGAAGACTTATTTTAGTTGGTTTGTTTAATTCAGACTGTGAGCATATGGTTGTTAACCCATAATAACCCATAAAGCTTTTCATTGTTTAGTCTCTTATTCAGTGTAAATATTTAACTATTTACAGTTACCACAGATATGTCATCCACAGATAATGCGGTCTAAAGTGTTTCTAAATTATATATTTAAAAGAATGGTTTCTAGCATAAACACTTGCATCAAATAAATATGCAGACTTGTAGAAAGAGAGAGAAGAAATACACTATTTATATTTAATAAAACAAGGAATCTTTGTTTCTCAGCTTGCCACTGGGCCTATTTTAAGAGCACGGCATGCTATTTTGTATGACTCAGCCAATGGAAAGTAGGTACCAAGAAACAAAACAGAAAACAAACAAACAAACAAACCCCATTAAAAACTTTCTTTTTTTAAACATTGTAAAGTACAGTATGTAAGAATTAGACCTTGTTGCCAAATCCAAATCCTGCAGTTCAAGTAGAAAAAAAAAAAACATTTTGATGTTGATTCTCATTTTGTTTCTCTTGTATTTGTTCAGTTTTTGGAGAATATCTGAAGGCCTATTTGCTTAGCGTTGTGTTTTCCTAAGTGCGTTTGAACGCCCCATCACGTGCAGCTTGGCTGCTCAGTTGGAAGGATGAGGTGGTTTATTACTTTTTGCTGCTGGTCATTGTGGAATTACAGCTGCTTGTGTTGAAAATTTGGCGAACCTTGCCGACTTTCATGTGATTCGTTATGGAACCAGGACGTCTGGACGTGTAAATAATGATTACAGTCGGGGAAAGCTTTTTTAACATGACCAAAGACCACACAGCCAGCTGTGATCGACAGGGCCGGTTCTGGGTATAGGTGGATTAGACCATTGCCTAGGGCGCCCTCTGCTGGAGGGGCGCCAAATTCTCCTTTTTTTTCTTTTTTCTTTATTTATTTTTGGACAAACTGTTAGACACACCATTCATCTCATGTAAAGAGCAAAATAAGGAATAATCTATCATCTCTACTGTTCATTTTAATATAAATAAATATTTTTTGCAATGTAATCCAGATATTGAGTTACGCAGTTTCTGTTCTGGGCAGTAGGGGGCACCAAAATCCTTTTTCGCCTGGGGCACTATGCAGCTCAGGGCCGGTCCTGGTGATCAACATTTGTTACAATGTGACTTTATTTTCAACATCGGTGGGACATTAGACTTTTGTGTGAGTATTTCACTGTAAAATTCTTACATACTGTACCTTTAACCAACATTCTCTAATATTATTCTCTTTACATGTTTTGACAATTGCTTTAAATAGTGAAGTGCACCTCACCAAACTTAATCAAAACTATCTGAGGTGACTGATCATTGATGACCAATCATTTCTATTTACAACATTTAAAGTGTGTAAAATCAAAGAAAGAGATCCAAATCTATACTGAGATGGAAAAGCAATGTCCTCTTGTTCTGCAAATATTACAAATACACAAAAAAAACATGCTGTACAGTTTTTATGTTGGTGACCTCACACAACTTGATTGTTACCTCCATCAATGAGGTTATGTTTTTGTTGGCATTAGTTTATATATTTGTCTGTTAACAGACTAACTTGAAAAATTATGAACAGATGTAAATTAAATTTTCACTTATACCAATTATATTTTGGGAGTAATTTGGAAAAATGCCATAGAGGAAATATTGTTTTCTTTCATTATTATGTGCTACTGATTTGATTACATCATAGTGATTACAAATGCTATGGGCATGTTTTCATGGTCAAATAGTCCAATAATGCTAATAAAATGAATGCAGGACCATTAATGTTATGTGTAAATCACATTATGGGGGATATGAGCTACTTGGAGGAGGTCTACACCTTCCAAGTGCTTTCTAGTTTTCCCTATAATTTCCCTTCAAATGAGGATTGTTACAGTATAATGTACATGTTTTTCTTCATCTGAGGTCATATTATCTTAATGTAGGACCAAAAATTATTTTTAAAATATGCAAAACCATAGAGTTACTGAAAAGTGTGCTTACTGTACATTTGCTGTAACTGTGCCTTCAGTTGAAGTTTTTCTTAACCCTTGTATGCCAAAGCAAATGCAATTTAGTCAAGCTGATTGGAGCTGAATCCTTTGAATATTGTCATTCTGCATCTACTTCATCCTTGCAGCTAGCTCAACCCGTGTACTAATAGCAGCCTTGATTTAGCACTTGATTTCAAATGTTGAGTGCATTCAAGGTTTACAAATTCCTCATTGAGGTGTCACATGCATTTAAACATGCCTGCCTCGTGGAAAATAATCATGCACTACACATTAATGAAACTACTCATGTACACAAGAAAGTGTCTGTAATTTCATGCTGTTACATTATAAGTATTGCAATATAGTATAATGCACTGCACACTCTGAAAAAGCAAATTTGAGAACAGACTGACTCAATGGAACGGGTTCGCTGTGCTAAATACTGCATCAAGATTGACTGAACCCAAACCTCATAAAATATCAGCCATCGTGAGTCATCTACTTATCCAGATGTAATTAATGTATGAGATTTCCAGTTGGGAAATAGCGAAAACTGTGTAAATGGCTTGGGTTAAATGAGAGTGAAAAGTTAAAAAGATCATCACCTCACTTTACTATTTAGCATTCCTCATGTAGCACTGGCCATCCCAAAATAAATGTCAGAGCAGTGTTAGGAATTCTTAAGTGCCATCATATATTGATCGGTTGGAAATAGTTTTTTTTTCCTCCAAATTTTTCCCTTTTTTCTAAATCAGAGTTCCATTGTTTAAAAAGACATGCCCTTGCTGTCAGAGTTGTTACCTCAGATTTTTTCTGTTTTGAGGAACTTCAACTATTAATCATATGTTTATGTTGTCACTTTTATTGAACAGCCAAATTTATGTACAATATGAATTTTCTTAGTATGATTAGACTGTCAACTGTAAGGAATTATTGTGGATATAAGCCTAACTGACACGTTGTTATCAGCTGTAGTATATTATGTTGTGAGGATTTACAGTGTTTAGGCATAATAGTAAAATACATTTTCTCTTCCTTTTTTTTTTAAATGCAGAACTGTACTGATTTGGAGCAGACTTTATGATTTAGGACTGTAATAAATAGATGTGTTCTGGCTGTTGATTTAAGTCATCTATTTTGTGTGCGTTCTGCTGTGTGATGTGTTTGTGTAATATCTTTTCCACGGCAGAATGACACTATCACACATCTGCTTATCTGAGTGTGGCCATGAAATGAAGCTGCATGAGGTCTTAGAAGCAATTACTGCTCCTCCTTGTCCTCCAAGCAGCCTATACAGCACATCACACTGGAGGACTTTAACAGCCTTTACATCAAAGTGGTCTTTTGAAAGCCTGACATGTTTTTTTCTGCATGCCAACAACATTACAAATGTCAGAAGTACTGAATATTCTGTCTCACTCTTTTTTTCCTGGCTATCTGCCTGTCTCTTCCTCATTATTATGTCCCTGTAATCAGCCTGTTTTTGCACCTCTTTTGTGATTTTATTTCCCTAGAATTCCCCCGTGGAGTCCTAACCTTTAGTAGTCTTTTAATATGCCAGCTCTGCACCCACTCTTGGCAGGCAGAATGGCTGTTTCATTTCTGTTGGTAAGACCCTGTAATATGACAAAATACCCTTTCCCTCCAGTCAAATCCACCAAATCCAAAACCAGTCAACAGGAATATCTTTTTCACAAATGAGCAAACTGATATGTAAAATAATGATGTGTATATAAGAACTGTTTTGTACATACGACTCAAAACGATGTAATCCAACGCGTAGCCTTCCTCTTTGAAACTTGCAGGGGATTTAAAGTTGCTGGCCAAACTAAAATTAGTCAGAAAGGTTTTATTGAGCCACACCTTCAGTAATCTGAATATTAAACTCTGATGTTAAAGGATTTTTTTTCAAAGTGTTTTAAAGTCTTTAATTTACATCTAAAGAGTCATACTGCCACTTTAGAACACACATTTTTAAATGGCTCTTAACATACTTAAAGGTTTGATCAAACAGAAGTCGTCCCTAGCAACAGACAGCTATTTTTTGTTTTGAAAGAGAGTCTTAGGGACTGTATTCTAATTGGTGGGGAGTAGCAAGGAGGCAGAAGCTGATGTACAGTGAACTCAGAACATCTGAAGACAATTTAAAAAGTCCCTTTCAGATCACAGTCACTCTGTTTTTGTTGAGATGCTGGATATTTTCTAAATAATTTGGGAAAAATAACTGTTTTATTGAGCTATCAGGAGGTCATTCAAACCTTTTTTTTAAATTCCCAACTGTTAAAAATGGCTTTTGTTGTATTACTAAGGAAAATAATTGCAAGATTTCTTCAAACCGGTGTGATTATACAAAGATTCAGGTTCACGCAAAGCTGTTTTTTATTTTTTTATTTTGTTGCTCTGCTATTATTAACATCTATCAAATTGTTAAAAAGATTGCAGGGAACAAGTATTTGAAGACATCAGTTTTAAGCATAAAACTGATTTGTGGTAAATCCCAGTTCTCTCTTTATTTCATCATTTTGTTACATGTTGATGTCTCAGTTGTGATTTACAATCAATATTATTGAGTGAATGGTTTATAACATTAGAAATGTCTGCTGAATTGTACATTCAGTTATGATCAAAGTGATATTATACAAAAAAACAAAACTTGCAATGGTGTCATGGCCCTTACACGCTGCTGCAGTTTGTTGACTTATAGTTTAAACAACAATCAAATCACAAAGACAGAGTCATGATTGAAAAGATTATAGACAGAATTTTGATAGTTAAATTTAATTATAATTATGTAAATGTAAGTGGCTTCATTCTTTACGTGAAACCACTTTCTTCCTGTAATTGTGCAGCTCATGGTAGCAGTCAGAACTGTTCAATCTGGTTTTGAAAGTCTATTACTGTCAGAACGCCACAATATGCAGACTTTTGACAACAGAGCTTGGTGAATGACATAAAGAATTTAACAGAAAAAAAAAACCCATCAAGGCACAGAACCCCCCCCCTCCAAAAAAAAAAAAACAACCAAAACAGAGGCACAGGGAAGGGGAAGTCAACTGAGGAAGCAAACAGTAGAATCTGGCAATAAACAGAAGAAACTGACAGGTATAGGAGAAGTGATTACTGGAATGAGGAGCAGCTGGGTTGATGAGCAGAATGAACATCAGGTGTGAGGGACAGTTAAATCTAGGGAGCCCAGGGAAAACACTGAACAGTGGAAACAAGGGAAATACTCGAAAATGCAGAAAAACATTGGAGACTGACAAACATTACAAAGAGTAAAGATTAATGAAAATTAATATGACAACCAAAAATCACCAAAAACCCCAACTCTTTGGCAATTAAATATGTACATCCTATTTAAATCATATTCTAGTGTTGACTTTATTGCTTGTATTAATATGCAACCTATTGGATAATGTTTCATTACTGAAACATCAACACTTCATCACTAGTCGCTGTGCTACCCATGACATGACAACATTATACTGTCTGCAAAGATACATGATCTCAGCTGTATGACAAAGATCACAAGTTAGACACAACCTATAAAACGGAGTGGAAGTATAGTAAAAGATACAGCTGTGAAAATGGTTCATAATATTTCTCAGGGTGACATTAGAAGCACAGAGCATGAAGTAAAACAGACATAGAAACAATTTGAATTATTTTCTAACAGCAAACATTGTCCTGGAGGCTAAGGCTAAAAAATTGATGTAACAAAGAATTGCCTCAGACAGTGATGTTTGGATGTTTTATTTCAGGTTGAATTTTGGATTTGTTTTTGTTTCAAGTGTCAGGACAAGTAAAATGAGCTTTGGGGGAAATACTAAAGTTGATGATGTATTTGCATCTCAGCTGGTAAAGAGATTTGGACAAAATATCAAAATCAAATCATTTCAACAGGATTTCATCACAGAATGAGCGTAGGTCAGAAAGTCTTTAAAAGTTTTTCTCAACAGCTTGGCATAATATTTTTATTTCTTGACATTTCTTCGGCACATACTGTCAACATATCAGGTTGTTATAATCTCTAGAGCTGTTAAACATGCCTCTGGAAGATAAAGAGACTCACCCGATCAAGTACAAATAAACAAGACAGCTTTGGGAAATGTAGCTGCTCCAGAAAGCAAATTAAACCATTTAATCATAATAAACCTCTTGAATGCAAGATTATCGCCACCTGATTATGTTTAAGGAACATAAACGTTCAATCTATTCTGCAAATACATGGCATTTGTAACCAGTGAGCCTTCAAAATGTCATTGATGCGTATAAATGGGACAACTGTGAATTTCTTAGCAAATTTGGGTAATCTAAGCTATGATTTTGGGATATAAAAGGAGCAATCAAAGAAAACAAATAGAATAAAAGGAAAGGCTGGAGAGAGAACACTATTTTTTATTTTTTTTGGAAATATGCCTATTTTTGGAGCCTACTTTAGAGCCTCTTTTTGTATACAAAATACTAGAAATGTGACCTGGGTGTGATTTAAATTAAATGTTATTAGCAATTTGCTCAGACCTCAACAACTATCAGACATGTTAATTTTCTCAGACAGTTTAATTTTCTTGAGAAAAGACCTAATAATCAGCTCTTTGTAGTTCAAACACGTTTACAGTTTGCTCTTACTGATTTTCTGATTTCAGTTTTGTTCTGATCAGGATAGTAAAGAGAGAGTGAACCCCATGCAAGCTGTCAACAGGGGAGAGGTGAGGTATGTCCTCAAAATATTGGCAGTCGATCACTGGGTTGCATGAAACAAACAACCATGCAACCACTTCTAAATCAATTCCACCAGTGAACCTGAGATGCATTGTTCTAAAACACATCATTCATTCATGGCTCGACTGTCTTTCTGTACATTTTGCTCTTTTTTCAATGTCTTTTTATGAACCTGCTTCACTTCCCTATTCTCCTCATTCCCTACTTTAACTGTTGTGTAGATTACATTCCCTGCACTAACTCCTCCCTCTCTTCTTCATGTCTTCTGTGGTCTCTTTTTGCAGACCCTCCTTTAGTGGCTCTGTCTGGTGTGTCAGCCTGTGAAGCTTCTGCTCTACAGTACATCCTGTTGATAGGAAGCATCCTGTGCATCATCACTCCCAGCTGCCTGTGGGTTCAGCTGGCTCAGTCTGGCCCATCTGTGTGATCCTCTGCCAGATGACTGGGGTTTGGCTCCACATGATCCCTCCCTCTCCAAATCATTTGCCAGGAGAAAGAAGTAGGGAAGCAGGAGAAACAGAGGTGCAGGTTGGGTAGAGAGCTCTGCTTTGACTGCTCTGCCTTGAGGGGATCTTTGGTGTTCATACGGGTTCTCCTCTGCTCTCCTGAGATCACTGTAGATTGCTCTTGTATGACGAAGAACAAAAGAGCTCTCTACTCATGGAGAGATGTGTAAGGAGACGCTCCAGGTGTAGTAGTGACGCAAGTATCTAATCCGGTATGACATTTAAATGTCATGACTACTAGTGATATATGGTTGAAATGGCCCTGGGGCATTGCTCCTATTTCAAATTCCTTTGATATGTTTTTTGGGGAAAATTCTAATAAAAGAAACTTTAACCAAGCATCAGGTTACATTTGTTGCTAAATTCCACCTGCAGTCTGTGATGCCTTCATAGTAACCACAAGCAAAAATATAAATGGGGCTCAAATGAACTCTGTGAAGGTCGGAGCTGAGAGAGCTTTAAAAAAAAAAGAGTGGTAGCTGGATAATTTGTACAAGTGACACCAGTGATATCAGTTATGTTGGAACTTTATTCAAAGAACAAAAAGAGGAAAAAAAATCAATATCTTAGGACAAAGAGTTGTAGTTTGAACACAGCATAAACATTTATCTACACAATCTGTACAAAAAAGTTGCACCTGCATAAATGATGTTTATCCATGACAAATCCTTTAAAGAATGGCTTCCAATCACCCCTGAAGAAGAAGGCTGACAAAAGACTTAGGGTTGTGAATGTAGTTTTTACTACAAAGTTGTAAAGAAAATTAGACTTTTATGTACAAAACTGAAACAGTTTTACTGGATTATTAGAGAAGCTATAAGGAACAAGTAATAAAATCACTACTTCTTAATGCAAAACACTTAAAACAACTTTTAGTATTGCAAGTTATTAAAAGTCAGGAAACAAACATCTGAATAACATGCATTACAATTAAAGAAATCCTTACATTTAAAAACTATTAATGCTTTTGCATCAACTTTAACTTTTTCAAAACACATTTTTGAATTTCTTTCTTTTCTTTCCAATGGACAGACAGTCTGAAAGTGACTTCTTCCAGACTCTTTGAAAATCAAAAGTGTGACTCATAGCTTGTAGAAAAATTACAGCTTACAACACCAATCAGCAACATTCAGACTTCAGGCAACTGGGCTTTGCTGTATTTATTGTAATAATTCGGCCACAACTAGGGTGATACGGATGTTGACAGAACATCATCTTTGTTATCATATAGATAATATCTGTCCAGGTACTCGGTAACGGACAATCAAGTAGTGACAATATTTCGGCTAAATGACCCAGATCAAATCTACAAGATGTTAAAAATAAAAAGGTGATGTTTCTCTAAACATCTGCATGTGTTTGCTGCTCTCCTTTGTGAATAGCTGACTTTAAAATTAAAGCATTTTTATATGGAGTTTTATGAGCAACTACTTTGTTTACACAACTAAAGAATGCCCTTGTCTGATAAAGTCACAAAATCACACTAAACTATTTGTTGAGTCCTAAAAAAAATAACACAAAAACCCATATCTAAACTCTGAAACAAACTACAATGTAATGCCCTTCTGATTCTGTCTTGAAATGATCCTTCATATAGTTTATTGTTTTCAACTGAAACAATTTGCACAAAAGAAAGTGTACAGAGATGGAAATTTTGAAAAAACAAATTAAAAATTTAACCTCTATTATCATGAGAGCGTAATGTAAATTATAAATGATAGATGTTTGACTTGGATGATCTAGACGGCATGTTCCAGAGGTCACCACTCATGATCCTTAAGAGGATTTTAATTAAGCTGCATTAGCTCTACCAGGCCAGACATGACTGGGTCAAGAGACTTTGATATTTATGGTTAATGATCATGTGGGAAGCACACTTACTATAAGACTCCCCCTCTAGGGAAGTATTCATTGGGAAGCTTTTAACAATAACCATGAGCTTTTTTGTTTCCTAATTGAAGCTTTGGAAATGATTTAAAAAAAAAAAAAAGAAAACATTTACTAAGTTTCTTCTACTTGTATAGCACTCTTCTCACTATTGCATTTTAATAGCTTCTACAACTTAGTACAAGATGTCACAATTTAATGGAACGCGTTTGATGTCATGTAAGAGGTTTAGAGCTGGACTCTAATAAGGCTGTTAAGTGCTAATGAGACTGAACATTGCTTTGAGAGGCGATGATGACAGCTTAAACTGTGTGGTGTGAAGGCCCACTACCCCCCACGGGTGGAGACACCAAAATGTTAACTGGATTTTATAACTACTTCTTTGAAATAAATACAGTCGTCCATTGCAGCTCTTAAATATCCCCTATTGCTTTATTTCTTTTTATAAAGCCTTTTTCTTTAATTTTAGTCTTCAAGTGATTGAATATCAGGGTGTCAACTAAAATATCAATTATTGAATTCCATTGATAAAGCTGCAGCATGTATTAATGCCATGATACATTTTTGACAGGTTTAGTCAAAACACTTCCTGAAATCTGGATATTAATGACAATCCGATCACATTTTAATGGTTAAGAAGGTACAAAAGCAATTATTACATAGAACTAATCACTAACCTTTCTGTCCATGTGTCATTTATCAGGCTCATCTTTCAGTCAGGATTTGTTTTGTTTGTTTGTTTGTTTGTTTTTATGCTAGTTTACTTTAATCTAATAATCTTTTCATAAAATAAAAAATAAGTTTATAACAGTTAACAGGGCTGCACTTTAAATAATTCTTGGGGTGCTTTAAATGAAACTGCTTGTGACATGGATACTCTTGGCCCTTTAAACGTCTTGTTGGAAAGTTTTGGTTTTAAATTTTAACAAGCAGATTTCATGAGTATTTTTTTCTTTTTCTTGAAAATTATCAGGATCAAATCATGTGTCTCGCATAAGGATTTTAAAGCAATTAATAATGCCTTAGTATTTTCTTTGCACCCCTTACCTTCATCCATTCATTTTCTTCACCTGCTTGTTCAGGGAGGTAGCAGCCGCCAGGTTTAAGGCAGAGTAAACCCCAGACAGGTTGCCACATGGAGAGAAACAATCATTCACACACACACACACACACTTACCAGTTACCAGTTAACCTATTATGCATGTTTTTTGTCTGTGGGAAGAAACCGGAGTATCCTGAGAAAACCCACACATGCATGTACGGAACATGCAAACTCCATGGACCCAGGACCTTACTGCTGCAAGGCAACAGTACTGCCAGCTGCCCCACCGTGCAGTCAGTATTTCTTCAAGCAATTTGATAATGCGGCTTCATGTCTTCTGACAGAAAAAAAAGACAAAACAAAGCAGACTGTATCAATGCTGTCCAGTTCTCTCAGCTGAATTTGTGTTTGCTACAGGAAGTATTTTCACTTACTTTACTTACTTTTACAGTTTATACTTCACTGGACTAATGTTTAGTTAGCTCAGCTCCTGCAGTCATTTTAACAGTTACTTTCAGGTGTGCATACATATTTGTAAAATTATATACTATGATTAGGACTTTTCAGTAACTGCCCTTTCCTGTATAACAGTTATAGGCCATTTCACTGGGTGCCTTCATAAAGTACAACTTCTCCAATATTTCCAAGCAGCTTCTAGTTAGCCATGGAGTCCATCAGCACAGTTTAGTTTCCTGGCTGAACTCAAGTAAGCCAGAAGGAACTCCAACACAGAATTAAAACAGCAGAGAAGATCAACAGCATCTAGCTCCCATCTCCACGGGAAATCTATAGACCCTACTGCTGCTATAAAACCTTGAATTTACGTAAAGACCTGACACACCCTGGACACAGCTTTATTCACTCTCATGCTGTCTGGCAAGTGCTACAAAGTCTGTATGTTTGCACCAGCAAGCTGAGGAACAGTTTCTACCCAAAGGCGTTTACACTGATGAACACGCTGCACCTATTCCCCAGTCTCACCTCGCCCTCTAATTGAACTGGCTCTTGGCACTCAGAAGCATGCGGGCTTACACACATACACACTCGCAGATAGTCATATATTTTATAAATGCTTCTAGCCATTGAAAGAAGGAAACACCCATTAATTAACTGCCTATTTATTTATTCATTTGGATATTTTATATTTGAATACATCAGCTTTTCCTGTTTCAGTATTTTTTTAAATAGATGCAGTAAAGCAACATTTTCATTGTAGCAACAGTAACTACAATCTAAAAGGTGGAGTGTATGAGTCAATATACTATAATAAAAAATTGAATTTATACAGTATGAATTTATTCACTGTTATTTATCACCTGGATTGCTTTATTATGTCCAATGCAGCTCTTCAAAAGGATACTGCTTTCATTATTCGTTCATACATACATTTTCTATACCATCTTGTTCCTGTGCAGGGTTATGAGGGGTTGATGCTTAACCCCAAACAGAAAGGGCCCCACCCAGTTTCAAACCCAGGTGCAAGGCTACAATGCAAAGACCTGCACAACTATACAGCTTTTGCTTATTGATACAAGAATTTAGAGTTCAAATACATATTTTAACTTGAGTTGTTGAAGCTCTAAAATTTTGTTGCTCCATTTTCCACTCATGGCTGTTTCAGGTAACTTTAGTGGTGGGCATGACCATGAATAAAGCCATGTGCTGAACCTTCTCTATCATGACCAAAGTCAGGGTTTTCTGTCATTTGCCTTTTTCTGTTGGACAAACTTTCTGCACTTTCTGTGCATCAATAAGTTTGGAGTCTTTTGCCAGTTCACTGGTCCTCCTTTCTTCGATCACGTTTGAAACTAGTTTTATTAAAAAAAAGAAAAAAGACTCAGTAAGACCTGCCTGCTTTAAAGGTACTTTAACTCAAACAAGAAATATAAGTTCCATCAACTATTGTTTAGGCTATATGTGTTATATTGTATTATTATTAGATATTATTGTTACCAAAAAATATTTCTCTACTTTAAAATGTGGTCTTTAACTAAGTATTAGTTTTCCAAAGAGAAAATAAATCAATGAAACAGCCTGTCTTGTTAGAGAGAAAAATGTAAACAACTACTTTGACCACCTACATCAACCATAACACTGACATTACAGCCCCTAAAACTATCTATGTTGTGAACAAGCCCACATGATGTAGCTGATATGTTTTATAGATTTATTGTTTAATACATTAAGTCCAGATGTGATTATTTAGTGATAAAAAAACATAATGTGACATTTGATTATTTCCACAACATACGCAGGACCAGTACACGCCAAAAAAAAAAAAATGCAAAAACTTGCAACACACTATTAAAAGACTGAACCACATGCAGTATCTATATTCTTAGAAATTACCAGCAGTGCATTGCTGATAAATATTTAAAAAAATGTAGCCCAGCAATGATTTTGGCATTAACGCTGATAGTTTCTGACTCCTTTGATTTGAGGGCAGATGATAGTTTTCTTCCATGTCCCTATTTGCAAGTTAGGATTCAACCATCTTTCATTTCAGCCAGTATTTGCACTGGGGGTGTTTTTTTTTCTTCCTCACCATTGAATTATTGTTATATTTTGTCTTCTAACACCTCTGATTGATGGAGTTCCCTCAGGACACAGAAAACAAATATAACGAGTATGGTTTCATGTTGACCTCTCTGCACCTACAGACAAAAGCTGCTGTGAGGCATGACCGCATTATTCCTCTTGTTTTAAACAAAAGCCAGCTTGACAAGCAGCAAGGGAGAGTGTAAATGACTAATGTGTAAAACAACAACAACACACTAAAAAGCAGGGTAATAGATATTTTAAAAGCACATTAGTTTAAACTTTAAACAAAATGTTATTGATTTGTATTCATTAAACTTACAACTAAACATCTGATTTACATATGAAAATGTCACAGTTAAAAGCACCAAACAATGTGTGTATGTGTGTGTGTGTGTGTGTGTGGGTTTGTATTTCTGACCTCCTGGGGACCCGTTTCCTGACTTTTACTATCTTTCTGGGGTCCGAGGGTTCTTGTGGGGACCGAAGCCTGGTCCCCATGAGAGGGACTCCCCTTTTTAGGGTTAGGGGTTAGGTTTATAGGTATGATGTGAATAGAGTTTTAGTTAGTCTTAGGGTTAGTTATAGATCAGTAATGGTTAAGGTTAGGAAAAAGGTTTGGGTTAGGTATAAATCTAGTTACTAAAATCAATGGAAGTCAATGGACGGTCCCCATAAGGATAACAAAACACACTTATGTGTGTGTGTGTGTGTGTGTGGGTTTGTATTTCTGACCTCCTGGGGACCCGTTTCCTGACTTTTACTATCTTTCTGGGGTCCGAGGGTTCTTGTGGGGACCGAAGCCTGGTCCCCATGAGAGGGACTCCCCTTTTTAGGATTAGGGGTTAGGTTTATAGGTATGGTGTGAATAGAGTTTTAGTTAGTCTTAGGGTTAGTTATAGATCAGTAATGGTTAAGGTTAGGAAAAGGGTTTGGGTTAGGTATAAATCTAGTTACTAAAATCAATGGAAGTCAATGGACGGTCCCCATAAGGATAACAAAACACACTTATGTGTGTGTGTGTGTGTGTGTGGGTGTGTATTTCTGACCTCCTGGGGACCCGTTTCCTGACTTTTACTATCTTTCTGGGGTCCGAGGGTTCTTGTGGGGACCGAAGCCTGGTCCCCATGAGAGGGACTCCCCTTTTTAGGGTTAGGGGTTAGGTTTATAGGTATGATGTGAATAGAGTTTTAGTTAGTCTTAGGGTTAGTTATAGATCAGTAATGGTTAAGGTTAGGAAAAGGGTTTGGGTTAGGTATAAATCTAGTTACTAAAATCAATGGAAGTCAATGGACGGTCCCCATAAGGATAACAAAACACACTTGTGTGTGTGTGTGTGTGTGTGTGTGTGTGTGTGCAAAGGCCTATTTAACTGTAGTATATGATACCAAAACTGAAAGCTCTTCTAAAATGTGGAAACAAACTTGTTCCTCGGGCCTGCTTGAGGTGTGATTTAATGTCTGTTGTTTTTATTCTCATAAATAGTTGAATCTGGGGAGGGCAGCATGTTTTATAGGCTGGCTGTCTCTGGTTCTGCTTAGTAGAGTTTACAAGAGCATGGCTGTCATATAAACATGATAATATACCAGCTTTACTCATAAGCATTTGGAAGAAATACTTGAAGCTTTAATTTATTTTATCCTTGGATTTCATCATGAGCAGACAGGCACAATAATCTGCAGTGTAGAGGAATGTGGGACTGTGAGCAAAATTCAGTGATGCACAGATAAAATTATATTTACTGTATAAAAATAAATAAACCTGGGAAAAAGGCCCATAGATGATGTCTTTGGAGATGCAGTAGCATGACCTTAAACATGGCATTCATACTCCAGAACTCTCCAATGTGGTTGGATTAAAACAAGATGAGTGGGTCAAAATTCCTCCACAGTAATGTGAAAGACTCATTGCTGTAAATACTTGATTGCAATTGTCGCCACCAAGAATGTCAGAGTCAGTTATCAGATTAAAGGGGGCAATTACATTTCTCTATAGTTTGGTTTAGATAGCTGTCTCCCCCGATGAATGAAATCATGAGCTGACATGTAAAAATGTGACCCAAAAAAACAAAAAAAAAGAAATCGACAAATACATTCTTACTTTTTTTTTTTTTTTTACTGCACTCTGTATCTTCATATGTTGTTCTGTTATATGCAGAACTAATGTTTTATTTGGCATCATCAGACTCCAGTGACACCATGACTGCAGCGAGTACTGGCTTGATCAAGTCTTCATGTTAAAAAAAGATAAGCACATATGACAGAACTGAGACCCGGTGCGGGGAAGCAGTCTCTGGTGTGTCAGGAGTGAGTTGCTGCCTGTTGTGTTTTTGAGGAGAGAGTGTCATTGGGATGAGCCACTGTCAGCCCCGCGCAACCTCTGCTAACACCTACAGATAAGCACGGGTATAAATTCCTAAACTAAAAATGACTGTCATTGGGTACCAGATACACTAAAGATATTATATATTTATATGTCTATATACACTGTACATGGTGTATGTGTGTGCTTGCAATTCATTTTCAAAGGAGATGCTTTCATGAATGTCAGTCAAATATGGACTTATTTTTTAGTTATAATTCACAGAAGAAAAAATTAGTATTAGATTAGTTAGTCAAACATGTTAATATAAAAAATAAATTTCTAAAAATGATTTAGTAAAATGTTCTTTGCACTTAAATATACACAATGGTTTTCTATTTCCGCAACAACAGAATTGGTAACTTAATTGCAATGCATCTCCCAGGCTGCTGTATGTTATTGAGCAGCTGGTGCATTGGATTGGATGTAAAAAGATATTAAAAGCTGCTGTGATGTCTCTTTTTTTCTATAAAAAATGGATGACTGAGCATCTCATTGCTCATATTTAGGATGTGGGGAGACAAGACTGTCCAATAAATACAGTCCGACAGTGTGAATTACATCTGTCCTCATTGTAAGTGTCTCATTACACCATGCTCTCTCGACTGAGGGATACATGGTGGCAAATTATACTGGAAAACAGTTTGATGAAAATGTAGTGTGTGGGACAAAAAGATAAATAATGCTAGCAACTTGAAGGTGAGCACAATCCATCAGTCCCTGGTGGAAATTAATGTGTTTTTTGCCTTTTCAGGGGGAGTAAGAAAACCAAAGACGGGACAAATCACAGGGTCTCCGGTGACAAGAGAAATAACTCAAATGTTCAATCACAGTAAAATGATGTATAGCCCTTAAGTGAGAGTTTCAAAATCGCTGCAATGATAAGTCATATACTGTACAGTAGTAGACAGTATAAATATGTTAGCTTGGATGCCACTTAAGCTGTCAAAAACTATTTATTTTTGCATCATTTTGTCTTCTTTAAAAGTAAGGCCTGAGTGAGAGCTGAGATATCTGACACCCTCTTTTTTGGTGAACTCTGCAATAAGTAGCTTCACTGGATGATTTCTTACTCAAAAAAGCCATGTGTCAGAATTAATGAAAGTTATTCATGCCTGCATGTCTGACCTCTTTCAAGGCAGAAGTGTCACACGTTGGAGATGTTGTAGATTTAAATTTAGATCATGCTGAATAATGGCACACAGACCTTACCCAGGCAAAGACATAATTGAAGTGCCACTCAAAAGCTCAAGATAAGTAGATGGTGTTTTTAAGTGATGTTCAGACTCCCACGGTTCAACAGCGCAGCCATTTTAGGAGAAGGCAAGCGACCTGCGCAGCACAGGCCTCCCCGCTTAAAGATAACACACTACACTTGAGCATTTTTTGTTTCACAGCAGGAGATGTACAAGAAGCTGCACTTTGTAGGATCAACTAACAGCTTAACGCGAAAGGACTGGTTCGATGAAGAATTATTTTATTTGTTGTGCATCTAAAACTATTCTTCTATTATTATCTCACATATCATCTAATTTTGAACAAGCACACGATCCTCAATACTATGGAAGCTATGGAATAATATGGACGGATTTGATAAGTCTGGTTTAAAGAGAATGTTAGAAACTATAAGCCGAACATTTTTTGGAGATCCTGTAGTCCGGTTCCAAAATGCCCTTTGAGTGAGTGTGGGTTAATAGTGTTTAAGAGTGTGTGCTTATATATGCAGTGTTTATTTGGACTTTTGTGACCAACTGCATGTAGATACAGCCCAGTCACACGGAAGTTCGTGAAATAGTCAAATTTTTTTAAATTTTATTTTTTCGTGCTCATGAACATGAATTTGCCTTAATTTTCGTGCTGCTCAGCACGTTCCTTGAATTCATTGAAATGCATTGTTCCAACTATGCCTGACCATGTTTCTTTACCCTAACCTTAAGGACACAGGCAGCATACAAGGCAGGGGATGCAATTTGCATCCAACAAAATTAGTTTTCGCTCCACCCCGCCCTCCAGTGCCCAGCACAAAAAAGCAAGAAAATTCAGGGAAATTTGTGTTCATGAGCACGAAAAACTTTCGTGAGTCCGGGTTGGTAGATATGTGCATGTTTGTTTTGTAATGGCCAGTCATTCTAACCCTATAATTGATCCTCATCTGAAGCCATGTGAAATTACAGTAATGAGCTGAGTGATCTGAATGTTAATTTGCTTCCAGCTGGTGAACTTTTTCATTTCACAGTTTTTTTAATTTTTTATAATTTAATCAACGTTACATGATGTGCGGTCAGTGGAATGTATTCTACATATAAACTTTGGTGTATGTACTGGTCAAAACCTGTCTCTAAAAAATAGAAGATCCTTTCTGGGAGTGTTTTATCTCATGATCACCAGCGAATCCACACTTTTAGCTTACTACATCCACGGAAAGAAAAGAAAACAACCAGGCAAAAGTGACACACCTGCTTCTGCCTCATTAGAAATCAATCAAAACATAACAAAGTGTAACAAAATGAAACTGTGAAAGGTACAGTCATTATAATCATTTAGAATAATCTGAACAGGTTTGGCTCATTTCATGCTTGAATGCCATCCCTGGACTTCCACTTTGAAATAAATAGGAAAAATACATATTTTGAAAAAAAAAAAAGATGTAGTCTTTTAAATTTATCAGCCATTATTGCTTATCCATTAGCCCTCTCAGTATCCAGCGACTTTCCCCCCTTTCCTTGTTGCCATGATTGATGCCACAATTACACATTTAGCAACAAGTCAGATCACATTTGATCAAGCTGCTTGTTGCTGTCAATATGTTGGGCCCTGGCAGTCTTTTGAATAATATTAAAAGGATGTAGTGATAAGATATGCTTCTCCTTTTCACACTTTTGAGACCTATGTATAATTCATCAGTTTAAGAAATGTGTTATCTCCATCATCATTTTATGATTACGCTGTTTTATTTTCTTTGTTTCTTGAAAGACTCATTTGAAAAGGGTTGACTGCTGTGGTATTTCTGTTCCACTTTGAATGTTTTTCTCGTTTCGGTGTCTTTTGAGAGCACTTGAGTGTATTGTGCACCAACAGTTTTAAAATAGAGCTTGATACTACTTGATAACTGGTATAGTATACCACTGCTGTTCTGCTTAGAGGCAGAATTTATTTTATCTGTTTTGCAAAGCATGTACAACAAGTTTGGGTGTAAGCAACAGAAATGTTTGTTTTAATTTAATTTATCCCTCCAAGCCCCCATTTTTTTTCCTGACCCTGGAGTGAAGATGTAGCCTTTCACTCAATACCCACCAAATGTCAGCAGTAGATGTAACCATTACATTCCCCCAATCAATATTGCAAATTAAACAGTATAGTGAATTCTAATGAAGTATCTTTTTCCATGATAACCTCCTACCGTGCATTTAGAAGATGAACGTTTGAATTATACTCTCATTCATTCATTCATTCATTCATTCATTCATTCATTCATTCATTCATTCATTCATTCATTCATTCATTCATTCATTCATTCAGTGCAAAGCTCAAAGTTAATTTAGCCCTGCAGTTTGACCAGTCCAGCAGGGGTCACTGTGGTCTTTAGAGAACTTCATCAAATCACATAGTCTGTTCCTGAACATACAACAAACACACATCTTTTAGCACTCTGAGATGCATGCATTCAACCTTACATGCTTTAGATCTAATAGCTTTGTAAGTAGGAGGGACTGAGAGCAGTGGATGCTTATCTGTAAAGGGGTTAGGGGCTAGCTGTACGCTGAGCAGGGGTATCAAGATCTTAAACACTGTTGTCAGAACCTGGTAACAACAGCCAGCTGAATACCAAGTGTATAATGCGGATGAACAACCATGTTTAAAGGTAAATCAGATTTCATAATAAGCTAATAGGCTCGTAATATGGACATGACAGCAACAAATAGCTCTGCAAAGGAGAAGGACGTCAACGTGTATAACACTGATGTTTTGCTTGATAATTCAAGCAACAGTCTTGGTGGTTCTTTTTCTATAGGTTAAATCCATATCATTTGATAGCTCTGCAAGCATGACCACAGCCTTCTAGTTATATCAAGAAACCTTTTTTCTCTTTCTTTCTTAGAGCTCGCTAGATCACACACACACACACACACACAAAACAAAAATTGATGAGATACTGGTTGGGGCAAAACCTGAAATAAACCTCATCATTACTGTGAGTTTTGGAGAGATTGCTCTGTTAATAACATCATATGAATAGCAGTGTGCCACATTTTTGTGCCACTATTTGATTTGTATTGATTTGTTGTACATTGTTTTGTGTGTGAATATGAATCATATTCACATCAGCTGAGTAGACCACATGTAAAGTATAGGTGTTTTAACTGATCAGAATGCAGCAGATCATATGAGATCTTTTTTTTGTTTGTTTTTTTCTGTTTCTTTACATTTATTTTTGTCAGTTGTTGTTTTTGGCTGTACAAGGTTTGAGAAGACAAGAGAGCACGTCTGCTGACATCTGTATATACTCCACTGATAGCATTTACAGAAGTCATGTAAGGGCAAACATTTAACAGGCACAGCTGCTTGTAATTCAGGAAGGACATGGTGTTGAAAGTATAATTTATGTCTTTGTATGTCATTGTGGTAAGAAATATGTGCGTTTATGTGGTGACATATGTTGTGTGAATGCATGTGTTTTCTGCACATGTAGAATCCCTCAATGAGACAAAAGTGACAACTGGCAATCCACTAAAGAGACAAGGGCAGTCTGCATTCTGTTAACATCAGCTAATCAACTGCAGATCTTGTTCAGGTGCCAATCAGTGACAAAGGGGGCAGTGGGTTCTGTTTTAAATTATAAATATTCATGAAATCCCCTCCTGCCCTCAAACTCAGTTATAGTGTTCAGTAAATGTTTGATAAGGTTTAAATTAGGAAAAAAACAAGCTCAGATCCTGAGATGACTTTCATTGTAGAAACATAGCTTGTAAGCCCTTCACATCAATGTCAACAGAGACTACCAGGATGTCCTGTCAATGACAGAGGGAAGTATGGGACATGGGGATAGATCCACTGGTAAAGAGATGAGAGCGCTCTGAAAAGAAGGAAGATACAGAGAGGAATCAAACCAAAGTAAATCAATGTGGTCTGCTCTTGTTATGTTTCTGAGGCTTGAGAATAATTAAGTTAATTGGCTAACGATCGTTAAACCCAAGCTTGTGCTTAATCCCTTGATGTAATCTTTACCCTGACTGAGTCAGACTGAAACTTTTAACTTGATGGGCTGAAAGTAACTACAATTAATCACATTCACTCCTACAGCATTTAGCTTAAATTTTAACATACTGGTAGACAACTGCGATTGTATTTTTGTTAAATATCCCATAAATGTAAATATATTTTTATTTCAAATTAGATTTGACAAGGTTACCATAATGGTCAAGGTTTAACCACTTGAGCTTAGTCAAAACCAATCAAAAGTAATCCACAGATTTGTGCAATTTCCAATTAAACTAAAGACTTATGCTGCAACAAATATCTGCTCTAAAAACATTGGATCTTTAATTTTACTCCAGAGTAGTGGAACAAAGTGTAATTAGGGTGTTGTAGCTCTACAGGTATTTAGAAACTCATTTTATAAATCTTCTTCCAGATCCAGCTGAGTACACAGCTGGCAGCCTCTCCACTGTAAGCCTGCCTTCAGATGACATCATTGTAAATTATGGTGATTCACTTGCATAGATGACTGACTTTACTCTTCTGAACTCAATGCAATTTATATCAGCTTTCACAAGTCAAGGTTATGTTTAAGTCAGTGTAAAATATTTATGAAACAAAAGAAAATAGTTGACCATGATTTGCATGCTACTAAAAACTTACATTTATAAGATAAAAGTTCAGATTACACTTGTCAATTTTAACAGTCTGCAGTAAAATGAATTCAGAACCGAATGGCAGGGTTGAGTAAAGGAAGGCAGATGGAAGGGAAACATGATTTTTAGGAAGATTTTGCGAAAACCAAATGATAGAAAATAAAAAAAAGGGAAGTGAAACTAAAACAAACTAAAAAACATGGCAGGAACACGGAAAATAAAAAAAAAGAAAACAAAATCAAACTTTATGTACATGAGAGAAACTAATTAAAGATAAACATCAGGTGTGTGGAAATCAACAGTTAAAGACCAGGTGTGACAGGGCAGTAGTAAAACTAAAAACTAACCAAAGTCAAACACTGATGGCATTAACCAGTTTTGTGTTCATACTTTTGTTTTTGCTGCGATGTCAACTTTAGCTCTTTTCATTAAAACTATTTATTTTAATGTTGTCTTTGCTGCATCTGGATCCTGGTATCGCCATATTTGCCACAACAATATACAAATATATGAAAGAGGAAATAGAGAAGTTGTGAAATGTTACGTTTTTATTGTGCCAGTAGTCATCAGAGCACTCTGTGCTGTGACCCACAAACAGAGAGACTCCAACAGATCTCAGGAAAATGAGAGATGTCTGTCCAAAACAATACAGGAAGAGCTAAGACACTGCATAGAAATCTCAAGCTCCCAAGCCTCTGAGTACCAGGGCTTGAAGCAGAAGAACAACCACCCATGTGGGTAAAAGGACAAGCTTACAAAGTCTTCTAGATGGCAGTTTTAGTATTGTTCTGTTGTCAAAACCGAAGGTGCCTTTGAAGAAAATGTCATGAATGTGGCTCATAGAGCTGTTTCTGAAACAACAATAAATGGTTCGGAGCAAAATGTCTAGAAAAGCTTTTAAGACCTTGTTCATATCACTACTTCTACTTCCTGTCCAGTAATTTCATGGTTGTTTCAACATGTAACCATGGGATACCTGTAGCTAATATGTTAGTACATATTTAACAAAAACACTTAACATCAAATTATTACAGACATGAGAACTTTAGAAGAACAGAAATGTAATTGTTTTTCATTTTATTCATCATAGAATACTACATATTTTTTTAATTATCATTTAAACAGCTAGGTGCACTGATAATACTCTATTTCTTACACATTTTAATATGAACATTTAAGAAGGAGCAGTTTACTGACACTTTCTGTAAGCCCTGGAATTGGATCAGATTTTGTCAAGAGGGTATATAAAGTGCAAGAATGTGGACTATTTCCCAGCTTACAGCCAGGGAGATACTGCTGGTTGCAGAGTTACATTTACTGTTGGGTTTTAACCATCATTCCATGCAATCCTAAGGAAACATACTCTCCATTCACATGAAATTTGAAAGCTGTGTAGATTTCATGGGGATCAGTATCAGGGAAAACAGGGTGAGGGAGTAAGAAAGAGGAAAAAAAGAGGAATAAACAGAGTTTCTGCTTGGAGCCTCTGCTTTTATGCACGTAAAGCCTTCCTTTCAGAGGTAGGTTAGGGGTCAGGAAATGAGGTGGTGAAGGTGCTAGAGCTCTTCCATAGATGCTTCTTTTGCCTTGCATGGGTTATAAAACCACATGCTGCATAGCCCACCACAATCACAAAAATACACACATGTACACACATATTTCTATGAGCACAACCAGCATCCCCACAATGATTTTTATGTCCTCTTGCAGTCATATTTACTCTTTGATTATACATACATCTTTCATTTTTATTAAGTGTATTTAGTTTCCTGAAAAAGAGCTTATGGAGTGTGCTTCACTCCTAAATACACTATTTGAAAGGCTATTTAACACATCTTAAATAAGTAAGTGAAGTCTATTTTTAAGTTGGTAATTTAAAAGCTTTATGGAGCATCATTTGTTGGAATAGTATTAGATGACTGTTCACATTTACCACAATTTGTTTCATAACTTTCTCACTTATTACCCAAACTAACAAACAATGAGGTTATAAGAGAGGTGACTATAAACCTTTTTTTTATAAATTTTCATTTCAACTATGAAATCTTAAATAATTTTGCCATGATATGTCACATTAATGACATAAAGTAATGTCACAAAATTATACACATATGGGACTTTGTCATTATGTTTGGGTTTTTGTGCTTAGTTTAAAGTTTTTCATGTTTGGTATGACATTTTTACCCAGAAGTCTCCTCAGCATTCCTTACCCCAGCTCAGCACATTCACCTGTATCTTATTTGTAATCAGCTCGTTTGACGTGCATTCAGCAATCGCCCTCTCAAGTATTTATACTCCTGGTCTACTGCAGCTTATTGTGAAATCCCTTTGATAGCCCTGTTATCTGCTTGTCTTGTCTTGATGCCCAGTTTTCAGCCCTGCTGTTTACGTAAGTTTAGAGATTAAGTTTTTGCTTGTGAATCCTTCTTTAATGTGTTTTTATTGATATTCCTATAGCCACAATCCAGGGTATAATTAGAAGCAAAACACAATTTTAAAGGAGCTAAATTTGTGCAACATGCTCATTCTACTGTATAGCTTTGATAACAAGAGAAAGGTACACAATGAGGAAAGAATAGATTTATCTTAGGCTTCACGTTTTGCAAACTAAAATATTAATTTATTTTTAATACATGGACTACATTTATAATATGCTGGAAAATTTGTTTTTAATAGAAAATCAACTTGGTTTACTGAAACTTTGTTTACCAATTGTATTCCTATTCCATACAAAAAATAGCATTTATTTTTCATTAGTTAGCGTAAATCCATATTTGCTATTAGACACTCTTTAAACCAAACACCATAGGCCAATCTATAAATTTTTTTTGTTAAATGAGTTGTAAGGGAAAATTGGTCACCTTTTGAACACAACATCATCAAACTCCGTTACATGTAGTGGAGATCATCTTACCACAGAGTGCAGCCTGGTACTCTCTTTCCTGTTATTCCTTAAATTCTTCTGTTGTTGTTGCTTCTGCTGCTGCTCCTATTGGATTTGGAGCAGCTTAGTGTGTTCATACACACTAGTTTATGCTGGAGAAAGAGTAACATTCTGTTTTTTCCCTCCTCTGAATGAACCACAGTCTTCAGTTAAAGAGACTCCCACAAAGAGATAGATAAGAGTCAACTCCAAATTGTTCTGTTTTATCCAAGACAGAAAGATTTATGAGCTGTTTGAGAGGCTGCACCATAGGTTTCAGTTTCAGTTTTGGCTGTGCTTGTTTTGGGCTGACTTTCTGTTGTTCAAATACCGTACACAGCAGTCTACTATAAGGTTTTATATTATTCATTTCTAACCACAGTTTGTTTTTCTTTTTCCACCAACTGTTTGTTCTAATTATCACTTGCTCTGTTTGTAGATTTAGGCATTAAGAATGACTTGGTTAGTGCTGGAAACCTCATGGCTTGTTGGGTCTTTAATTTTGAAGAGCATTTCACAGAGCATTTCTTCTTCTTATACCTGAACAGGCAGTTTAGTAATGATAAAAAAAAAAAAAAAAATAGGGATTCAAACCTTAAACACTGATATACATTAGAGGTGGGAAAAATGATCGATTCTAAGATGCATCGCGATTCGGCCGTGCACGATTCTGCATCGATGCAGCATGTGACATAATCGTGATTCCCGCTCAATCCAGGTTCTCAAGTGTCCTTGTCTTTAAGCTGCTAAAAATGTTTTATCCAGCACACTTTGAATGAAAAACAAGGAATTGTTTTATTTGAATATTTGCACTTTTAAATAGACAAGCCTATGCTATTTGTTTTGGTATACTACATGTGAAATGTAGAATCCTGTCTTATAGCTGCTGTACTGAAAATTTTATTTTTTATACATACATTTTTTTATTTAAGTAATAGGCAGCACACTTTAAAAATGGTCGTTCACTTCAGTGGAAAGATTTATGTTTTGTCAGGTATACCGTAATAAAAAAGAATTCAAAACAATATCCTGCTTGTAGTAAGTTATTGAAAAATTGAGTGCGAAGAATCGTGATGAATTGCAGAATTAAATCGAATCTTTAGGCAGATAATCGGAATCGGATCGAATCGTGAGGCAGGTAGAGATGCACACCTCTAATATACATCAGCTTGAGTCACGTGAAATGCCAGGGGAGATCAAAGCCCTGTTTTGTCAATTTGCAAAAATTTAATTTTACTATAAAATCAGCTAGATGTATGCAATTGACACTCAAGCATACATAAATGATTTTCTCAAATGCTCAGAAAACAATATGATAAGTGAAAATGCTATTAAATGTTAGTTAATCTTAGTTTTTGTGGTTTCATGGTTTTTATGGATGCCAGGCTTGTTGACTCTCTCTATCGACCCTAAACATGATCCTGCTGATGTGGAGATGCACTTCCACACAGCATCTGCAAATCACAGCACTTTAGGGGAGATCTAAGCATGATTTTTTATCAGGTCTCCAAGATAAGTCACTGAATTGCATTTGTCATATTGCCTTACTCCATTTAAGTTGCTCTCACTGTGTCTTGCAATGCTCCTCAAATAAAATGTAATGGACTGACAAGCCATATTCACAATTAAATTGACCCTAGAATAGATGAGACTTTCAATTTCCTTCAGCATGTCCTGAACCTGTCCATCTGAATTCACAGAGCTTCACCAACAGCTTAGGTCTCTTTAGGGATGAGACATATTTATTTTTGGGGCTTATTTTTAGCAGGAAATAAAACACAAATGAATAATGGTGCATGCAGTTATCCCCCGCACTGCAAGCAGCATAATACCTCAACATGATGAATTTATCTGTGCGTAGCCATGTATCTAGGTACCAAATGTGCTTACTGACAACAGTGAGCATGTGCAGAATATAGTTTACATGTTTGTGTTCAAATTTGTGAACAAAANGTATAAGAGACAGGTGTATTTAGTTTCCTGAAAAAGAGCTTATGGAGTGTGCTTCACTCCTAAATACACTATTTGAAAGGCTATTTAACACATCTTAAATAAGTAAGTGAAGTCTATTTTTAAGTTGGTAATTTAAAAGCTTTATGGAGCATCATTTGTTGGAATAGTATTAGATGACTGTTCACATTTACCACAATTTGTTTCATAACTTTCTCACTTATTACCCAAACTAACAAACAATGAGGTTATAAGAGAGGTGACTATAAACCTTTTTTTTATAAATTTTCATTTCAACTATGAAATCTTAAATAATTTTGCCATGATATGTCACATTAATGACATAAAGTAATGTCACAAAATTATACACATATGGGACTTTGTCATTATGTTTGGGTTTTTGTGCTTAGTTTAAAGTTTTTCATGTTTGGTATGACATTTTTACCCAGAAGTCTCCTCAGCATTCCTTACCCCAGCTCAGCACATTCACCTGTATCTTATTTGTAATCAGCTCGTTTGACGTGCATTCAGCAATCGCCCTCTCAAGTATTTATACTCCTGGTCTACTGCAGCTTATTGTGAAATCCCTTTGATAGCCCTGTTATCTGCTTGTCTTGTCTTGATGCCCAGTTTTCAGCCCTGCTGTTTACGTAAGTTTAGAGATTAAGTTTTTGCTTGTGAATCCTTCTTTAATGTGTTTTTATTGATATTCCTATAGCCACAATCCAGGGTATAATTAGAAGCAAAACACAATTTTAAAGGAGCTAAATTTGTGCAACATGCTCATTCTACTGTATAGCTTTGATAACAATGGTACACAATGGTACACAATGAGGAAAGAATAGATTTATCTTAGGCTTCACGTTTTGCAAACTAAAATATTAATTTATTTTTAATACATGGACTACATTTATAATATGCTGGAAAATTTGTTTTTAATAGAAAGTCAATTTGGTTTACTGAAACTTTGTTTACCAATTGTATTCCTATTCCATACAAAAAATAGCATTTATTTTTCATTAGTTAGCGTAAATCCATATTTGCTATTAGACACTCTTTAAACCAAACACCATAGGCCAATCTATAAATTTTTTTTGTTAAATGAGTTGTAAGGGAAAATTGGTCACCTTTTGAACACAACATCATCAAACTCCGTTACACGTAGTGGAGATCATCTTACCACAGAGTGCAGCCTGGTACTCTCTTTCCTGTTATTCCTTAAATTCTTCTGTTGTTGTTGCTTCTGCTGCTGCTCCTATTGGATTTGGAGCAGCTTAGTGTGTTCATACACACTAGTTTATGCTGGAGAAAGAGTAACATTCTGTTTTTTCCCTCCTCTGAATGAACCACAGTCTTCAGTTAAAGAGACTCCCACAAAGAGATAGATAAGAGTCGACTCCAAATTGTTCTGTTTTATCCAAGACAGAAAGATTTATGAGCTGTTTGAGAGGCTGCACCATAGGTTTCAGTTTCAGTTTTGGCCGTGCTTGTTTTGGGCTGACTTTCTGTTGTTCAAATACCGTACACAGCAGTCTACTATAAGGTTTTATATTATTCATTTCTAACCACAGTTTGTTTTTCTTTTTCCACCAACTGTTTGTTCTAATTATCACTTGCTCTGTTTGTAGATTGAGGCATTAAGAATGACTTGGTTAGTGCTGGAAACCTCATGGCTTGTTGGGTCTTTAATTTTGAAGAGCATTTCACAGAGCATTTCTTCTTCTTATACCTGAACAGGCAGTTTAGTAATGATAAAAAAAAAAAAAAATAGGGATTCAAACCTTAAACACTGATATACATCAGCTTGAGTCACGTGAAATGCCAGGGGAGATCAAAGCCCTGTTTTGTCAATTTGCAAAAATTTAATTTTACTATAAAATCAGCTAGATGTATGCAATTGACACGCGAGCATACATAAATGATTTTCTCAAATGCTCAGAAAACAATATGATAAGTGAAAATGCTATTAAATGTTAGTTAATCTTAGTTTTTGTGGTTTCATGGTTTTTATGGATGCCAGGCTTGTTGACTCTCTCTATCGACCCTAAACATGATCCTGCTGATGTGGAGATGCACTTCCACACAGCATCTGCAAATCACAGCACTTCAGGGGAGATCTAAGCATGATTTTTTATCAGGTCTCCAAGATAAGTCACTGAATTGCATTTGTCATATTGCCTTACTCCATTTAAGTTGCTCTTACTGTGTCTTGCAATGCTCCTCAAATAAAATGTAATGGACTGACAAGCCATATTCACAATTAAATTGACCCTAGAATAGATGAGACTTTCAATTTCCTTCAGCATGTCCTGAACCTGTCCATCTGAATTCACAGAGCTTCACCAACAGCTTAGGTCTCTTTAGGGATGAGACATATTTATTTTTGGGGCTTATTTTTAGCAGGAAATAAAACACAAATGAATAATGGTGCATGCAGTTATCCCCCGCACTGCAAGCAGCATAATACCTCAACATGATGAATTTATCTGTGCGTAGCCATGTATCTAGGTACCAAATGTGCTTACTGACAACAGTGAGCATGTGCAGAATATAGTTTACATGTTTGTGTTCAAATTTGTGAACAAAAATTCATTCTTTTTACCCTCAGGAGGGAAGCATTACATTCCTTTAGCGTTTGCATGGAAATAGCTGCCTGAACACTTTACTCTCTCCCTAAACAATTTGCCATGTTGAGACCAACAAAAGGAGTTGAAATTTAACCTTTGCTATTCTGCTTTTTTTAATATGGCAGGATAAAACGTGTGCAGATTTACACTGAACTGAGTCAATTTTTATTCTTTAATCCGATCTACACAGTGATTGTTTTAACTCTACATGAAATAGTTGCTATTACGTTACAGGGCCATTTTGCGCTAATGGTATGTGTTTAATCTGCTTTTTGCAGTATACAAATATGTACATTCATGAAATACAATAGTATGTTGATGCCCAAAAGGTTTCTAAGGCTCTGACAGCACATATTGGGTATATTTTCTTTAGAAATTCAGCTGAGTTGTATGCGGACTATTTTTATTTTGAACTTGATGGCAATGCTAGTTAGGCAGTTAATTACATCTTAAAGCATGTCTTCAATTATGTGCTTGACATTATGTGAGGAGGAGGCACAAGCTGGACGAGACTTTGAGATGGCGAAAGATTTGTTTTCAGTTCTTAATTTTTTTTCCAAGCTATTATTATGATGTGCTTCATCAAAAGAGCAAAACCAGAGAAGATAATAAACCCAATGACACTCCGTTTATTAAAACCTCCTGGAATTGTGTTTTCTCACTTTTAATGTGTTTTTTTTTTTATTTGTAATTTGCTTTTATTTATTTTTATTGTTCCCAAAAAGTATGGCTTACAATTAATTGTGTATGCATAAAGACTGAACAGTGAAAAATAATGCCTAAAAATTCCCCAATATTAACCTGAGATCTCAAGTCAACATAAAATTTTACTATAATTGTACCAGTATGCAAATTGTTTATTCTCTATAAGTATACTAAGTAACATAAGCAAACCTTTGGATCTTCTTCTTCTGCTGTGGTCCCACATGTCCAAAAACACCCAAACTGTAAGAATCTGTCACTGAGCTGTGCAGATGATTTGTTGACATGCACTTCAGTGGGTACATGCACTGGTTCCAGTGTAATAATGGCACAAGTAGTGTTAATTACAGATTTTATCCACTTGCACAGTATACATTTACCCAGAGGACCAGTGTCTCTTTCCGTTTCTCACTCTGTAATAACCGCAGTCTGGCTGAGATAAAGCACAGCATCTGTTAAACAGCAGGGTGACTGAGCACACAACATAGACTACCATTACACATGGACTGCTGCACATTGGGCTCTATCTTATACACCTGGGTGACCAGATAAGACTAAGAAAAAGGGCGAGTGGGGTGCTTGGTTGTGGGGGGGTTAACCCATCAACCAGCAGCAATTCTTGGCAGGGTTCAGTGAATCAAGATGATAAGAATGAACACCAGATCATAGATTTTTACAATGTCAAGGCCGAGGCTGAATTAAAAGATGAGTTGGTTTATTTTAAGCTTTATAGATTGTGTATGATATTCATGATTTTTACTTGAAATGTTTTATTTATCTATCAGTGTCACCAAAGAACCAACCAACAACATCAGAGCTTTCATCAAAACAAACTAAAGCAGAACAGCATGCCTGCACTTTCTTGTTATCAACAAAAGAGACGTTTTATAGCATGTTATTCACCCTCACAGTAACACCCCCCGAGAAAAGCAATTTCTTCTGTTTTTACAAAGTTTTTTAACTGTTCATTCTGTTTCAAGTATCGATGGGCTTATATGCACATAGCAAGGAGTGAAAAACAAATACAAATATCAAAGGAAACATGTGGCGCATGCTTAAACAGCGTGTCTGTTTTATAATATTTTATAAAAATTAAGCAGTAAAACTGCTATTTGCTTGTAGCAATATATTTTAATAATTTACATATAAAAAGTTACTTCAGGTAATCTCAAACTTTTTACTTTAGGACTGCATCAGTATGAGTTGTGGACTTTAAACCTGAAATGAGTGTGAGTACCAAATTTATGAATTTGACCCAATTCATTGAAACTATCAGCATAACTGATCTGACGTTTTAAAACCCCTCTGGAGAATTTTCGTTTTTTGTAGTTTAAAGAAAGTAGCCATGATAAGTTACTGTCTGTGACTCATACTGACTGACATTCACAGATTTTCATTAAACATACTGCAAGAACACACTATCTCAAGCACACACAAATTCATTTTTTTTTCTTTGTTTTATTATTATTATTATTTTTTTAACTCTAGGATTTTGTACACAAGTCAGTTTAGCATGACCTTCTGATGCATCTTTAGATCTACAGTATAATATATCTATTTGGAAAACATCTTAGAAATGCCATTATCATCACTGTTTTTTACTCCCTGCTGCTTTATGTGAAGCACATCTGTCTGCATTCTGAGAGGAATTATGTTTCAGTGTTAAGTTTAAACATCTTTGAATTACTTACTGGTTGTGAAAAATGTTGAAGTATAAGAGGAAAAACTGATAAAAAATAACATGGATGAGTGGGGTCCAAAGAATAACAGCAATCATACATGATAATACAGTAACACAACTGTGACATATATGTGTCAAAATTTAAATCTAAAGAGTGTCGTTTTTCTTTCCTGTGTTCAGTTTTTGTTGATCATAAGCTACGCATTTAGTAAACAGTTTTTTTTCCGTACATATTAGAATTAGGCTTCATTGCAATCCAAAGAGAGCTAAACAAGATCCTGAAGAAAATTACCATAAGAAAATGTCAGCTGAAAGATCATTTAGGTGTTGATATACACTCTGAGTACAATATGTGCATATAGATCAATCACACCACCTCAGCCAAACAGCTTGCAATGTCTTTCTGAATTTTATAACTTGATTTAAACACATTCAGTTGTGTTTGAATATCCATCCTTGTTCAGTATTGCCATTTATTTGTTGATGTATTTCTCACTTATTTCAGTATTTTTCTTTAAGTCCAACCCAGTTCTCATCTGGCCACCAGAGTTTTCCTTCCCATCCTTAGCACCCTCCCTCCAGAATGTTGTTGGTATATTGCTTTTACGAGCTCGTTAGGTGGATGATATTGTGCTTAGTGTCAGCTCATTATGTGGAAAATTGAGAAGTATAAGCACATTGTTTTTCCTTGTAATCAGAGTCATTTGACAGGAGGATGATGAGCAGATTTTCTGGACAAATGAGCAGAGAGGAGAATCCTGCTCTAATGGATTCTTTTATGGTCATGTTGGAAGTTGAGGTAGGTGAAGAGAATATGCAGCATTTGATTCTTTTAGCCTGAGGAACATGCACTTGAAGATAGGTTTAATGGCACTTTTAAATGACTGTAGAGAGTAGTCACATTTAATCTCTGCTGTGAGGAGGATGAAGTATGGCTTCATGTTGTAGAGTAACACCTTTCCAAAGAAAAAAAAATCTCTTCTTTAAATGTACCACAAATGTTGATGTTTTTATAATTTGCCAGAGTTTCATAGCTTTCTTTGTCTGGTGTGAAATAGTCCATTTCTGATGGGACTGTTTGATAGTAAATTAATGTAAAAAAACAAAACAAAACACAATCTTATATTGATTAAAAATGTTGTCATTTGTTTGTGAGAATAAATAGTTTCTGATCCCAGCTACATGAAACAACCATTTCCCCCCTGGCATCCTGCTTTACTGATGCACTTTGATCATATTAGAAACTCTTGTTCACCAGCTAATGCTCTTTGTGTTTAGGGAATACAAGAGAAATTTGGAATTTTCATCCGAACAGTGTTTCCAAATTACAAAGAGCGCGTGAAGAGAATAATCTGTCAAAGTGAAAGTATTTTTTTGTAAACTAAAATATTCATTGCTTAAATTATTTAATGCATTTTTTACAGCTATTGTTTAATCTTGTCAAAACATGTATTTTTAGTATAGTTTGAGTATGCAAACACTTTATGTTGATACAATAATTTTTAAATAACTTTGAGTGAAGCAAAAGATTTCTTAGCTTAAGCTTAAAATATTTTACAAGCTTAAAAAAAACTACATCTGTTTACTATTGGTCACTCATGCACCTTTTATTTTAACTAGTAATTTTCTCCAAGCACTAAAAAGATGACTTAACATTCTTCTCCAAAACAATGTACCCTTAATTGAAAAATTTGTATCAAAAATATTTTTTAATTCAGTCTTTTATAGTTGCGATATTTACAGAAAATTGTTGAATATTTTACAAGTGTTGCATAAATTTGACACTGCAAGAAGGATAGTGCTGGTTCTCAACACAGCTAATAGTATATATCAAAAAGGGGAAAAAAAGATTATAGCTAAATATCCCACTTATTTTCAGAGCATGGTCATAAATAAACCTTTCAAGATGGAGTTATGGACTTCTTGTTACAAACAATAACCAAATTGTTGGGCTTGATAGGGGTTTCTGTTGTAACACAGATTTGTTAAGTCATTACACCTTTAAATACAACAGAGTCAGCTGTTGCTTTAAAAATTAAAGTAACAGCTGATTCTGTTAGAACTGTGAGCATGTTTACATTATCTGTGTATTTATTTAGTTCATATTACCGCAAAGGGTTGCAGCTGCATTTGTTACATTTCTTAATACAAAAAGTTAGAAAACAACTTATTTTACTGTAAATACATTAATAAAACAGTTCATGAAGAAAACATGTTGCCTGGAATAAAGCTAATTTAAATGTTTATAGCTACTGCTTATATCAATTCATTTTCAGTTTTGTTACTTTAGTCACATTAATGTAACCTGGAAAAAGCCAGATCAATGTGTAGCCCCGCCCATTATTGAGTCTAGGCTACACATAGAAAGTATCTGAAAAGGGGGGGGGGTTATCTGGTATAATATTTTTAACTTATTGGAGGACGTGCCAACAAGTGTCCACCTACCATGATTTGTCTTTAGCCAATCACAGTAATGACTCATATGTCGTATACCATATGCGCCTGGGAACAAATTGCCAGTTAGGAGAAAAGCACACACATCTTTGCCTTCAAGAAATGCACAAAATGTTTCTCTTTGCTCATTTTTTAACAAATAAATTGTCTCTAGTTCTCCTAATACAGACTCAGTAGCAGCTTCTTCTATACGTGTATGCCATGTTTGTTTTGCTTTGCCTGGGCACTTGGTGCTATCGTCATGCCTGAACACCCGCCCATGCGCCCACCCCAAACACAATGCTAACAAACGATTGGTCCGCAACACCAGTGGAGTCGAGTCAGACAGTTTAGTTGGAGTAATAAAAGACAAATTTTCATAGGTTTGGAAAACTCCAAATCTTGTGAGAATCAAGCTTGCACAAGTTTGCATGAGGTTAACAGTAATGGGACCTGAGGAAGATAAAAAAAAATAAAAAAATAGGTGTGTTATCTAGAGTATTTTTCTGAGAGTTTTTCACTAAGCAATGTCTTGATATATTTTATATTTCTCAAAGCTTTGCTTTAGTCAAGAAAGAGCCTAGATGTGATGGACAAATTTAATCTCCAGCTGTCAATCCCAAACTACTAACTAAAAATAAAAAGGTGTGCACTGAGATTTACCTAGGTGCAAAAATGGCTGAATGCACATATTACAGCTGAACACAAGGGAAAAAGTGTGTCAATGCTGAATGAAAATTATATTTATATAAAAAACTCACTGCAAGTTCAGTGAACAGTGAATCCACAAGTCTACTTTTGACCAAAGAAGGGGAATGATGAAGTGCCCTGACAGCCGTCAAACAGCATGTGACGCACACCATCTTGCCTTAGCACAGTTCTCATTGCTGCAGGTTGTTGAATGAGCGATAAAAAAGGAATCACTATAGAAGGGAAAGTGGTCAGTCAGCATTCAAGATGTGCTCAACCATTTAGACAAAATCAAGATGAGAGGACAACGCACTGGCTCATCTCACTTTCCAGGATACCTCCCGTGAAATGCCTGTGACAATTGGAAGGTGGAGTTTTTGCTTTGTAAAAAAAGACAGCTATTACCTTCCTAGTGTCATGCTTCAGAAAATTGGCGAAAACGTAGCTAAAGCACATAGTAGACATAGTGTAAAGGTAAATGGAGAAAGGGGCTCTGACTTGGAAGACTTTGCTGCAACATCGAGCACCATGGTAGAATGGATAGCCTTGAAAAAGCCGAGTTAACAAAAAACAGCCAAGGAGATGTATCACAGCTCTGTAGCTGGAGGACATGTCTGTGCAGTACCGTTTCAGGGGGCCTGAACCTTGATTGGCTTTGCCTGTTTTGTCATTTGTTAGCTTGACTTGAACCACCCCCACACCACCCAATCCAACCCCTTGTGCACACAAAGAAAAAAAAAAAAACATTTTAAATAAACAAACAAAAAATTACAACAGATTCTTTCTGAGCAGTGCAGAAAATCTTGACAGGAACCTATCAATCATCTTCTAACATACATGCAGCTCTTTAGTTTATTTAATGTGGCTGTTATTTGCAGTAAACTGAGCAGATATAATGCACAAGGGGGCAGGCTCTATTGCTTTTCCCCCTTCCTTTCTTCTTTTCAGTTGAAATAGTTTCAGTCACCGCATCTGACTTTTTGTTGGACTTCTAACGGCTTATAAACACTTTTAAAAGACTTTTCAAATTGCTGATTTAGCTGGACTGGTGACAGAACCCAGCAGGTGTTACTGCTGGAACTATAAAGCAGATATACTTTAAGTCAGCACTAACACTATCTGAATAAAAAAAAAATTCAAATGTGCTCTTTTAACGATAAAAACCTCTGGGAAAGTTTCAAAAAATACAAATACCTGCATTGGTTTGTGGTATTTGAATAAATATCTGATACATCCTTTTGTTTATTACATTCTATCTCAATCCCTCAGGGAGCTTTGATATGGTGATAAGTACAATAACTCTAGCAAATACTCTTTAAGCTCCCAGTGTGCTTGTGGACATTGAAGAGGGTAAATGAAGGAGAGCAGGACACTCACTCAGTATATTGAGCTGAACCTGAGGTGGACAACCACTCATCCTCTCTTTGACCTGAAGGGGCTAATCACATTTTTAAAGCATTCCTATGTCCCATCTTGTTGTGACCCTAAGGGCAGATTCAAATGCAACCTCTCAGGAAGGTGTCCCCTCTGGATTCATTTGAAATGGAAGCAGTGTTTCTGTTGAATCTGCTGAGTGCAAGAGTTTTGAACTGCTCTTCCAAAGAAGTGAATATAGCTCTAGGCTTGTTTACCTGGATGTACACAGCTTACACTGATAGCCCAGTTATGGTTGGGTAGATTAACCCAGCTAAGTTCCACACAAAATGTTGTCCTATGTGACTGTGTAGTTTAGGTACAATTTTCCCTATTTCCCATGCTTGCATAAAACATCTTCCTTCTCCTCTCAAAGGTTAATACTGTTGGTCATTTCATTCACTGAGGAGGAAATTAAGCAGAGAGACTTGGCCTTAAATTGCTGCATCTGGGTGCATGGGTCCGTTACTTATATCTCATAATACATCTCTGTATTTCATTATATGCTTTGCCTTGCTCTTGTCATCCTAAGCAGAGTCAAATACAAAGATAGCATTTACTGAGCAAATGGGTCCCTATGCAATGGATTTTCAGTTTAGAACCCCCTCCCCGATTTTCTTTTCTCAACCATTTGCTGCTCTCTGCAAGCCTATAAGAACATCCTTGTTTTTTTTTTTTTCTTCCCTCTGGGATAAAAGTCACCTTCGCCTAATCTCATTGAACAAAAAGTCACACCAAAAATAAAAGCTAAACTCTATATTCTGTCTACACATAAAAGTTCAAGCTTGGAAAGAAAAAGGTTGCCAGTTTTTAGTAACTCTGTCAGCAGGAATAGAAAAAGAGGCAGAGAGAGAGAAAAAAAGAGGAGCGAAGAAAGATGTGTGAACCTTGAGAAAACAGGTTTATTTTTTCCTAATTTACAAAGAAGTACATATATTTGGTTGGAAGCAGTTGACTCACTTAGACTCCATCTCCTTGAGTTCCTCACTCCACTGCATTTTACCCGTGCATAATTTACTCTCTTCCAATCTCCATCTCTTTCACTTGAGCATTATGCCTTATCCAAGATAAAGGAGCAAAAATAAGTGAATCAGGTCATTCTAAATCATTGATAAGACATGAGAAGCATGCAAAATCTGAACCTAAAAGGGGAACTATAATAAGCTCTATTCAGGTACTGCTGATGTATTTCGACTGACATGTACTTATTTCTCTAGGGCTTCACTGAAAATTATTCAGCTTTTTTGAAGAGCAACACCCACATTATCTTGATTTCGAACCAAAATTGAGGTTGCTATTTTCAGGTAATAATGATTATTATCCTTTTAATGTGATTATCATCTCCAGTGATTCTGGATTACAGCATACATTCATTTGTTTCTTTTACTTTCTTAAGTTACCTCTTTAGTTACTCTGTCATAATGTTGTTAAAGGTTGGACCCAGGGTGCAGGAAAACTAAACAAACTCAGGGATAAAATTAACAAAAAAACTTTAATCAAAACAAAGGGCTGGCGTGGCAGCAAAACTCTACTTACAAATTAATCCTATGGAAACACGAGACATGAGGAGACAAGGCTGGACACGACGTAATACACCAACAAGGAAATGAAAATCACAGGGGGTTAAATACACTGACACACAAAGGAAGTAAATTACTCAAACAGAAACAGTTGTGGGGAAGAAATAGTTATTGGGAGTACATGAGGGAAAACAGGAAGTACAATGCTTACCAAAATAAAACAGGAAACAGTAGACGAGATCCAAGGATCACAGGGGAAAACACAGAATCAAACAAAAGACTAACTAGACAAACTCAGGACCCTAACATATTCTTTCAACGAAACATGAGGACTAAGTAAAATACAAAAACCACGGGCACCACAGAAGCCTCTATTTTCCAAACCGTTTCTATATCCTCGTTTGGTCCTTGATATTATGCAAGCTTGTTGTGATTCATTTTTTAATGTTACTGTTGCTTAGGATAGCTATGTATGTATTTTTTTGTACATTTTTCTGTAGTTTGCCCTATATGTGTGCAGTTGATTAGCCATCATATGTCTGTCTATCTGGATCTTGATGTCCCACAGGGTTTCAGCCCTGTCATTTTCCTCAACTCTAGGTAGAAACTCTCAGTTTAGCTTCAGAACCTCCAGCCTGTACTCACTGCAGGAAGTCCTGTACACTATTTCAGCCATCTTTTGATAGGGGTCTTTTTACAGTTTACCTACCTGCATCTTAGATCCTGCTATTAAGTGCTAGGCTGTCTCAGGGGCATCTTTGCACAGTATTTGGTCTTTTCTGTTGTGGCAGACCCTTGCCTCTAATGCTGTAGTACTGAGGGCCCACTCTTCTGATGGAATGATTTGTCCCTCTGTGGTTCTATAGGACATACAAACTCCTTACAGAAAGGTGTAAAACCCAGGACCTTCTTGCCGCATAATAATGCAACCAACTTTGCCACAGTGTGTGTTCTGTTGATGTTGTCTAGCTACAAGCACTCCAGCATCTGTTGGTGTGGCATCGTGTCAGATTTTCTTGTAGTCAATCTAAGCATTACACAAGTTTGTGTGCCTGGTTTTGCAGTATGGAGCAATGATTCTATAAACCAGTAGCTTTTGTTTTGGGCCCATTGGAGTCATTGCTAGTTCCCTTTTATACCCTGTTCATGTACTGAGCGAAGTCTACAGAATTTTAATATGTTCATTCTTTCATGATTAGCATTGTCTGGCACTGGGTCAACAACTCTGGGAAGGTCCCATCTATTAGGAGGTGGTTTATTTGTGTTACAAGGCATTCATAGAGCGCAGTGAGTTTCTTAAGCCTGTGGGTGTGGATCATGTCATGATCCAGGTGTATTCCAACTCTTGATATGTAAAACTCAGGAGATTGCTGAAGTCTGCTCTTAGATCTTCCAGCCAATGGGCATTAGTGTTTTGTAATGTCTCCTTCTACCATATACTTGTCCAGCATCATATTGAGCATATTATCATGTTTTTCACTTGCTACAGAGAGTGCACTTTGGATTGTGTGGTGGAAAACCCTCTGTTGAATTTTCTGTTTTTTGTTTCTCCAGTGTATCTTCACAGGTGTGCAGCCAGAGCTGTGAGCAGATATTTGGCAGTTTCCAAAGCCTCCTGTATGGAAAAGTTGCAGTATGTCTCTGATATCTCTTTCTTGACGACACCTTTCTGTTGCTCAGACAGCTGGCTAATTTCTCTCCATCTTATCATAATTTTACCAGCAAGCCTCCACCTCCAGAGGGGCAGACAATGCACCTCCTGGATTGTCTTTATCTTACAGCCAAGCATTTCAAAGATCACTATTGATCTATGGACCAGCTTATTAGTGTCTGTTATGGTTATGGTTTCTGTCTAAAAAGTTCAAAATGATGCATTTGCTTAATATAGTGGACTTTTAGAGGGTACTTTATTACTTAGCTTACTTAGGTAAAGGGTTGCAGGTCATAGGAATTCAATGTAGTCATCTTAAGCCTTTGGTCAGCTAGCCTTATCTATTTACTGGGGCTTAGTACCCCCATTAAAACCCCTTAATGATATCTAGGTATTTATCTGTTTATCTGTCTGTCACTCGCAGAGATGACAAGAGGTTCTACAATACATCAGCTGAAGTCATGATATTTCATTTTGTTGTGAAAAAAATCAAAGGGGTAATCACTGACTGGACCACTGTTACCATAGAAACTTCTGTGGTGGATTGACAACTAGTTCTATTTGAAGACTGACTCACCTCTAAAATAGAAGTAAAAGCACTCATTCAGTCAAACTAGCATGAGAATACAGTGCGGCAGATGTCAGTGACCATGTGCATAATCTATTGTGCCTCAGCTTTTAAAAATCTCATTTCTCATGCATGGCATGATTTGTAAAACTGTCACTGTCTGATTAATTATTTCAATCAAAGCCTTTTACTGAACTCTGAGTGATTCAGGGGCTGACTTTTTTCCATTATAACATTAAGGATATGTACTTATACAACTTCTGGAATAAAGTGATTTTGTCATTGTTTGAATATCAGTCTAAAATATTGATAACATATGAATCACATAGATCCAAATCCTGGCTTGATTTTAATAGTTTACTGATCACTTTTAACATTTTAATTGGCTTGATTCAGACATCCCTGTGAGATCTTATCAATGTTCATGGTCAAATAATACTACTCCAGTTAACTTTCCTTTTACATGTTCCAAGATCCAAACTAAAACAGCAAGCTGATCAGACTTTTGCAAGGGCTACTACAAACTTTTGGAAAATTTTACTTCCTCACATTTAGACTGCTAAAAGTGTTGAGTTTTTTAAAACTATGATAAAAGCCCACCTTTGTTCTTTGGCTTTTTAAGTAAAGTAGAGCATAACACCCGATTGAAACGGATGATTTTATGTAGCTATTTTGTTATTTTACTAATTTTCTGTTTTTGCTTTTTCTGTCCTTTATTTCTAATTTATTATTTTTTATTTATTATTTTTGCTGTTTTAGTTTTATTGTGTGATAAATATTGATATTGATAATTTAAAATTCAATAGATTTGAGTACATTAAAACCAGACTAGACAGTAAAAATGATACACTGTATGTGTGAAGGCATACCTTTGTATTCAACCATATAATTTTAAAACTTCTAGCTCAAAATGTTCGATTAGATTTAGTTTTAGGTCTAATAACAGGGCTGTGCGAAGTGTTGTGTAACAATTTCTAGAGGAATTAGTTTTAACTGTAATCAAAACAATTGGAAAATAGTCTTAGGCATACTTATTGCAGCCACAGTAGTTGTTCTCTTTAATTGATATCACAAATGGTACTCTACTTGTATAACTGAATACAGAAAAACAAATCAACTATGATTCAGAAAGTCTCCAAAATCTTGTTCATTGTATTTATATTTTTTGATAAATGCTGTGGCTTCTTTTGCTAAATGTTTAATGCTGCAAAAACAGACTTTAGTAAAATCTTTAACTGGCTAATATGCCAACTTTACTGGTAATTATCATTTTAATTATTATTCACAGCTTTTTAAAGGTTACTTTGACACTTTACAACATTTATCTCAGATAATAATATTCTAATCAATTAACGTTTGTGGCCATATTCAGATTTTTTTTGCAAATAAACAGTGAGAAAACAATAGGCCTTCAGTGCTCGGGCCTAGTTACTGAATGATGGGTGGTGCAGCTGGTTGGAACTGTTGCCTCACAAAAAGCAAGCTGCAGCTTCAAACCTCAGTGGGGTTTCAAATGTTCTCACTGTACAGACTCCTTAGAGTACTTTGCTTTCTTCCTGCAATCAAAAATATGCATGTTTCATTAACTAGTGTTTCTAAAATGAGTTCAGGTGTGAGAGTGTGCATACTTAGTGTTCTTTAGTCATGTGGCAATTGCAAATAAACAAGCACTATGTTCTTATGTGTCAGTTCAGGCCATTGTACTTTTAATCAAACAGATTAAATTCAGTCAATTTGCCTTACAATTAAAAACACTCAGATTTGGTAGACTATGAAATGCTGATTTGTAAAATGTTGGCTTTTTTTGGAAGCCAGAACATTATATATAATTTTCATTTTGATTCATTCCCCCTATCCTGAGCGTGCATAGGGCAGTGTTTGGAGATAATTAAATGAAATCACACCACAATTTTGATGTTTTTAGTCAGAGCAACAAGTGTCACAAGAACCATCAATTTGGTAAACACAAAGCACATAAACCTATTTTCTATTTTTTACTCTTGGGATTGTGAGATTAGACATAGAATCACTGCCTAGCTTGAAGGAAGCTTGTGTACTGCATCCAGTCAGGGTATCTCTCTGTCTCTCTCTGTCTCAGCAAGCTCCATCTGTCAGAGAGGCTTGCCACTGTGTATGTGACCTGGGCCATGTGTGTAAGCTTTGGTAAGACTGTTTTGAATTCTTAGGTCCAAAGCCTGGGAGAGATGAGTTGAAGACCTTGGCAATAGAACCATCATGGCTGACAGAGAGGGAAGAGAAACAGATGCCTGGGAAATCTTAATGCAAACTTGGATATTTCACTCTTCAGACCTCCAGGGCAGTAAAGGAAAGTAATCATAATTTCATAACTGAGACACCAGTAGAATAAACTAAAATAGAAAAAAATCTAAACATACTACATGGGCAGCTATCATAAAATTTGTCTGATTTGAACATAATTTAGAGTACTAGACTTGCCAAATTATCTAAACTCTAATACTGTGTCTTATAATCAATGTGTTGTTTTTTGGTTAGGATTTCAGCGGATCAATTCCTCTTGATTTCAAAAGAATTAGCCCAATGAAATGTGCTAGCTGTTGCATTTTAGCTAAACCAATGTAAATAATATACAGTATTGCAAGTATCATCTTTAGTAAAAATAAGAAGTCTGAAATCTTTTTTTTTAGTAAACTAAGCTGTCAGGTTGTAGCTTTAATAACAGATTGGTTTGTGTGTGATTGGGCTTGGACAACAAGATTTACAATAATACTTTTTATATAGTGGAAATGTTCATTGTAGTCAGTGCTGAGATGATAAATGTGTTGGATTAAATACAAATTCTGTGCAAAAAAAAAAATAACAAAAAGATCACAATGCAAAGAAATAAACATAAGGCACATATGTCCAACCATTGCTAATGCCATTACAAAAGAGTTTCTATATTCGAACAAGGAGATTTCTTCCCTTCATTGTGCATTAGTACAATGGAGATTTAGACCCTGGGAGGAAACAAAACCACAAACTGAAGGTACATTTTCTGCACACATCTTAGAGTGAATGCATGTGTATAAATGGTAAATGGCATGGACTTGTATAGCACATTTCTGAAGTCAGATTCTGACTCCCAAAGCACTTCACAGTATAGTCTGTCATTTACCCATTCAGCTACACACTCACACGTTTGGTGGTGACAAACTACACACATATTTTAGCCACAGCTGTCCTGGGATACACACTAACAGAAGTGAAGCTGCCAGACACAGACGCCACCGGACCCTCTGACCACCAATAAACAGGCAGAACGGGTGAAGTGTCTTGCCCAAGGACACAACAGCAACTATTTTTCTGAACAGAGCAGGGATTCAAATCGATGACCCTCCAGTTACAGTTACCATGTGTATGACTTCACCCTTTTAAACACCTTTTTGTTATTCATTTGCGTCCTTGTGAAAGCATATCTGTAGTTTTTAATAATCTCATTAATTTAATGTTAATGTTAGAAATTTCTCTGCACTCGGCTGCCCCAAATCAGAAATGCTGAATCAACAGCACCTGAAGTATAACTTCAGGCCTCCTGAATTGTTAATGATGAATTTGTAACTGATCTGATTAGACGGATCTTTATGCACATTAATAGGAAAAAATTCTCTTGTGAGTTCAGTTATGTTAAATTACTACTTTAAATTTAAAGTTTGGCCTAAGGTAGGCAAGAAGTCACAGCAGGGGTCTGGACCATCATCCTTTTTCTGAGATCTCCATTTGTCTACTTAGATCTCAGCATTTTATGAGCAACAGGATGACCCATGCCTGCCACTTGGGGAAAATAAGGAGATAAAAAAAAAAAAAATTAAAATGTTCTTGCTTTGATCTTCACAGAAAGAGGAAAAATCCTTTGTTCATGAGTTTCTTTTTAAATAACATTGTCTTTTACGTATATACATGTTTGTTTTATACATGTTTCACATATTTATCACTTTTCCAATCAACATCATTGTCTTGCATATTTTAAATGTCTCTATTCCACAACACCTGATTTAAATTATTGAATTTTCCTCCTTAGCTCCTTTTCCTCTATATTCAAATCAAGTGTGTTCAAGCAAGGAAATATCTAAAACATGCAAGTCTGTGGGTATCGAAGACCAGGGGAAACATTGGGTTATATATTAATTGGCATGCTGCTGTTATAATGTGGAACATGATTTTGGTATTTTATTTTTTTTATCTGACAAATTAGACCACTGAAATGCCACAAGTACAAAAACCAAGGTACTTTATGTCCATGCTCTTTACTGTTAATGGTCATTACACATATGCCATCTCAAAGGTCAGTTAAAATGCTTTCCTTTAAGCTAAGACAGGCACTATGAACAAAGTTCTGGTCTGTGATCTAATGTAAAACTACAAGGTGAAAAAAATGACATTTTTCAAATTTGGAATAAGACTCAAGTCAAATGAGAGGTTGTCTGAAATAACAGGTATCCGCTTTTATCAATCTTAAGATTTATATGTACATATTTCCATTCATTGTTATATTCATCTCACTGCTTTCTTGCGTTGCCATAGTTTGCAATCAAGTTTTTTTCACTCCACTGTTATTTCTCATCCTGATATCTTGTTAAGAAAGTTCTACCTCATGAACATTCAGAATTTTTTAAAGCCAGATAAGTAAATCAATAAATAAATTCACAGACTAGATTTTAAATGGTCACTAAAAAGGAATATTTTTAAAAAAATTGCTCCCCACCCAAATCAGCATTTTATCTGATTGGCACCTTCGTTCATCTGCCCATTAACTCTCATTTAAAATGTATGTGGCCTACATTATCAAGAGGAATGACACCTCCATTAATATAATTGTTTTAATTGCTTTGTTTTAGTGAGTATAAACTGTGTGTGCCAGTAAAACATCTACTGTATGTAAAGCAAAGCCTTGGTAAACTGAACTTGCTGTAAAGTGCACATGAAAATCTCCACAAGTATTGTTTTTAAACTATGGTAATAGCTACTTGAAGCCTACAAGTATAAAATGTATCCCATAATGCATTTTCAAAAACAAAGATACACGCAAGAGGGTCCAAAAATACCCAATGAAAAACCGTCTTTTATGTTGCTGTCTGAGGTGTTAATGTGAAGCTTTAGCTGGATACAGGTACCTTTTTTGCTTGTCTTTTGTCAACAGGCTGCTACTGTGTTACTCTGGCCTAAAGATAAAATCACAACAAACAGTTAAGCTCTTCTCTATGTCGATAAATATTTTATTTAAGTGATTTTATCTTTTATTTTCCTCAAATGACAGATACTCTAAAAGTAAAATGTTGTTTCACTTTCTCTGAATAAGCATCTTCTAAGGTTCCTTGTTTGATTATTCTGTTTGAAAAAAAAAAAAAAAAGGTAGAACCTCTCATAGTGAAGAGAATCGCACCAGCAGAGTTTAGAGCTTTCTGAAAGTGCATTATATCCACAGGAAGAGGAGCTGCTTAGACATAAAACTGACTCCTGCTGTTTGCAACTTCTTCCACTCAGCTGGAGTCCTTCAATCTGAAGAGCCCGAGGTTTCCAAAGACCTCGCTTTCCTTATGCTGCTAGAACTGCAGCCTAAACAAGCACCATTTTGCCCTGAGAACTATAATTCCAATAAAACAAGCAACATTTGTTTTAAACAAACCTATTTCCATTTGCTTTTAGATTAAATTCATCAAGAGAGTTGAAATCAAGTGTCCAATTTACCATTTTGCATTCACATTAAAAGTTGATGATTGTTTTATACCATTATTATGATCACCATCATTATTTAAAATGATGAGTGAAGGAATGCAACATAGCAATTAAAATGATTAAAAATACTTTTTGTCCTTGGCCTGTGATGGACTGGTGATCTGTAACCCCGCCTCTCACCGAGTGACTACTGGAGAAAGACACCAGCTCCTTGTTACACTGAACAGGAACAAGCAGTTAAAGAAAATGACTGATATTTTGTCTGGACATTACTAAACTGTTAGAACATGGACAATTTTAGTTCCATTCCTTGCTGTACTGTATTATGTAACATTTGCAAACACTCCATTTGTGACTGCTTGTTCGAAAACTTTATGAGATTGTAGTTGTAGGTGTAACAATGTTATTTCAGTCAATCCATGTATTTTCCTCCAGAGGTAACATGTCCAGGAGAATAGCTCCTCAGGTCAGAATGGATGAACAATCCCTTCAACCAGTTTTGGTTCTGCTGGCTTCCCACCCCATCTATAAGACTGAGCCCATCCATGGGACCGTGATCTCATTCTTTTAAAATCCATATCTCCTAACCACTCCTAACCATCTGTGAAAAACCAGTAATTTGAGAGATTTGACCTTTTTTTTTTTTTTTTAGATGATGTGGTTCTGTTACCATTCGTGTGCATAAAAATTGCCTCAAAGTACAAAGTTTGACACATTTCACAATCACACTGTCTTAGATAACGAAAGGAGGAAAAAATTCAGTCTGTCATAGTTCTTTGAAATTTTTGGAACAAATTTAAAATCTAGTTCACTTTGTGTGATAAAACATGATACAACTGCACATTTTCATGTGAAATTGGCTTCCCTGCAATGCTTAGAACAATATTGTCACGATCACTTTTCATGACTTTTGATTATATAAAGCTTAAAAAATTTTCAAAAATATGTTTGTTTCATTGCTTTTATTTACTTTTTTGGGTGTCACCGACAAGAGTTTTAGTGCTATTCCAAATAAAACAAAATGTAATTATACCATTTAGTTATAACAAGCTTTGATTTTGAGTCAGTTTTCAACTTGGCTCAGCTCTTGTGTTTTTTCTTTCATCCTTTGCCAGTCTAATGCTTTTTGTAATTAAAAAAAACAGCACATTCTGTCTGTCACTGTCACCCCAGAATAGAAAATGAAAGTAATCAAAAAAAGAGTGAAAAACGATGAAGAGCTTCAGATCCAGTATGACAGTAATGAGAGAATAACAAATAATTTATACACAAACTAGTTTATTTTTGCATATATTTTGTATCATTATCAGTGTCGCTACAAACGTAGCCTTCCTCAAAATAAATATAAAAATGTACTATTACATATTTAAAAATGTTTTGCTTTGTATGGAAGTACATAATTATTCTTCTTTCTAACAAAATCGCTTTTTTTCCCGTAAAGAATGTGGAATGTGGCTGTATTTCTTTTTTGGCTCTGCTCAGGGATGTGACCCCTCTCTTGTTAAAGTGCATCAACCAGCTTCTCATAAATTCTTCACAGCACTTGACCAAAGTGTAAGTGGAAAAGCAATTAACTCTCCTGTAACCCTCTGGAACAACAGAGAATAACCAAACCCAAGCCGTTCTTTTCAAAGTCTTTTTTTTTTTCAGCAGGAATACTCACATTCACAAAAGATTCAAGTGTATCAGACACTTCAAACAAGATAATAAAGATGTTGAAATAAGCACAAATGCCAAAACTGCAAAGTCTTAACTGAAGTAACCACTCCAAAACTATATTTTCAATGTGTATGTGTAGCCATGAGGATTTAGTTAAACAAGAAGTGTGCAACAGAGCAGATGCTGCTGCCTGGCTTCATCCTAATTTAGTTCCTTACAGCGGATGTTTTTTTTTTTTTCAGCTTTTCTCCCTTTTTCTTTCAGGGCTTCATGTTGTTGATTAGAATTCTAACATATTTAAAAATATTTAAGCACTTCTACTTTTTGAAGATATGAAAATAGGGAAACTTGTGAAGTATAAGAGCTTATCATACAGAATTAAGATGAATCCAAACAGTAGTTATTAGTACTTACTTAGCCTATAACAACTTTTGATAATGTGACATTTATACAATAAATGCTGAAAGCATCACACATATACTGCATATATAATGTACATGTGTTAACCTGAGTTTTAGGTAACATGTTGCTCACCTTATCATATGTACAGCAAACACTGGATGGGTTTGCTGGAAGGCAAAAGCAGCTGTGTTTTATAATGCAGTTTGCATTCTCTGTTCCCCATTAAATCCATTCCTCAGGACAGGCTTCAACTTGTGACCCCTCTATTAGCCCTTGTGCACCCGGCCTGGTGATTAGAGGAACATTAGGAAATTAAAGGCAAATTGCATTACCAGAGGAACAGATGGAGGTGCTGCTAAGACCCAACATGCAGGACAGGGAACCTGCTGATGTTCAGATTTGCTGTCCTCTTATTGGCCAACATGTAACACTAAATGTCACCCCTAGGTAGCAGTTTTGCAGGTTACACATTCTGACAAAGCATAAAGTATGTTTGGGATGCTACACTGTTTTAGTCTTAAGTTTTGATTAATGGGAAAGCTCCAATATTTTTAACCTATAAAATGATTAAATACAAACACTCTAAAATACCCAAATGCACAGGGGAATTTTGAGAACTTCTGTTTTTATAACTTTTCTATTTTATGTAGATTTAAACCATGAAGACAGATGTATTAATATGCAATATTTTTTCAGTTTGCTCTGTGGTTTCGGGCACCAGGTTTGCCTCTTTTGGGATTTGGAGTTGCCACTAGACCTAGAAAGTCCTAAGGTGTGAAAGCAACACCTAAAAAAGATGAAAAAAGTGACAGACAGGGAAAAAGAGGTAAAGTAATCTAGAGTTGTAGTTGTTTAGTTTACATATATGTGGTGTGCACATTCAGAACCGATATAATGTTAGCAATGCTGTCTATTCTGAGGAAAGTTATGCTTACATTTACTGGAGATGGTGTGTAATTCAATGAGGATTTGATTAAACAAAGCACATCACAAGATTAAAGTGTTTAGCCTTTAGTGCCCACCTTAACCTGACAGCTAGTAGCAATTTTAAATGAACATTCAAATTGTATTTAGTGCTCACTGATAGTTTTATAGAGATATCAAATAATTTAAGATGTAATTACGGAAACACAGAAATCTCTCAATGTCACTTCATACTCTGACACTTGAGCTATATTTCAACCACTGTCATACATTAGTAAAGCACAGGACATCACAAATTAGCTTAAATAATTTATTTTGGATTTCCTCTCCGTATTGTTCATGCTACATCTGGGATAGCTTGTGAAAAATTTATACTTCACATTTTGACCCAGAATAGGCCACAACTTTTCTTTTATCTATGCACAACAGTTAATTTAGTCAAACTGAATTCATCCTAATTTGGGCTAGTCTAAATTCTGTCCAGTGCCTGGAGATGTAGGAGCTGTGTTTTGACAGTGTGACAGGTTTAGAGCAGCAGGATTGTCAGACGTTACTCTGCCAAATATTGTCCTCAGTAGTAATGTAGATTTCCCCTGAGCCCATGTCTCTAAAAATAGAAGGCCAACATCAGAGAACTGACAAGGTGACATTTGCATACAAACTGATGTAATACTCAGTTCATGTAATTATAATGTTCTATATTTGATGCTGATATTACCTTTCCATTATTTTTTCCACTTCAACTAAGAATGTACAAGAATGTTGGGGATCTTTTTCATTTTAGGATTTGCAACAGTTTGCCACAATATTACCTGGTGTAGATTATTTGACTTAGTATTATGATAGTCTTAGCTGCAGCGATGGAATTGTTTAAAGATGGCAGCAATCTACTTTGGAACGGGCTTTGCTATGAGAAGCTGTAAGCTCATCAATCAAGTCAGGTCTAATCTCCTTTTCTCTGTACTGAGTATGATCAAAGAGCTGTCTACAAACAGGTAGACTTTTAATTGGCTGTGACCTTAACGCAGATCCCAACTTGAAAACATCCAAACTGTCTGTTTAAGAGGGGCAATAAGAAAGTGTCCAACATTTCATCAACAGTTTTTTTTTATTCTTATTTTGAATCTTTAAGACTCTTTAAACTCCATCAAAGTTTTTATAATCTATTTTAACTGTAAGTAGTTCACATCTGTACATCAACCCACCCCGGTTATGTACAAGAGCAACCTGACCAGTAACGTTGCATTTCTGTGGTGTTGCTACTCATAAAAAATAAATGTAATTTCACATGAAAATACTTAATCTTTCATCATTTAAGAGGGAACATACAACTGAACTACAAGTCATATAAAGACAGGAATATCAGTGAAAATACAACATCAGACCAGAAAAACAAAGTGCTCCAACTGTGTTAGCGTGTTTTAATTATTTCAACACATATTGATGGATCAAGGAGTACGTGACTGTGAGCACAGCAGGAATCATTAATAAGTCTTTCAAATCATTCTCCAATATTATTTCAGATTGCTGCAAATGTGTTTTATTTACAGAAAACTCAAGAATTAAGGACAAAAAAACAGAAATACAGAATTAATACCAGAAGGAATGTGGGAATCTGGTTGCAATTTAAGGGCAGTAGAGTCAAACTCAACCCTAAAGTGACACTAGCTACGTTTACATGCTCCAAATTTCCCCAATCTGATTAAAATCTTGGTCGATCTGAATTCCCAAATCCCTGTTTACATGGACACTAACTGAAATGATCTGATCATGCCATGAGTACACATGCACCAAGCACTCAATCAGGTTAAATGAGTTGAGCATGCGCACAGCGAGTTGTCTTTCCGGGGGAAGAAAAAAAAGTAAACAAACTCCGTGCTTTCTGCACGTCTTTCCCGCCCCATCGTGTGCTCGATCTAACTCACGTTATCCCCAATATGGACCCTCTGCGGGTGATTACCTTTATGTTTGGGTTTTTACTGGTCGCATTAACCAAGCTAGAGGCTGAATACATATTACTACTGCTCCTCCACCACAGGAGAGGAGAGCAGGATGATAGGATGACTGCACCAGCAGACCACTTCTGTTTACTTCCCGCCATGTTTTCTACTTGGGTCTGCGAAAGCAGAAAGACGTCACGCTGAAGTTGTACGCATGCGCAAAGGGCTCTTTTCACCCTTTCTTTCCGAATGGGTGTATACATGCACGTCTATCCGAATGAAGATCGGACAAAACCACCCCTCTCGATCGGAAGTAAATTTCTTTCGGATCAGGCTGCATCGGATCAAAACAATCTGATTGACATGTTTACATGACGTCTTTTTTATCCGATTGGGCGTTTATTCAGATTAAATGTGCCCATGTAAACGTAGCTAATGTCTCAGTTAAAAACAAGTGGCATATAAACCTGCACTATGACATGAATCTGGCAGAGCGTTTCATGCCGAAACACATTTTGCAGTAAAAGTTGGGTTTCAGCATTTGTTAAGGATAGAGACTCAAGCTCCATTTCTGAATATGGTAGTTACATTTCTGTAAGTTCTCATTACTGTAACACCAGCTGGGCATAACAGGGTTATTTTGTCACAGTTTTTCGTGACTATGCAAACATTTTGCTTTGAAGGGAAGCTAAAGTAAGTCATTTTTGACTGCAATGATTCATATCAATCTTTGAACTTTTAAAGGTAGGCAGAGACATTTTGGTTTTTCTGTCTCTTTCTTGTCCATCAGCCTTTTGATGATCCCTGACAAGTCCAAAATGGACAGACTCTGATAGTGATAGAAACAGTATTTAAGTTACCAGCAGCTAGGTTCTAATTGATAATTCTTCCTTTTCCTGCCCTTCTGTTCATGATTACGTGTCTGGCATGTGACAACTCAAACAGTGCCCAGATATTTGATTGCGTTAATACAACTGGGGAGATGTAAGGGACTGCAAAAACCCATAGTAATCAACACATGGGGATAAGTGATAGTTTCAAACTGTATCAAAGAAAATAAAGGCCTTATTCTTCAATGTGTTGCCACTATGGTTTGAAGCAGTGTTATGGGTCTTTAAAACATGTCCCAGCAAGATATTTATTGCTTACCTTTTTCTTTCCTCAGTTACTGACTCTATTTTTCCTTTTTTTAATATGTTTTACTATTTGTAAATGTGTTGGAATTTATGCAGATTGACACTGGGAAAGAATTTTTGTCCATATTAGACCTTGTCACAAAATCTCACTGCATCCCAGGATTCTGACAGCAACCTAACCTGCTCTCATGATCAGAAAACAGAATATCTGATGTTTTTATAACATTGTATATTTTCCAAATCAATTTTATGAGGGTTTGAAGTTTGAAAATTATGTACTCACATCCCAAACATGTTATCTGAATGACTAGAAAAGTGCTATACAAATACAGGACAATTACCATTTACCATTTATTTCTCTCTCACACACATAGACAAACCTCACAAACACAAATTAAGTTCATCAGGAAAGTGATTAAAGTTAGAATGTAAAGAATAAAACATTCCCACAGACTGACAGACGCACATGTGCACAACACAACTGAATTGGAAGAGAATCCATGTGTTGATGCAGTTTTGGAATTAAATCTAGACTAACATCAGTTTATTGTTTTACCAATCAATTTTAACCAAAACAAATTTAAAATTTACGAACTGATAAAGTTTAATTATGTTTTTTTAATGACTCTTCTTGACATGTTTAATTCTTTAGCTATGGACCATAGATGCACAACCCTAGATAAAAGTCTGACAAACACATAAAACTGTTTATTACCCATGAACACTTCAGACCATGTAAATGGAAAAAAAAACAACTACACTAATTTTATGTCTGACTGTCATGTTCATGAATGTGTCAACTTTAAGCAGTGTGACTATAAACACTTAATGACTGAATTCTATTTAGGATAACAGACTGCTAAAGACATTTACATTTTTACCTTCTGTCTAAAATGAAAAATATAGAGAGGGTTTCATTTTTTCTACAGCACATACTCTTAATGAAAGGGGCCAGTGTATTAAGGTATTACACTTCTGTCTGTTCCACAGAAGCAAATAATAGCCAATTTCATGCAAGAACGATGAAGACAAAAGTGGAGGGTTATTAGTGGAAAGGAGAATAGTTTGGTGTCACACTCAAGGAATCTTTGATAAGAAGTGGAAAGGGATAACTAAAGGCAGTGGCACCACTGTAAGACATTGGAAGAGGCTCCCAGTACAATGGTGATAAACAAACTCAGAACAAGGCAGAAACCTGTCTCACAGGTTAATATAAGCACACACAGAAAACAAATTGAGAGTCTTAAATTTTTTTCAGCGGCATGCTCATGCAAAGCTGTCTGAGTTGACATTTTGACTGTTTACATCAAAGCATAAGCCATTTTGCCACTCTAGATGACTGGAATACCCATTAGCCTCTTAACATACGTCAACACTCCCAGGAGGAGCACTCAGAGGAACTTTAACTACTAGCTGAGGGTGCTTGAAAAGAAGGTTCGTCTTCAAATTAAAGAAAAAAAGAAAATAAGTATTTAATTAGTGCAAGCCACTTGGAAAAAATACTGTAAAACAAACAAATAAAACATTCTCCTTCTCCTAATTATGTGTGATTCCCCTCCACTTCTGTCAAACGTTTTATTGGGTCTCATTATTCCTTAGAGAAATAAAAATAATAGTTATTTAAATGCATCTAAGTCCTATGATCTCAGTGGGTTTTATTCAAATGCCAAGAAAATGTTTTACATAATAAATATGAATAAGTTATAAGTAAAAAGCAGGTGGCTGCCCTTTCCTTTCATTTATAAAATTAAGTGCCTGTCCCAAAATCCTGAAATGATGCCTACAGTCAGTTTCTATTGACACATGCAGAGAATCATTTTTGCTGGCCTAATGAGTTAGTGTCGAAAAAGACAACATGTGAAACTGTAATCAAAGTTTGGTGGTAGAAGGAGGGAATTGAGCCATAGAGTTTTATTTATGTCTGGTCTGTACATCAGAGTATGAGCTTGGAAATACTAGATAGAAAGTTTGTTTAAACCTCTGGTATACTGAGATGGGCTGTCAAGAAATAAAAAAACATTTAGGTTAGGCACAGGCCCCAACCGCACTGGTCTGTATAAAGTGAGCAGGCTCCTCTAAGTTGTACAAAGAATAGCGTGAAATATAGCTGCTGTCTGTCAGAGAGGGAGTTGACAGGATTTCAGTGCGTGGAGAATGAAAATACGAAGTGCATTTGAAAGTGGATGGTTGCTTCCTGGGGGAGTTATTGGAGTGTACTGTCTGCCTATGATTACCTTGCTACCACCATTCATGTCTGCTTACACCCCATACATATTTACATGGGTATTAAGAGTGCTGATTCATGTGGTAACTGACTGAAGATAAACTAGACTTTAAATTGGCCATGCTGTTGCCATATTTGTTTATTCAAATTCTTCTTTCTTCACTTTCCTTCCCATTTTTTTAAACAGTTATGACCAGAGTGCAAACATTATTCTCAAGATCAAATAACAAAACATCACAAAAACTATGATGTACAGTACACAAAGTGTCATTTGCAAATGTTTTTTTTTAAATGTTCTGCTGATGTCAAAGCACTAAACTATTATTGTTTGTATCTTATGTAAACAAGCATAAGATGACTACTTTTCCAAGGGGTAAACTGAGCTCTAATGATCAATTAAAAAATAAAAATCCACATTTTACGTCCAAGAATAAACTAATTGCACAATGATATTGGTTTTTGTGTTTCATAGACTTACTTGCACTACAGACACTGACTGAATATCAGTTATGGCCTGAGGTCTGTCTGTCCGTCCATCCCATCGGCTTTTTCCTGTTCAGAGTTGCCGGTGCCCACCTCGACTGGTCATTGGGTGAGAGACAGCGTATATCCTTGACAGTCCATCCCAGTAGACAGCACTAATACTGAGAATAAATGACTTAATTGTCTAAGTAGTTTCCACTTTGTAAAGATCAACAAACAAATCACAAAGTATTCCATGTATCAATGCATGCTTTTAAAACAATGATACATCAAAGTTTGAAACAGTTACTCTATTGTAAATATTCAGAATTTAGAAATGATTTATTACCAAGGATTATTTGCACAATACAAGGAATTTGTCCTGGATAAAGGTGCACAGTGAATAAATCATTCTGTAGGGACTAGTTGGAATGCCAACTTGTCCATAGACAGAAACAAGTAAAAATGTTGTTTTTTCAGCTCTTTTTTTTCTGTTGTGACCTTCTCTTTAACAGTGCTACTGTTAAAATTGTTTTTATTGGGACCTTCCACAGTAAAAAAAATAAATAAATAAAAATTTCTTCTACTGCTACCTACTAATAACGCCACCTTCAGCCACCACCAGGGGGAGGGTTGGTTGAGCCCCAGCAGCTCCCTTCTTGACAAGCTAATGCAGGTAAATGTTTATCTTTGGCACATGCTGCTGATGTCACAAAAAAACAAGCAAACAAACAAAACAAACTGAGAATATGGGCTCTTCATTAAATTGTCTATACTGAAAAATATTCACGCTTAATTTCAGTTTAGCTTGAAACAAATGTACAAGTAAGGAGACAAAGATAAGTGGGGAAAGTAACAAATTTCAATGAAATTAAATTAATACCTGAACAAATGATCTTCACAATGTCAATAAAACTGTTGCTAAAGACCACTAAAAATTATGGCTCGTAAAAAGTAAATTATTAAAGGATTAGGCTTCATTCAAGTATTTCGTATACCATTGTAAACATTTGAATCATTTGAATTTACAACTGCTCTGTAACTGTTTTTTCCTTTTCCTTTTTTGTAAGCGGTGTCTGAAGACGCATTATCTTTTATTATTAAATTATACCTTAATGAGATTTTTTTTTTCTTTTGTTTGTTTGGATGGGTACACCTGGGATGATTTTAGAATCTCTTAGCAATACATGAATATATTTAACTTTCATGAACATGTACCAGTCCTTGGTTCATTCAGTTACATTATTTTGCATATTACTCAAGTTAAAAACAGAACCCAATCAGAGAACCAGAGTCCAATTGGTGCAAACAATCTTTGCTAGAAGTTTTAAGTAAACTTTGTTTGAATGAGGGATATTCTCAATTATTTTTATGAATTTTTCAACTCTTATATAAGCAGAGCACTTCAAACAAATAAGAAGCCTCAAAAGAAGCACACAGCCTGAAGGCAATCATCAACCGTCAAATAACCACAGCACTCTGTCAATTTGTCTCAAAGCACTGAATGCAGATCATCATGAGAAAAAAAAAGGATGTCAAAGAAAAAGGAAGAATGTAGATATTTTAATGCCATTAGTTTAAAAAAAATATTTCAAGTTATGGGGATTTTGCATGTGATCTTTTACTAAGACTTGCTGAATTTCCTGATTATTCACAATCAATGAAGAATCAGCTTCCAGACACTTAGTTTTTATTCTTTATCTTGAACTGACAAATAATTTCCCTTTAAACATGAAGACAACATGGAAGCACAGTGGCTTCAGGTTAGAAAACAATTTATGTTTAATTTGCAGTATAGAGACTGCTGGAAAGGGTCAAACTAGCCTCCCAGGGATTCCTCTCATGCAGCTTTAACAGATGAAGGCAGCCGTATGCTTTTCCTCTCTGTCAGCATTTGACAGAAACCCCTCAGAGAACGTTGTTAACAACAGGTGAAGAGAGGCCCACAGGAATTGTCTTAATGGGGCAAAAGAATAATCGATTTGACCACATTATAACACGTGGATCTGATCTTTAGAGAGCAACTGGTGACTGTTGCCTCAGTATTCCCTTCAGACTTAGTGTTTCATGATTAATGATGCAGCAATGACATATATCCATGTAAAACAGTCTTTTTTCCCTTTAAGTTTTTACATGAAAAAACTAAAAGAAAACCGGGTTTCTGCAGGTTAATTTTATTTATCCTAAACTTTGTTTAAATTAAATGATGGAGTGATAAAGGTGTGATGATTTTAAGTCTGAAACTGTGATCCCAATCAAGCTGTTTTTGATCGATTGGGTTTACGGCTGCTAAGTACACATCAGCTTCTTATCTCTATTGTTTTTTTTCTCAGCTGTAACAGTATATAAGGTAATTTGCACACAGTTAATTAACATATCAGAAGCACATTACTCAAGTTTTTTTTTTTTTTTTGACTGCAGTATAGCTTCATTTACAAATCACTGATAATAATCACACAGTACGTTTTCCTCTTGCCTAAATAACTCAATTGCATATGAATGTATTTGCATCAGTCTGTGATTTCTCAGTTGCAGAGAAAACACAGCATTTTCAAGTGAAGGTGAAATATTTCAAAACAATATTTTAAAAGTAACATAATAAATAACATTTTATATTTTCTAACATTTCTGAAAGTTTTTATTTGTTTTATTTTGCTTTTTATCTTTATTCGGGAAGTGTTCCTTTTTTCATTCAGTTTGAACCTTTATTTTGGTAATCTCTAAAATCTTAGTTATGATCAGGTGATCTATCAGAAAAAAATGTGTGTCTTCTTCACCTCAGAATAGAATAAATGTCACTTTCTCATCTGAATCTGCTTTAAATATAAAGTTTAATGACACAAATATTTTACCTGAAGTAGGAAGTCCAAACCTTTTGTCATGGCAGAAAAACACAATGACGACTGATAACAACGCAGTTAGAACAAGCATTTTATACTAAGGAAGACCATTGACTTTAAACCTAAATAATTTATTTATTTTTTATTTTGATCTATTCACTTTTGAAATACACGCAACAGCTTGCTACAAATGTTTGAGAACATACACTTTTTGGACAGAAGAATCTTCTCTGTCACATCTTAAACAGTCGCAAAGCTCCATTTACAATTCAGTCAGTGGTCCTGGAAACAATATCAGTTGTAGTCAACACCCTCCACCTTTTCTTCCAGGATTAAAATCATGTTAGCTTATTTCTACTGCTTCTAAACTCTAACATTACATTCATATTAAATGTTGTATGTTGTAAAGAGCTGGAGACTGAAAACATGAAGGACTGCAAAAGGCTGTAATTTATCAGCTTTTCATTTACATTAATAACCTTCACAACTTGTTCTGACAGAAATGTGCAGCGTAAACCCAACCTCTGAGACATTACAAGGTGATGTCGCAGAAAGTGTTGATATTATTTGGTACCATTTATATAGATAAAAATAAATCTATATAAAAGTTCAACAAACCATCAGGTCTATTTGGCTTCACAGGTCATTTGTTCATAAACTTAAATATTATTCATGAGTTTATGTGAATGAGTAGCACCCCCTGCATGCAAAAGAAAAAAATGAACAAAGGCCCTACAAAAGAATAGAAATGTAACAAAAGATGCATGTGTTATCAACCATGGGTCTGCAGTCTGAAATCAGAATATATTGTTTCCTTTTGACATTCAAGTTGATTTCAGACAATAAATAGATCAAGTCTATCAAATGATTTGATCTTTTCTTGTTTGAGTTTGGGCAACAATGAGGATTTTGGTGCAGAGTCATATAACAGTTTAGGCTGTGTGGTTCAGTCTTTTTTTTTTTTAATACAGTTGAATTTTATTGAGTTCCTACAAATTTTGACTTTTAATGTAAGTGAAGGATACCAACTGTACTAAATGGAGAATAAATCTACTTGGTTTCCTCTGGTGTCTTGCCTTGGCATCAAAACATGGACACATCAGAGATGGTAAGGATATAAATTCACTGACATGAGTAACATTAAGCTGTGAACTGACTTTTGCAAATACTGTTATATCAGACTACCTAATTAAAGAAACAACAGCTGCACAAAATAGTATTTGCCTGAATCTTGACAGATTAAATTCTATTACATCTTGACAGCCTTTTTATGTAATTAAAATGTTGAATGGTTTTATTTAAAGTGAATTTTGGTACATAAACATATCTTGGATTTTGGGCTGGTTCCCTGGTTTTAAATTAATTACACTATAAGCAACAGATTTAATACAATCTTATTTTACATATTTATGCAGTGTTTTAAATATTTAGCCAGCTGTTCATTTTAAGTTTTGGGAAGAATTTAGTTTACATTTAGTCATCTTGTCAGGGTTGAAAGCATAGGATACTTTTTTAAATAGGTGGCTATAAACCCAATAACCCACTGTGCTTTGTAGTTATGGATAATCCAGTTGTTCAGCCACATGTTTGCTGCAGTACTTGGGTAAATGTATAAGTGACACATATTCCATGCTGAATCAAACTTCTATCACATGCCTCAAACTGCAGATTTTTTATTGCAGATCACATTATGGCTGTCACATCTGAAGGATTACAGTTTTTTTTTATTATTTATTTACCTTTTATGGAAAGCAGTCATCATTTCACTGTGACAAACATACAGTGTAGTCAGCTCCGCTAAGGCTCCATGTCTAATTAAATATACCGTGTACCTGTCCTCACTGGCTTTTCCCAGCTCTGACAGCCAGTGGCCATTTGCAAGTGAAAAATCATTCAAAAATACTTGAGCCATTTAGTAATCTTTTTATGTCCCAGGTTTTTTTTCTTCCCACTGTGTGCATGACTCAAATGTTAGCATATTTACTGTCAGGCTTGAGATTAATCAGCTTTGGTCGTGTATAAATGCCAACATGCTGTTATCACTGTGAAGCTGATGGAAAACCATGGAGTGGCAGTTGCTGTGTGGGCAGTTCAAATGTTAACTTACCTTGTAATACAATACTCTGTCAGCAAATCAAGGCTTACCCACAATTCATTTTTAGGTCAAAAGGAACAAATCCTCTTGCCTAATGGAAACACTTAAAATCCTGCTGAGACAATATTGCCACTGGAGAGTGTATTGCATCTTGCTGAAGCTGCATGTAAAGTGCCACACTTCCTTGCAGGATGCAGAGTGTTAGTTTCACCTTACTCGTTTTAGCATATCTAAGAAGTGTCTGAGATTTAGATGACCTGTTTGTTATGTGCTTTCAAAGTTTACAGTCATCAGTCTTCAAGTATTTTGCAAGAATTAGAAAAATCAAATAAGATGATGTTTTCAGTGCCTAAATGTATTTTATGATTTTAAGATCATTTGTTTATTAATCGTTTTTGCCCAAAACCTAAACTAAACTGAAATGTGCTGTCAGTGTATTATAGATAAATTACATTTAAAATATCAAACAGATAAAGAGCCAAAAGAAAATGTGAGTCTTTTTAAAAAACTTCCAGATGCAATCATTGGAGATTGATAATACATGCACATAATTTATTAAGCAGGAAGCTTACGAATAATATATGACTGAATACTAAATTGTGATCAAGCAGGTGAATCTGCAACCTAGAGGTACTTTTTAAGTGAAACACTGAGACATGTGACTGTGAACTGTAAATGAAACATGGCCTTCAAACCACACAACAAATAAACAAAACAAAGTTTCAAGTTTATTTATTTATAAAGCGCCAGTTCATGACAAAGTCATTTCAAGGCGCTTCACAGAAAAATCAACCAATTAATAATAAAACATTTTCTATCTAAGGAACCAGCCGATTGGGCTGAACAAAGCAGGTGTGCTTTTACTTTTCTTAAAGCAGAAATTTGTCAAGTTTTTTTTTTTTCCTTTTTATATTTTTTGTGTTTGACTTGCTTTACTGTATTTGTTTTGCTCATTGACCTTCAGCAGCACTTCTAAACTTGTTAGTCTTTCCGTGCTTCCGATGTTACATCAATTAGAAAATATACATTCTAACAGAAATCACATAAAATCTGAATTATGTTTACACCAACTTAACATGATGTTTTAGAACTTCAAATTAATTATGATAACGGATGTTTTGAATAATGAATAAGGGCTGCAGTTTGATAGCGCAGTTGGTTTGCTTGGAGATTGTCCTGATTTGACTTCCTGGTGAAGATTTTTTGTTTTTATGTTCTCCTTCAGCATGACTGGGTTTTCTACAGGTGTAAAGTTCCCTCCCACAAACCAAAACATGGATTTTCAGTTTATTTGCAATTCTACATGACCCAAGGAGTGAGTGTGTGAGTGGTTGTTTGACTCTGTGTGGCTCTGTGATGAACTGGTGACCCGTCCAGGGTCTGTCTCTGCCTTGCATCTTGCCTGATGACAGCTGAAGATAGGCTCCAGCTTCCCGTGACCCTCAATAGGAATAAGTAGGTATTTAAATGGATGGATGTGTCAGGGTTCTAGGTTTAGAGTCTCTTTCAGTTTTTCTTCTGTGTCTTTTTTGTCTCTTTTTCCTTCTTTGTTTTCTCCCTACCCTTTCCTTTTCCAAGTGAGTTTCAGGTGTTGTACTTTCTGAGCCCCTCCCACTGCTGCTGCTTTGTAGCACCTGAACTCGGTCCACTCATCAACTCTGCAAGTACAGTGTATCAATCAGGTGTGTCCCACAACTACAGTGATGAATCTTGGCCATAGAGCTTCTATTTGTCCTGAAATTTAATTGGCCCCATGCTCTTTGTGGATCTCCCCGGTTCAACCAGCTCAAATATCTCCTATGATCTGACTATTGAAATCCTTGTGAAGGAAATCACTTACCTCAGAAGGAAGCCTCTAGCATCAATGTTTCTGTAAAGAAAAATCCTTCATTGAATCCGAGTTCTTCTCCTCAGATAGGAAACAAACAAATGTGTCTGAGTCTGATTCTGACTTGCTTGCTCTCAGTCATACTCTTCTCTTTGGATCCCTGCACTCCTTTCACTTCTCCTGGCCCCTTTGGCAGGATTCTCTGTTCTCTGGACCCCTCAACCTCTCCCGAACCTGAAAAGAAAAGAACAATCAGTCAGAGCTCTGGATTTTTCCAAAATTAAATATTTATCATTGATAAGTTTCACACTAACCTCCCTCTCCTCTGCCTCCATATCCCTGAGTTCTCTCTCAGCTCCAGTAATCCCATCTCCTCCTTTTAAAACAAACTTTTTACTATCACTCCAGTCTCTCTGTTCTGATCATTTTGAGTCTGCCTCAAATGAGCCCCAGGTATTACCTTCATTATTACAGGACAAAGGTAACAAATATGTATTGATCTGAATAGTTCTTTGTTGCTCAAACAAACAAAACAACATATTTGCTTAAAAAAAATCTCAATTGCACAGTAAAGATGATTACACATTCAGTAGCTTCTGTAATAATTCTGAAATCAGAAATAAAATTAAAACATCATCTTAACTTAATATACAGTGTTCTTAATAATTAGTGAGCTGTTCATTTTAAGTTTTGGAAAGAACTTATTTCACATTTAGTCATCAGGATGGGAGATTGTGTTCAATCAATGATTCAAAGCAACTGGCTTGTTCCATAGAGGGAAAATGTGTTTTTTTTTTTAACTAGTTGACTTTATATCTCTGTAAAATTATTTGAAATAAATTTTGTGATGAACTGGCACTTTATAAATAAAATGAATTGAATTAAACGTGGTTTATTAGCACATTTTGAATAAGAAAATTAAATGTACAATGAATTGGGGAGAAATTAACTATGTTGGATTTTGGGTCACATCATGTCACCATGTCTCCATCAATCAATCTCTGAAACATTGACAGAATAGAAGACTCCTTCTTGTGTATTTGTTTTAGTAAGGATCTATTGACTGTAAATGGTCAAGCATAACTTATTCATGTAATTAACAAATAATCATTACATGACACCTTGTACCTTGAGGATACGAGCAGTGTCATTCTAGACTAGTTTTTTAAAGCTTGAGATACTTGACTTTCCCTCAGACAACTTTCAGCGATGATTTTTAATCCTACGTATGCTTAGCAAGTGAGCCAATGCATCCTATAAATAGACATACTGCCTGATTTAGGGTATTTACTATTTTTTGACTTTAAGGGGAAATATTCATTTTCCTTTTGAAATTATGTTTTTTTTTTCAAATTATAAAACATCACTAGGTTTTTTGTATGTTTTTACTGGGTGATACTTTTTTGTACATTTTGCCTTACTGATCTACCTATCTTACCTGTTTGAGTCAAAACATTGATTTTAATAATCCACAAACTAAGAGTCACATAACGTACATTGCTTAATATGCCACTATAGGACTTACCTGGTACAATTTGTTAAGATGGAAAGTGCTTTCATGTTTTAAATGCCCATTTACACCGTACAGACCTGCTCTCTCCAGGTTAACGTTAAAAGTTTTGCACCCATCAGCCCGCAATAAAAACGACAACTCTGACACAAGCTGAATTCATTTGTGGGTATCAGTAAGACATGCAGAGTAATTGTGAGTGAGATATGAAGGCTATAACGATTCCTCATGTCTCCTTGTCCACCTCATCACCTGCCATCTATGTAACTGTCCGTCTACTGTCCCCAAGGGAACCTATTCCATCATTGCTGTAAATGGCTCTCACATTGTCCAGATAATGGATCTTAGGTTGTACTCCAAGTTCCTGCCATGATAGAGTGAATGGCTGCTCTTACACTAAGAATACATGCATTCATATTTTACAATATTTTAGTCTATTTAGCCAAATGTGAAATTAGGTTTGTTTAAATCTGTGAAAATCTAATTTAGGTTTATCAAAATCCCTGGGCCATCCATCTATCAATTGCTAAAGAAAGATTGGATACTGAGTTCCACTAATCACAGAGTAATCCGCTGGCAGAAAGCACAGCCTGAATCTTGGTAAACTCAAGCTGAAATCAATAAGCAACCATATAATGGGACTGGACAGATCATGAATAGACCATTAAGGTAATATCAACTGAGTGCTTCCTAACCTCCTTCTTCTTTTTTCGTTTTTTTGTTAGTGAGAGGACTATATCATTTGATATATTTGTTCCGAGTACTCTTTTTATTCATCACTTCTAAATTGGTCTTGTTTAAGTCTTCTCACATGTTGTACGCAGTGGGAGAAAAGAGAAGGAGAGAGGGAAAGAGAGAGAGAGGGTGAGATATTAGATTAGAAGAGCCATTGAGTCGGTACCAATCATAAGATCTTGGACAAGTCACAAAGCCATTTTTTGTGCCTGAGAAAATGTTTGTCCTCTCATTTGAAGGACAGTATATGCTGAAGGACAGCACTCAGAGTAACATAAGCTGACATAAAACCCAATTAGCCTTTCCTCTTTGTCTATGATTGAATTTCTTTAAAAAAAAAAGGTCCATGTTATGCACTAAAGTTGAAGCTTTCACATCTGGAACAGAAATGGAACACTATAGTTTGAATTGGTAATGAAGGCTACAGACATAAGTTATTAGTTTTTCTGAGTTTATTCCTTTTACCAAGACGTGGTCAATACAAATGCATCCAAATTGCAGCTTAAACTGTAGTGATCTTTCTATGTGTGACATTGTATTCTCTGCTCAACAGCTTGGGACATTCTGTTTCTTCGTAACAACAATCGTTCTGTCAAAATCAAGAGGAAAAAAGTGCAGAAGGAAAATAATGTTATGGTGCACACTACAAATGCTGGACACAGACAGACAGTGGGCGGTGAAATTATGTAAAAACTGGACTTCTTACAAAGGGATCAGTCTGACATTTTCAGATGTTCTAAAATAGATGCAGTGCTTTTAAATTGTTTTCATGAATATTTAAATGGTACAAAAAAATGTAACAGCACATATTACAGTGTGGGACGGTTTCCATTTGTGTTACTATTTTTTAAAAGTAATGCAAACAGCTGTGTATTGGCAAGAGAAGAAAATTAGTTTCACATGTGATGATGTTTAAAGGTTTACTTGGGTAGCAGAATCTGCAGAAAATTCTATGTTAAACCCTGTCATGTGTATAGACGGGACACTGTTAATGGTGTTTTATTGTTGTTGTTGTTTTGTTTTGTTTTTTGCATGGAGTTTGTACATCCTGATAAAAGACCATGAAAATAAATCATACTTGCTTTCACACATGTCATTGTCTCTCATGTGGCACATCATAGTCCCTTTCTACCATATAACCTATCAAACTCATACACATATCTGTCACGGTTCTGGGGTTTGGGTTTTCCTTTCTGGTCTGTGAGGGTTTTGTTCTGTAGTGTTTTCACTGGTGGGATTGCTGCAGCTGCTGTGTGGTGTGTGCTGTCTCCACTAATCATCTCTGCAGGGTGTGACAGCTCTCATCAGTGGCTGCAGGTGTGGATCATTACCCAGCTCAGGTGAGCTGGGTATTTAAGCAGAGGAGCAAGAAGAGACAGACGCCAGCTCGTTCCACTCATACTGTGGTACAGATCGGCCAGAGACATTTTAATGACAGTTTCATGTTAGTTTCTACTAACCTGCCCTCTCTCCCGCTTCTCTCAGTNATATCCAATCAAAGTTATCATACATAACCCATCGAAGGCTTTCAAGTTTCCTATCAGAAGTTGATATTTGATTGTGTGTGAGTGAGAATAGTTAAAGTTATACATGTGAATAAAAGTACCTGTGCAAGAGTATGAGATGTGTAATAAGTACATGAGCATAACTAAACTGGAGCCGAATTCTTTGTGTTTACTATATAGTTGACCAAATAAACCTGATTCTGATTTTGAATAGAAGTGAGTGTGCAAGAGTTTGAATTCTCAGTCTTTGGGTATTTGCTGTATTGGCCCTCTTTAAGGAGGTAAAAACAGGCAATACTTAGTTTAAAAAAGATTGTTGAATGGTATATATGTTGCTTTTGTTAGCTCTAATATGAATAAACTTTTTAGTCTTAGAAAGATGTTTGAGTGTTTTATTTTCCCCAAAAGGAAGTAAATGACAAAAGCTATCTCTCACCCACTAGAGATTTTAACAACAAAACTCTGTTTAGTGAGTTTATGTTCCATTCTTGGATATTAACTTTTGGATCAGTGTTTTACTGAATCACTGTCACATAGGCAAGAGTGATATGAAGCTGTTGTTAATTGTGTTGAGAGAAAATGGGAATTGTGTGTTGAAAATGAACTTTGCAGGTTAATTTTGAAAGTTAAAAACAGATAAGGAGATAGATCTGATGCTGTTCCAGTTGTATTTGGAGGTCGTGTAAGAGAAGCAATACTGAGCTGCCACGTGTTTTTGTTGTGTCTCTTTTCCAATAACCTAAGACAAACCTTTGTTTTTAAATAGCAAAAATGTCGCAAATAAAGAAAAAACATGCTTTCTAAATCATAGACTGGCATGTAAATTGGTTTTAGAAAGAGCACAAAATGAAAACAAACAACGATAGATATGCTCAAACAATGAAATAAGATGACTAAAGAATTTGGAAAAATGCACCAAAAGGTTGTCTACTGTGTGTTGGATATGAAAAATACCAATTGTGAATAAAAAAATCAGAAAGCAGCAACAGCTCAATAATAGTGACTCATTGAAAGATTATTTGCATTGGTTTTAATGCAAAAACAGATTTTCAGCAATGATGTTATTCACATTTCATTATTGTTTGAGCAGCAGAAGATGTGACATATTACAAGGCAGGTTAATCAGTCATTGCAGCACCTTTCTCATAAACAAATGGCAGTAAATGTCAAAGTAAACATACAATACTAACAAAATGATGTCTTTACACACATTATTGCAAGAGAAGATAATAGGTTTGGCAGCGCTGTCTTAACCCAGCAATAACACAAAGTGCAGTACATCTAAAAAGTAAAAAGCCTCCGTGTTTACTTCAGTGCAATTGTGGAGTTAAATATAATTATTCTGGATTAGAGAAAGTTCTTTCTTATTATCTCATTGGAGTGTCTGCGACACGCAAAGGTTTTAATTATTCTTGACTGAGAGAATCTTCATTGAAAGCATTTGAACTTTAAGTGTTGTGGTGTGATAATATTTTATTGCTAAGTATTTACTAGTGTAATATGAACCTGCTTTAAGCTTATCCTTATTTGAAGAATAAAACCGTCTGCATTCAGGAGGCCATGAAGAACACTGAAGGCCAAGGACTGAGGAGATGATACCTTATTTGGAAAGACTTTGCAGACTCTGGGAGCTTAAAGTAAACAGGAATGCACCATATTCAGCAGAAGGGGGATGTTTAGACAACATGATTTACGAATGACAGTGTATTAGAGGCAGAGCCTTAAAAGGATGTACAATGTGTTGATCTTGGTGTTAATAAAATGGCGGTTTTGAGAGAGATTCGTAGGCAGAGAGACTTCCTCTCTGTCCCAGACGCCAAACTGAATCTTGGTCTCCGGTGTGAAATTTGTCCAGTGTTTTTAGGTTGACCCAAGGGTAAAAGAACACACAGTGCTGAAAAATAGATTTATGTTGTTCGTGGTTTGGTACCACACAGGGTAAAGAATTTCAGCACATCAGTGTCCCCTTCATGTTGCAGTGCTGAGAGGCCTCCATGAAGCTCACTCACTTTTGGGTTACCCATGTGCTGTCAGTGATGGGGGCCACTTTACACACGCATGTGGCAAGTTGAGCACACATAAAGCCAAAGATACAGACATGAAGACCATTACACTCGGCACGTTTATTATACACTGAATGTTGGATATACAGAGAGAGCAAACACCAAGGGTTGCTCTAAACTCACTGACAGTGGAGGAGTAGAAACTAATAATGATCAGAAGCAGGTCACAATTTTTGTGAATGAGTTTATTTTTACATTCATATCAACAATTCATTGTACGCTTTGTAGTTCAGTATTTTGAGCTATCTGATTATTTCCGTGTACTTCCTGTTCATTACAATATCTCTTGTGGTTCTTTTTGCCCTTGCTCATTATGCATGTATGCATCATCTGTATATTGGCTTACCTGTTATTTATCCACTTCCAGGATGAATGGTCCTCAGATTCTCTCTTCTCTTCCTATTTTGCAAATATTGAATATACCTTATAAAAAAATGGAAACTACCTTGGGATTCTTTTTAAGATTTTCCTGCTAAAATTTTGAGCTATGAGAAGTCAACTTTCATAAACACATAAGCAACAGGGCAAGGCAGGAAAAAACACTCTATCCACACATTGTGGGGGCAATTTTTCACGGGCATCAAAGGGCACCATGTGCATATCTCAGATATGCTGCCAAGTTTGACATGGGCGTATGTGACCCACTGGAGTGAAAAAGCCTAGTCTCTCTGTAAATATCTTGCTGCTGTAACCAATAGATTACAAGAAAAAATAAATAAAAAACTTGTCCAAACCTTTTCCTTTTTTGTGTCAGCCGGATGCAAACAGCTTTTAAGTTTCAATTACAAAATATCCAAACTTTATAGCAATGAAAGTTTACAGGAACGTATTGGTTTAATCATTGTTTACGGAGCATAAAGAATCAACTTGTTTGTATAATTAAGAACTTTCAAAAGTATTCTTGATCATTAACTTAGACAAAGACATACAAAACTGAAAGTGAAATCAATGTTTTTTTGATTCTTAAATAAAGTAAAACTGAAACTGTATAGTAACAGTTGATAAGCTCTTTAGCCTTACAGGGAGAAGGTTCTGGGTTTAACTTCCAATTGTAGGGCATGATGTTTTTCCTAACTTGCATGAGTGGATTTTCTCCAGGTTCCTCGGTCTCTGTCCATAAACTAAAAACATGCATGCTAGATGAAATGACAATTGTAAATGACCCGTTGTTGTGTGTGACTAGATAGGTTGTGACCCTGTGCAGGACCTTTCTGTGCCTCTTGCCCAGTGAGAGTCACAGATCCAGACCCTGCGATGCCAAACAGAAACAAGCCCCAAATCCTTTGATTGTAAGTATTTTGATCGTATACGTTTTACTATAAAAGTTCCTTTTAAATTGAAAAAAGTTTAGTCAGCGGAGGACCAGAACACACTTTTTATTCTTTCTAATCCAACCTGTTTTCTTGGAGTTTGCAATTTAAATTAGGGAATTATACATTTTTATTAAGTGTTGGAATACGTGCTAGAAACAAATAAAATAACAAAAAAAAAATCTAATTTAAGACTAAATAAGCAAACAGTTATAAATATCTAAGTGCTGCCAGAATCAGAAACTCAGATGAACAAAATTATATCTAAATATTCTGAGTAAATGACTGTGCTTTTACTGTATATCCACTGTCCTTTTCACCTCAGGGTAATGACATCTTTTGACTGCTTTTATCCCTATTTCCTCCTGTGGTTGGCATCCTCTGTGATACAACACAAGTGTGAGTGACAACTTGAGTGTGAGCAAGAGAACAGCCTCTGCAAGGAAATTACTGCTGTGTTTACTTTCAGGGTACACAGAGATATTTCTCTAGAAAGAGGGAAGAGTCACTATGAGCTGCACTGCAGCTCCCAAGCAAACTCTAACATTTAAATCCTGTGGCTAGAAAGCAATATTCAGTATAAAATGCACTAAGCTAAAACATATTCTGAATACATTTTACATATTCCCTAGTAATGTTTTGATGTTGAAATGCATCTTGCATGTCAGAATGTTATTTTAAACTTTGCTGCACTGTGTTACAAACATACTCAAAGTCATTTTTTTCTGTCTTTGTCCATTTTGCCTCCATCTTTAATAAAGTAAATATAATTATCTTCTCCTCAAAGAAAAAAAAAATCAGTTGATCTAAAGATTAGGCCAGGAAGTTCATATAAACAAAATTTGCATCTTACAGCCCTTAAAACATAAGAGACAGAATGATTGTAAACAAGGGAAATATTTTCTAGCAGCTTTAATTTACTGAGGTTTTATTATCTTATAGAATGAAACAAGATAATTCTCTGTAAATTATAGATTCTTATAGATGCTGTCCATTTGTTTGAACAGTTGTATTATATTATGCTTTTAAATTCCATTTACACACATCTGCCTTAGATGTCTTAATTAGTGATTGAAATAATAATATATTCTTTTACTGTTGTGTAAATTTGTTATTGATCCATACATAACTTGAAAAATGTATCAGCAGCTATTCATTATATAGTAACATGAATAATAATTACATGTACATGGTATATTTTTGTGATATAGGAAACAGCTGACCACAGAACTTACAGTTTATCTGACTTACAATTTACCTTTACAGAATCTAATTAAAACAGGAAGTTCTTCCCCTGCGGACATTGCAATTG
>SSNP01000005.1:7819529-7846569 GCA_006937955.1 Pachypanchax playfairii | reverse complement strand
AATTGAAAAACAACCTAACATTCACTAGTTGCTGGGGGCCACAATAATGTATCACCAAATGTTTGTAAGCCAATACTTTCATTAATCCCCACTGCAGTATTAACATCTCCCTTGCTGACTTAAGCAGAAATGCTTTAGTCCCTGGCATGAAAAATTCTCTCTGACTCTATCTTTTTGCCCTTGTTCCCTGCGATTGGCCACAGGAGCATTTACATATTAAGCATTTTCAATTATGTGAGTAATGTGAACTTTTTCATGTTAGCACACCAGAGAGAATCCACGACAAAAACAGAATGCAACAGTGGGAAAAAGTACAAAGGTGGAGCTGGCCTTGATTTATCACAGGTAGAATTACAATACTTCATGCTACCTTGGGGACCAGGTTACAAACATGGAGAGGTTGTTATGCAAAGCCAATAGAGCATAGCCCTGTATTACAGCTCAGATTAGATAAGTGTGACGCTTCAGTTGACTGGCAGATTCAATTTGCTCAGCTGCATTACAGAAGAGACCCATCTTAAGAATAAAGATGGGGAGCAGGTGAAAAGTGACTACACTTGGCACAGCATAGAGGTAATACCTATTTCTCATTACGGCAGGTGAAGAGACAATGAAGGCCTCAAAACCATGACATTGAAATATAGCCTCATCTAATCTGTTTAGGAATTCAGCATTTATCATTCAGTTTCTCTTAACAACAGATTTACTATTGTTTTGCATCTATTGCAAACCATGCAAAGTACCAGGGTGGTACATTATCATCAAACTGGTAGGGACACAATTATGTTTATTCTTGACTCTGTCATTCAATTATGTGCTTTTATTCAGCTGGAAAACAAACACATTTTGAGGACCTCCATATGGCCATCCTTTTTCTGTCCACTTTGTCCTGTGCAGGGTTTTGGGGGACTGGAGCCTGTCCATACATGCACATACTCACTGCTAAGGTCAATTTGAAATGTCCAACCCAGCTAATAAGTAGGTGTGAGGATCTCTGCTGCTGGTGGTGGTGGTTGTGCACTAATTGTCTTGCAGGGCGTGGCAGCAGCGATCAGTGAAGACAGGTGTGGATCATTACCCAGCTCAGGAGAGCTGGGTACTTAAGCAGAGGAGGAACCACAGACAGACGCCAGTTTGTTCCACTACCTTTCGTGGTAACAGAGTGGCCAGTGATTATTAACCAGAGTGTTTCTGCAGTATTTAACCTGCCCTCTCTTCCTTGTGTTTAGCCCGCTGTCCTGGAGCTCCTCTCCCGACAGTTTAACCTCCAGCGTGGATATCGAACCGCTCATAGTGAGGATTGGCTCAAACCTGGAACGTACTAGAGCTCCGTTGCGGTGCCACGCGACCAGCTCTCTCCCTCTGGCTCCCTGTCTGTCTCTGGCTTCCTCTGGTCCACACCTTCCCGGTCAACGCTCTGCTGTCACCCCTGCCGCAGTCACGTCTGCGCACACAGCACCCGGACCCGGATCTCACATAACGGATACCGACAGTTTGGATCACCACCCCTGCGGCAGCATCCTCGGATCTCTCCTCAAACCCGGACGTCACACACGAACCCGTGAGTTAAGCGAGCACGATCCCCGCACGCCGCAGCTGGTTTCTCCACCTGTCACTAACCTCTCTCTCTCTCATAACCCCAGGACCGTTCCTGTCCCGCACCAGGACCGTCCTGAGTTTCATCGTGCACATTTATTATTCACCTGTGTGTATACTGGAGCACTGTACATAATAAACACTGTTAACACTGAACGCTGTTTCCTCGCTCTGTGTGTGTTTGGAGTTTGGGTCACTTTGGGAGCTCGAAAACAACCCCACCTGGTACGAACCATGACAGTAGGGGGACTCTGACATAACATACATATTCCAGTATCACTATGCAACAGCCAAAAATTCAAAACCATGTAAAAATCAACTTTCTGTCAAAATCTTTTATCAAGTTGTTTCAAAAGTTTATAGTAAAAAAAGGACAATTTGGATTTATCTATTAACTGTTTTTTTATTTATTTCAGTACTGTTTAAACGTGTGCAGTCATATTTTGAACCCTCTACAAAAAAAAATAAAATAAATAAAAACGATTTATTTGTTTTACCTGAGACAAAGAACCACTTCTGAAGATCTTTAATTAAACAGGTGTTTTATATTTGTTTATATGGCCTGTGTTGTGCCAACAACAAATTGTACATGCTACTGAACTACAGGATCCTGATTATAAAGAGGTGACATTTTTTGCAACACTGTGTTAATTTGCACCTCTCCTGGCAAATTGCTTTGCTCATAATTGAAAAGTGCTGTTTGCATCTGTGTTTGCAATGTGGTTTTTGAGACTTCCCCATGAAACCAAAGTCAAGCTTTGGATTTTTAAACCTCATGTTAATGTGTCCTTCTTTAAAAAAAAAAAATCTCTTTATTTTCTTTCAAATTACATTTTATTTTCTGTTTGTCTTATTTAAGATGTGCACTGAGAAAGTCTGCACCTCCCTGCAGCAATCCAGTGTGATGGTGCTGAACTGGTTGTCAATTCAATGCACTTAAATTGCTGCATGCGTTCCTTGGTGCTGAAACAATTGGAACGCAACTGACACCCTGTTTTCTCTCCTTATTTTTTGAAGCGAGCTTCTCTGACAAATTGGTTTCACTGAATATTTGTGAGATCTAGGCTTGCTGAGCTCTATCAAAGATAATTTGTGTTCAGTGAAAGGATAGGATTGGTAGTGTGATGTAACCAAGAAGCTGACTCTACACAAGCACAGCATTTAGGTGATAAATGTTGGTGCTTTTGTTCATTATTACTACATTTTATACTGTTTTACTTAATCTATAGTTCATTCATAAGTGAAGAATCTAACACATCTGACATTTTTAACAAGCTGTAGACCCACTTTACAAATGTTTATGCAAATATTGTGCTGAAGAACAGAATTTAAATAATTGAATAAGAAAGCAAGAATAGATTAAATGCTTAATTTTACCATGTGGTGGTGGCAGAGTGGTGTGTTAAAAGTAAATAAATAAAATGAAAAAAACTGAATGACTTATATGTAAATAAATATGTGAGTGTAGGGCAATGTTGAAGGGGTGGGCTATATTGATAAGTTTAAAGTTACTTACTTCAACTCTACACACATATTTTTTTAACTTAAATTTTCACTAAAAGCTCTTAAACTTTAAATCACACGAACTATCCTGTTTCAATTATCTTAATAATGGCGGTCACAGCAAAGAGTTTTGAACAGGTTAAAAGTTGACTGTTAATGTCACATCTGAAAAAACAACTAATGACAAATTGCACATGAAAGTGTGAATACGTTTATTAAATCCAGTCCAAGGCATGTTAAAACAAGGAAAAAAGCACTGCAGATGGGACACAACAGTTGCAAATTATTTTTTTGTGTCATAATTACTCAATTATAAGGAGACATTAAACATCAAGAGTGACTTTAGCTTGGGGCTTATCATTAGCAATGTGAGGTAAGTGGGTCAGAGCATAACAAAAATCAAGGCATAAGCATACAAAATCTCCAAAGGCATGCATTATACAGCCATCTGTATCTGTACATCAATCTCGTAGAATGACATACGGGACGTCTGTGAAGTAGACATTTAATGCCTTGTCAAAACATTACCCCTGTGACTGTTCTACCTAACTTTGACAGACTACCTTGTCAAGGCATCGAGCATTTTATGTCTCCCATCTGCCTCGTCCCACTGACAGGCGGCTGAGTCAGACGGTCTGAACTGGGAATGGATGCACGGCTCCATACTCAGACACTCACTGAACCATTTACTGTATCTTTTATTTGTTCACTTTTGCAATGTATGACTGATGTTATATATGCCTTTTGTTTGTCATCAATCAGTTTTTTTTTTCTTCATATTCTGACATCAAACTGTGGTGATGTGCCAAAGTCACAATCTTAAGCACTTTAAAGCTTAACGGGAAATAAAAAAATTCATCTGACTTTAAAAATAAATGAAGCCAATGTGTTTAATAATACTTTCAATTGCACAGCTTGTTATTACTCTGTGATTAAAGAGTAAATTCAAAAACTTTTATGTCCATGACCTACTTTAACATTTAGTGTAATTTTCAGTATATTTTGTATAATCAGTCTTGGTAAGAAAAAAAAAAAACTTGTTAAAACAAATGTAAATTACTCTCTTAGGAAAAAATTACAAACTACAGGAAAGTTAGAAGTGTAAAGGAAAGAGAGGTCTTCCTAACATCTCCAGAGTCGTCATTCTTGCAGGTACTAAGCTGGCAACAACATTGGCTGCTATGGTTTACAGGCAAGAGTATGAATACACATATTGATGGCTAAAATATAAAAACGTCTCTTTTCACTTTTTTAATCACTTTTTAAGGAATGGCTGTCCCAAGGCAATTTTGATAAGAAAGTGTCATAAAATGTACCATTGCCCAGAATACTTTTTACGCTCATACAGTAATGATGGAAGAATGTTATTTCCACTAAAACCTTTCCCAAACCTTGGTTCATAACATGGACAGAGACTTGCAGGAAACCGTTTAAGGTCCAAGGTGGTGAGATGCTCCCCCACAAGTGTAATTGCACCTTTCAGGATCACACAGCTTGCCATTAGCTAGGTCTGCAGTTCTTCTCTCATACACTTCCTCCTCTGTCTGCAGTCTTTGATGGCCTCTAAAGTTAGAAAACTAGGGAGAAGCACCTGAGTTAGGAGTATGTTCATGCATATGTACATGTATCTTTGAAACACATAATAATGTATTCTTTTTTATTTCTTGCATGTCCTTGTTAGCATTCTAAACTCATCATTTTTTGTAGGGATCTCACATTTTTTATGACACTTTGGAAAGAAAAAATAAATCTGCTGTGTTCTCAGTTTCACACCTTCACTGCATCTGCAATGCATGCTCTTTGATATGTAAGGTTTTCGAAGGCTTATTAGTTTGGCTTTAGAAAGCTTTACAAAGATAATAGTTGCTGCAACAGGATGATGATCTTCACCTTGAATTTTAAGATTGAGATGCGGGATGGAAACCGAAGGTTTTAGCAAACAAAACAAACAAACAAAACAACAACAACAAAAAAAATAATAATACATATATATATATACACATGCAAGCTGCCTTTGTATCTACAACAGACAAACAAAAAATATCTAAAAGACTATATGGCCACAAAAACGGTTTAATTACTGATACAGACACACACACACATACCGTTTCAGTTTCTGACCTTGAACTTGGGTCCCATAGAAAACTCATAATCCATTGTTTGTTTGTGTGTATGATTGCAACATACGATTAGTTCAAAAGTCATGGCAAAAAATATATTATTTAATAACGTCTTTGTCAACAACTGGTGAGGCAGTGGTGCACGAAGGTAAGTAATAAGGCTACATGGAATCGTCTAATTGAACCAAAAAGACAGTTTTCATGAGAAAACAAAGATAATACACAACTGCATAAATATTACATGACTACCCAATGTAATAACCTAAATGGGCAAAAATAAATGAGTAACATTAAAACAGATAGTGAGATAATATTAACATACATTAGGACACACATTTTTCTTTGGAAAAATTAATCTTCAAAGTTTTCAAGTTTTGGGAATAATCCCAGGCTAGATTTTAAAGGATTTTTAAATGATTCTATATTATTGCAAGATCACATTATGGGGATAAATAAGCTTTGTGGAGGTCTGTGACCTCTGAGTGCCATCTAATTGTTTTTTTTATAGTATGTGAACTTGATCTGTAGAAATTACTTTTTAAATGTTGCAGGTGAGTATGGTACAGTAGGTTGGACAGATGAGGAATTTAGGAATTATCAAAGCTTAGGCAAACTCAAGGATTAAAGAAATCTTCTAATATTTTTTCTGTAAAAATGGTTGAGCTGAAGGCCCTCTATGTCTAGCAGGAAGTAATGCTACAGGCACATGGGAAGGCTGAAGGACAGAAGCGCTCAGGACTGTCAGCCTCAGAGCAGAGCCAGGCCCACTGGGATGATGAGCCAAAGCAATCTCTCTCTTTGCTGTCCTTTGCCTCTGATCCTCTCCTCATCTTACCCCACATTTACTTGCCTTCCTTATTTCCTTCCCTCCATGTCTTATGCTTACCACTCAATCCTATCTCTTGCTACCTTCAGTGTTTTGTTTTTTTTTCTTCATAAGCCTTTCTCTGCCACCCCTTATCCTCCTCCTTCTGTATCTCTTGTGTCACCCCACCACCAGCTTTCTATTGTAGCTGCCAGGAAATGAGAAAGGCACTCAATTACTGTGCTCATTGAATCATTAATGTCAAGGTTGTGGCGTCTTCTGTTGCCCAGGAGGCAACAACTAACAGACAGTGTGCCTCGTAGCAAATCTTGTGCTGTATGTCCCAACAAGACAGACACGGTTTGATATGGGTCTCGCTGATAACAAAGCCTTGGATGGAAATCACAGCAGACACAATGATAAGAACAGTATTAATGATGGACCTGGCTAGTCCTGTATACACAATGATAGAATGGTTGGGCCTCTAACAGCAGCAACAGGAACATATCAGATGAGAGATTGGCCAGGCAAAGATACTCATTACAATGTAACCTTGTAAACCTGCTCCTCCTGTGAACATGACAGAGGTTTTATCCAACCTGAACACACACCGGAAACTATATGCTTATCACACGAGGTAGTAGTACCATGAGCTGGTGCATGGACATTGTGCATTTACACCTACTGAAAAAAACTTTAGAAGCCATGTAAATTACAGGATTGGAGGATCACGTTTAATCGAATATTGTCCAGTTACATTCATTTCACACTAGAAATTGTAGCTCTGTCAAAGATATGTCTTGATCACTGTTTGCTTTCCTGGGACAATGATTTAAAATGTTCTTTGAAATATTCTTTCAACACATGGCTCAACATAGAGGACTTGGTAGCTGTTGCATCACAGCAAGATGGTCCTATGTTTGAAACCAGGTCAGGATATTTTTGTGTAGAGTTTTTGTGTTCTACCCGTGCATGCATTCGTTTTCGCTGGGGAGTCCGGCTTCCTCCTATACAGACCAAAAATAAGTATGTTAGGTGAACTGGCAACTCTAAATTGAACCAAGTTGTTAGTGTTTGTGTGGTTGTCTCTACGTGGTCCTATGATGGACTGGCAACCTGTCTAGGGTATAACCCCGCCTTTCACTGGAGAAAGACACCAGCTCCCCACAACCCTGCACAGGAACAAGCAGGTAAAGGGAATGACTGACTGACCTTCTCAGAACATCAAAACTGTAAGCAGTGCTAAAAACAGAACACATTCACACATGTGGCTCAGTATATTTTCTTTCAAGAGGATGACTTTTTTAACCGACATGCATGTTTGGCCATTGTTGCTCTTGTACTTGGAAAACATAAAAAGTCTCATTTAAATAACTCGAGAAGCAGATCCAGACGACAATCCAGATCACACCCCAAATCTAATTGATTGTTCCTTGGGCCATTTCTGACCTTCCCTGAAAATTTCATCAAAATCAATCCATAAATTTTTGAATTATCCTGCTAACAGACAGACAAACAAACAAACCCTGATGAAAACTACCTCCTTGGTGGAGGTAATAATAACATGTTCTACATATGCCTAGATTATAGTAAGATGGTAAGAGTCTGATGTACTCCATTTAAAAGGGACACATTTTCATCTGGAAACACCAGTTAGTCAGATTTAAAATATAATATGTATGTACCAATTATATAAAACCATAATCTCTCTTGATTCTGCTTAATCAATTTATGCTTCGTTTATTTATTTATGGGGATTTTTTTTTTTTTTTTTTGCTTAACCCAAGTATACTCAGTTCTCTTTGAAACTGTATGTGGTTGATGCATATCTTAAAGTTCATTTTACAAGACAGGATTTCTTCTGTTTTGGTTGTCTTATCTTTTTTTTTTTTTTACTTCAGATGGAATGGATTTTCAACACATACTCAGATAACTTTTTTTCTTGAAGATTCAGTTACCTACAACCTAGACTCAAGGAAAGTTTGGCACAGGTTTCCACGATTATACTCAATGAGCCTCTCTTGGCTCGCTTTGCCTCTTGACCTACTGTTGTCTCCACGCCTGCTTCTGCTCAGTTAGCGCTCAGTAAGCTGGATGTGCACCATATGGTCTACAGTAGTGCTCCTAAAATGAAAGCAGAAGCTTTTAAAGCAACAGCACATTATTTTTCTTAGCCAAATTCCACATTTGAGAAAATTATTTATTGCACAATACTTTTTCACCACATGTGAATTTTGTGGTAACAATTTACTCAAATACGAGATGTGATCTCTGTGTATGTAAAACAGTTGTATTGTCAGGTATAGCTCAGGGGCTTACAAAAGCCTGTCCCTCAAGTTCAGGTCTCTGCTGGAACAGATTTTATATTAAATCTCTTATTGAACGACTTCACATCTGTAGCTGTGCATTTAAATCTGCAGAACTGTTGTGCAATAATACTCAGTGTTGTCATAGCCCCCAAAAAAACCCACAATTGTTGCACAGATGTGCACATTTCCATGATACAACAGAGACAAAAACAACCTCAGTTGTTGTTTGTTTTCAGTATTTTACCCCTCTATGACTTGATGATTACAGTAATGATAGAAAAACTGAATGACAATTTTGTTGCACATAACACACATAACAGACCACTACTGTTTTGTGCAGAAGCACCAAAGCACCCTTAATATTACCCTGACATCCTATTCATATCAGCTGCCAAAATGGTGCTTGGAACCAGGACAAGAAACATCATTACACAGTCACTTCCTCTCATAACGAATTGCTTTTGACTTGCACTGCCTGTTGGTTCTCTGGTATCCAGCTGAGTTTGCTTTATTACATCTAAAAAGCCAACAGATGGTGGGGCTTTCTGCTCTCCTTTCTTCACATTATAGTGGGTTCTGTCTGCCCATCTTAAGGAAACATTCTAAGTATTTGTCAAATGTATAAATAGTTTATACAATTATGAAATACTCATGATACTTTTGAAGTTACTAGAATCTGAAAAAAGTCATACCCAGTGAAATGGCAACACTGGAATAGCCAAAGTACCCAAGCATAAACTTTGATAATAGCAGTAGCAAGACATGAGCTGTTGCCATCTTGGAGAGTGCTACATAACAACTGTAGTTACTGCCAAAATGGTAACAGAAAATACATATTTGTTGAAAAAAACTAGATTAAACCAATAGGGTTGTGTAGATTCTCAGTCCAGAACATTGCAATCTTAAAGTTCTCATAAAGGCAACTGGACTTCTTGAGGGGGGATGGGCTTACGGCCAAGACAGATCAGATCACAAGTAAATAATAGGGCCACATAAGGAGAAACAACTATTCACAAACACACACCTGTAGGGTTGATTTAGAGTTGCTAAATGATCTGATTTTTTGTTTTGTGGGAAAACCTTTGTGGCTTTTAGGTGTTGCCAGTGTATTGAACGCTCTTACACTTCTACATGCTGTTTCTGTACCTGTCTGGACTGCCTTTGACCACATCTTTCTGCTCCTTGTCGAATCACTTATGCATGCTGTTTATGGATAACCTGACCGTTTACCAAAACCTTTTACCATGTTAAAAAGTTTCAATTCTGTTGTTGGCTCATCAAATTAAAATTTGACAACTGAATTTACTAACCTTGTGGTCATAGTACAATAAACTCATATCACCAAGCAGCCAACAAAATATGCCTAATTTTTATTTGAAAATAAATATTTTTTTGGATTTTCTTTCAATTTCAAGCAATTTTAGCATGAACAGATATACAGCATCATGAACGGTATACTCCTCAATCCTGGACTAAAATAGCCTTTTCTTTTCTTTCTTTTGCAAAATTAACATCAATTGATGTGATGTGATGAAATCATCATGAGCGCATGAGTGAGCTGTCATGCATTGATTCCTATTGTTAAAGAGGGTATTCAGGGTGCCCTGGGTCCTTTTTATTTTGTATTAGATGAAGCCGGAACTTTCTCAACCAGGAACATCATTACTATTTCTAGTGGGTAATCAGTAATGTAGTCTCTCTGATATTAGTTTTCCAAGTTTATCCAAAGAGTGAAAATTATCATTGGCCTGGAGTAAGACAAAAAAATAAAATAAAATTGATATAATAAAAGAGAAATAAAAGAGACTTTGTCATTTATTCAATCCTTTATTAGTTTTACAGCACTAGTTTCATCTCACACGGCCTACCAAGAAAACACTAATTTTCTCATTTTAATTTTGTGTGCAATATTTTATTCTAAGTGTACTTAAAATGGTGATTAGTTTATAACCAACTGATAATGGAGCCACCTGCCATAGAATGGTACTGAGCTTCCACATAGTAATTACTTGCCAAAGAAAGACCATGGCGCTGACCCATGTGTGAGATAAACCCTTTCATTCTGTTTGTTATTTATCTACATTATGGTTTTAGATCAGATTTTTTTTCTACCCGCCGACTTGAAATGCGCTTTTTTCTTTTCCAATTCCATATTAAGATCAACGTTAATTTCTCGGAGTCCTATTTATTTTCAAATTACAGTTTTATGTGTGCGCTAACCTGAGGAATTTTAGAATAAGCTCCAACTGACAGCAAGGTGATGATTAAGATGTTTATTGTTGGAGAGTTTAACTTTAGAAACATTTATTTCAAAGAAAGTTACTGAAGATGACATTAAAATAGAAAGAAAGGACATCATATAGCAGCTTTAAACTACTTCAAACCTTTATTAAACTGTAAAACCGGAATTACTGAGGAAAATTTCCAAAGACACATTTTGATGGATATTTTCTGAAGATTTGCATTAGAGTTTTTAAGGTTTTATCTATTTTCCAATGACATATTAATACTTCTATACTACGAGTTAGGTTTCTTTTACTTATGGCCTTGGCAAATTTCCATAAAAACATTTGCCACAATGTGCACCTTTAGAGGAAAGTAATCTTTATATGTGTCAATAATTTCTACAGTATTTCTGCTACTTCATTCTGTAAGAAATGTTAGTTTTCTTCAAGGTTGAAATCAATGTTGTATTTCTAATAAAACTGTTTTTATTAAACAAAACAAATCCATCCAAATGCCATCGTTGTCCTTAAGTTATGAAAATAATCTTTACCTGTGTCAAAGTCATATGAAGGATGTAAACATCTTTCAGCTTGCTGTTTAAACAACAGAACTGATACAGAGTCAACTGAACACATGAACATGAATACAGAGACTGAGTGGTCACTGGTTCTGGTCCTCGGGGGCTGATGTTGATGCTGATGATACAGATGTTTCCGTGTTATATCACACCTGATTTAATCGATTGAATTCCTCCCTCTAGATAGCCCAAACATTTGAAGAGTGTGTTAAAGCAGCAAAATAACTAAAAATACCAGAATTGGTAAACATGGCATTTTAAGTCTCACCCCCTCCATGTATAAATTAGACATTTCCTGACAAAACAAATTACAAATTCTGATAATGTTTGCTTTTAGTTGTAGTTACTGTGTTTTAGGCTTGAAAACTATCGTCATCATGTGCAGGTGAGTTGGCAGGACTTTCATCCCAAATCTCTTTTCTGTAGACTCTGCAAAAATGTAATACATCAGCCCTTCTAAGCTTTGCTTTTGCTTTTGCTTCATGGTTTGTGGTTTCTGTAGCTTGATTTGAGAGAGCGATCTTTTCTGCATTCATGTTTTGCAGCTTTGAGTTGTTATTTTCTCTTAGTTCTGTTCCCTGCTTTCTGTTTTCGTTTGTTGGCATACAGCCCACCTAGGTTTTGGTTAGTTTCTTCCTTTTTCTGTCAATACCTGGATTTAGTTTTCTAATCAATGCACCTGCAGCTCCTTGTAGTGACTTCCCTCGTTGTGTTTCTCAACTTTATTGCCAGTTCATCATCTTCAATTTATTTTCATTCTAGTCTGTCATGTTCATGCCAAGTTCATGTTAATTTACTTCTGTTGCCTTGTACAGTTTATCACAAATAAATTTACATTTATTTCTGTCATAATTCCAGTTCTATTGTTTGGCATTTGGTTCTTTCACCTCGCTTTCAACATGAATTATAATACTAATATATATATAATGACAGACACAGTTTATAACAAGCTCTTTGAGAACAAAAAAACAAAAAACAAACCTATTCTTGTCAAAAAATATATTTTAAACTGGAGACACTTTTGTCATCAATGGTGCAAAATGCAATCATATGTTTGTTTTACTATTAGTATTTTCAAAAATTGACTAACCATGCATTATATTAATTATAGTGCACTAGATATTTTGACATATGGTACATTTGTCAATGTATTTAATTTCTTGTTTACATTTTCTTGTTGTGTCCCTATGTACTTACATGTGATTGGGAAGCTTCACACTGAGTTAATGTGGAAGAGGTGGTTTCCTCCATGATGAACTGCTTCAAACCTGATCCCATTATTTCCAGGCCTGTGGCTGGCAACGGCTGTAAAAGACATAAAGTCTTGGTGCTTAATCCTGTTAGTGCTGCAAACCTGACACTGCTTATTGGCTCTGTGGTTGTGCATGAACATTCAGGACCTAAGTGTTTGCCCTCCAAATATACTGTACAGAATTAAATTATTACAGTTATTGCACTGATATGGCCCCTTTGCAGTAAGAAAAAAACAAAATAGGGTCCAATTTATCATTTAAGTTTCTTTTTACATCTGTAGTTCAGTGTTTTATGTTATTTTACATTTTAGACAAAGCAGTTGTATAATTATGAAGATAATGAATTATTCTGAGGACATAATTCTGAAAGTCATGATCATTTAGGATTCCGTGAATACTTGAGCATATCTATTTTCAGTTCTCCTTGATAGAGGGCGGGTAAAGACAAACTGAATAAAGTTACTCTGCAGGTGAAGATGAATCTGCTTGTCAGCCTGGGGGATCAGACAGAGTTCTGGTTTGGCAGGTCTTTGTCAGGACTGGGACCAGGAGACCATACCTGTAGGAGAAACATCATGGCTTTAAGGTGGTACAAAAGCATAAATAGAGCAGTAATATTCAATGTGGCTAAACAGTTATGGAGAGTTGTCAAAGTGATAACGTTACTGACATGTTTTTGCTGCATAAAATCGTGTTATGGATCTTGAAACAAAGATCAAGATCATTTTTTTAACCCTTGCTCAGGTGATTAAGTTTTTGGTGGTAGGCTTATTAGTTTATTTGTTTACTTCTGATTGTCTATCTGGCTGGATGGATGAAGACATTTTGAGGATAGGCTGGGAATGGTGTCAAGATTTACTGATGAGACGAGTGATCTGGATTACCATTTGGATCCTGGTATTTTTGGTTGTAGATCATATTATGGGGGAAATGAGCTGCCTGACCGATCTGCAATTTCTGAATGCTTTCTAGATTGTTTTTTTAGAAGGTTGCTTGCAGGGTGACAATTACAAGATTCTTAATCAAATGTTTTAAACCAACCCACATTGATTTCTAGGTCCCATCTGGAGAAATGTCCTTTTGCATTTGATAGTAGACCAATCTGAATCCTAATGTTTGTATTGAAATAGTAAGCGAGTGGTCTAACACATCTGGGATAAGATGCTGTACTTTAGTAATTGTACTCTGGAAAACATACTATTGCATTCTAAGCAAACAAATATACCATGCAAGAGCAGGAAACATTCAAAGACAAAAAACGTTTACCTGAAAATATGTTCCTATCTTGCATACGTTTTTGGAATCACTATCTACTTGTACAGTTTTGATCCCGGATCAAGCAATGACTGGTAAATAATTATGCAATGATTGTTACATCCATAATTCTGGTGAATTTTGTTGAGCTTGGTGAATCTGGCACTGTTTGCACATTATGTCTTAAAATTTGTGTCCAGCTTGACTGGTTGATAAATTGACAAGCACACAACAAGTCTGGGAGGAAACAAATGCCGCTTTTCCACCGACAGAACACGGTGCGGCTCGGTTTTAGCACCCTGCGGACCCTTTCTCGGGTCTTAACCGCGTCATTACGCGCCAACCCGGTCTCTTTTTTCAGAAGCGGCCCAAAGAGGGCCCACACGCCCACCTGTCTACTGATTGGTCCAGTAAACTGCTACCAGTGACACGACTACCTACGTAGTGGTAGCCCCTGATTGGCCCAGCTGTGTGTGGTGTCCACGTGGTGTGATATAGAAGCGCTCCCACAAAAGGCTTTAAAAAAAACTCCCAGCAACCATACAAATATTTTATTTTAAAATACAATTGACTTTGGACAATGGCGACTTCCTCCAAAAGAACCAAAAATCAAACCAACCAAGATGAACCACAGACAGAGTGCAAAGTACAAAAACACACGTATAGCCGCCATTGTTGTTGTTGTTTCATGCGCTGTGACGTCGCTTTATGTTTCCACCACCTCAAGCGAGTTCATCCGCGCTATACTGTACCGCTCTCAAGCGCGCTGTGCCAATTTGTCGGTGGAAAAGGGGCAAAAGTCACATGAAAGTAAGTAAAACTTCCTTCAGAAATGTTGTTTTTTTTAAGGTGACAGTAAATGTAAAGATTACATGAGTGGATTTTCTCAGAATGCTCCAGTTTCCTCCAAACTAAAAACATACATATTAGAATAACTGGCAATTTTAATTTGCCTTGTGAATAGGTGGCTTTTAGGTTCTCTGTGGCCCCTGTGATTGATGGACATGTCCCAGGTGTACCTGGCCTCTTGCTTAGTGATGGCATGAGATAGTTACCAATCCCCTGCAACCTTCAACAGGAACAAGAAAGTATAGAGGACGTTTATGAAAACGTTCACAATGCAAATACTGAAATCAACAAGACAGAAACTTTGCATGTGCCAATGTTTTATCTGTTTTATTACCCACAAGCTGTTCAGGAATTTCCTTTGAAACTTGTTTTGTTTGGCTGATGCTACCCTCTGACAGCTTTATATGATGTTTGTCCATATGCATATAAATATGTCCAGTATGTTTATCACTTCTTGAATTCAATCAACCGTTTTTTTGCCATAAATTGCTCTAATTTCTGTAACAAAAAAGTAGATGTGGAGAAAATTGTGTCACTGTCCATTTTAAAACCTAAAAGACCCATTTTTACTTGTTGGCTTTTAACTTTTACTTGATTTTATTTAATCATCATCAATTGTATCAGTTTTCTGACTTTATTTTGTTATGTTCTCATTGAATTGTGGCTCTTTCTTGTGTGTGGATTTTGTGATTTTTTTTTACAATATACTGTATGTGTTCACCGTTTTGTTTCAGCTGTTGCGGACATTAATAAGGTTGATTGATTGATTGATTGATTGATTGATTGATTGATTGATTGATTGATTGATTGATTGATTGATTGATTGATTGACATCTTTAAGAGATAATTAACTTCAGAAGTTGAGCACTGACAGTATAGTGCAAAACCAGTTGGGATAATAGTTTTGAACATTATGCTTTCTTGTTGTAACTGATGTGCAAGATTAACCATTATGACATTAATAAGAATGAGTTAGTTGACTAAAAGGAACAACAAACAACCAGGCAGCTTTAAAAAGAAATGCCATATATGATTCTGTACTAAGAAAAAGAAAACAAAAAGTAAACCGTTACTGTTTACAGAGTTAATGTCCCCCAAATGTTGTGTGTCTTCTTAAAATGAATACAGCCACTATGTAATCTTAATGACAAATGGTCAGTTAATTGAAGTTTTTGTGTGATAATAAAAATCAAAGTACTAATAAAAAGCATGTCAGTTTTCACTAATTTTCTACCCAATAACCTTCAGGGTCCTGAGTAGGCTGGTGTCTATCCTTAGAGTAAACCAGTGAGAGGCGGGGGTGTTTGTTTTTATCCCTGTTTTAAGCTGTCATTCCATGTTTTTTTTCTAAAAGCTACAAAGAGCTGAAAGTAAATAATTAATTAAAAACTGCTATGCTGTCAAATCTAATCAACCAAAATCTAAATAAAATTAATTGATGCACATTTAATTATACCAAACGTTGTTGCTGCTGAGTGATGGCATACATGTCATACACAGTGTCAAACCAGCCTATGTTCAGTGCTTCATGTCTGGTGAGGGACACTTTTTTACACATCAGTGGGCAGTACGAAGAGCATCAACAAATTTGATTCCAGTAAGATGCACTACACTTTATAAACAACTTCAGACATGTGACCCTAGCTGTTATATTAATTTCGCTATGAAAAATTACAGTTTCAATGTTGACGCTCATATGTTTAGTGAAAGTTTCAGATGCCAAAGTTGTCTTTTAAACCAGTTTTACAAAGAATTGTTGCACAAGTTTGTTTCATAGAGCTTGCAAGCTTGTGAAACCTTTTTATTAGTCTCCAAGCACATTTTTGGCATTTAACACAACTTAATTACAAATCATTGAATTGCAGTCGGTGTTCTCTCCTTGTCATAGATACATATATATGTATCTATGTATGTCAATTTGTTCACAAGGGAATCTCACACTGAATATATATATATATATATAAAGTGTTTTCAGGATACTGAAACTCGATTTGATAGACGAAAATCAAACTTGATACTCGATTTCAATACTAAGGTGATTTAAAAACACAAATTTATTGAACAAGTAGCTACATTGAATAACATTCCTTTTATCTAGCTACCTTAATTTATAGTGCAAAAACATAAACAGTTGTTAAATATAAACAAATTTGCCTAAACTTTTCAGGTAACAGCAGTGTTTTTAAAAGCACACAGCTCTCTTTATTCAGTTACTACCATCATTGCATCTCATTTCCTGTAGCTCCCTTTTTTTTTCTCTCTCGTTCACACACACCCCATCAAGCGTCCCGCATCCTTTACCTGCTCACCCTCTCTCACTCACAGACATCAGTGCCGACACGTGAACATAACAGTCGCTGTACTCCAAAGAAGGCTACGTATATGCAAGACTCCAAAATATCGGTACCATGGGAACATAATGTCTAACTTAGATACCAGTTTTAGTATTGATTGCAGTAGCTGCATTATAATAAACATTATATATATATTTATCAAGTTTTGTTTCTTTAAAAATATTCACTTTAATTTAGTTTTTACTGTTCTGTCTGCTGCTGCCTTCCTGCAGTTGATCCCTACACTACAGCTAGTCTTACATTTTTTCTCCATTTAACACCTTGCCTTTTATTTTCACAAGACACAGCTGGTATTTCAACGCATTTCAGCTGTGACGGCATTTTGTTCCATCCTTCACATAGTTTCATTTTCCACCAGGGACATTTTAGAAATGAAACATAGTCTGACTGACTGCACAAGTCATTTTAAGCTGAGTAAAATCACATTAATTTGACAAAATTATTAAAAACAAAGACTTTCTCCCAAATCACTCACAGTAAATTTTCACACCTTGTTCCCTCGGTCACTTCCTGAACACAAACTGGTATAGGAGAAATGTGTGGTGAGAGTGTATAACTTTAACTTTTCTCAGACCATGTATTCAGTGTTTAAACCTAATTTGAATTTGATGAAGTGAAGTTATATAAAAGGTGACAGAATAAAAAAATAAAACTTTTCACATTTCATTTTTTTTCTCATCCTGAAGGTATTTTACCCCATTGTCATGTTTCTGTCTTGCTGTTCACTGATTTCTCTCCCTAGCACCACCTGTGAGCAGTTTAGCTTAAACCTCTGCACCTGTCCACACCCCTTTATAAGGGGTGTGTTTCCACCTTTTCAATGCTAGTGTGTTGTGTGCTTCTGTGCTGCACTTGCCAAGCAGTCTCTGAAACCCTGTTATCAACCTGTTTCCCATTTGAAAGAAAAAAAAAAAATACATATACATGATTCTATTCAGAATTCCAGACATTTGCTTCAATTTACTGAGCAGTATCTCAGTTTTGCATAGTCTAAAATTGCACTTTGCCTTTTGTTTTGTCAGCTATTGTCTTATTAGTTGTCTTTTCTCTAATTTATAATTGGTTACATTTAGTTTGCAAGTTTAATTAGGCTTGCACCTATCTCTTAAATGTCTAATTAGGGAAGATCTTAAAAAGGAAATCACAATTGTGCACATTTATAATTCTTGTAAATAAAATGTGCATTAAAGTCTTTGTTTTTAGTTCACAGAATAAAATGTAAAAATAAATGTAATGATCACTTCAGGCCTGAGGTCCTCTCCACTGAACCTTCTTATTTAGTTTTAAAAATTATCTCCAGTATTTATGTTCATTTCTCACTTTTATTTGAGGAAAATGTTATTGTAGTAACTTGACAGTCAAATATCCACAGGTTTATTTTTATAAAACTGAATACTTTTTATTGTGTACCTATCTAAGTCATATAGTATGCTTGTTGACATTTGAAGTAAACCATATGTGATGGTTTTGGGTTGCTCCTGAAGCATATCAAACTGATTAAGAAAATCAATCACAGGAATTGTGGAATTAAATTCAGGAGACTGTTTCAGAGCCACATTGAGTCTTTACCAAGCCCAATGTTAATAGATGACCTGAACCCAGATGGGAGACAAATTTTAAATACATTTTTGATATTTTTAGTTTTTCAGTTTCAACTTTTTCTTCTCTGGCTCTCTGTAAAATTCAAGTGATTTTTACTATCAAATATGCATACATTTTAAAGCTCCTAATAGTTAAGTTCCATCACATTTCACTTGGAGATCATTTTTCCATAATCAACAGGGTGCTTCACTTTAACACAGCAGGCTTATTTGTTCTTCCAAGACTATGTAAGAGAAAAAAAAAAAGTAAAATAGGGGCAGAGTATTCAGCCATCAGGCTACCACATTCCAGTATGGATTCAGAGCCAGGCTTAAAACCATACTTACAAAAATGTTGGAATTAACTTTTATAACTCTGTTACAGTGGGGCAAAAAAGTATTTAGTCAGCCACCAATTGTGTAAGTTCTCCCACTTAAAAAGATCAGAGAGGCCTGTAATTTTCATCATAGGTATACCTCAACTATGAGAGACAAAATGAGGAAAAAAAATCCAGAAAATCACATTGTCTGATTTTTAAAGAATTTATTTGCAAATGATGGTGGAAAATAAGTATTTGGTCAATAACAAAAGTTAATCTCAATACTTTGTTATATAGCCTTTGTTGGCAATGACAGAGGTCAAACGTTTTCTGTAAGTCTTCACAAGGTTTTCACACACTGTTGCTGGTATTTTGGCCCATTCCTCCATGCAGATCTCCTCTAGAGCAGTGATGTTTTGGGGCTGACGCTGGGCAACACGGACTTTCAACTCCCTCCAGAGATTTTCTATGGGGTTGAGATCTGGAGACTGGCTAGGCCACTCCAGGACCTTGAAATGCTTCTTACGAAGCCACTCCTTCGTTGCCCGGGCGGTGTGTTTGGGATCATTGTCATGCTGAAAGACCCAGCCACGTCTCATTTTCAATGCCCTTGCTGATGGAAGGAGGTTTTCACTCAAAATCTTACGATACATGGCCCCATTCATTCTTTCCTTTACACGGATCAGTCGTCCTGGTCCCCTTGCAGAAAAACAGCCCCAAAGCATGATGTTTCCACCCCCATGCTTTACAGTAGGTATGGTGTTCTTTGGATCCAACTCAGCATTCTTTCCCCTCCAAACACGACAAGTTGAGTTTCTACCAAAAAGTTCTATTTTGGTTTCATCTGACCATATGATGTTCTCCCAATCCTCTTCTGGATCATCCAAATGCTCTCTAGCAAACCGCAGACGGGCCTGGACGTGTCCTGGCTTCAGCAGGGGGACACGTCTGGCACTGCAGGATTTGAGTCCCTGGCGGCGTAGTGTGTTACTGATGGTAGCCTTTGTTACTTTGGTCCCAGCTCTCTGCAGGTCATTCACTAGGTCCCTCCGTGTGGTTCTGGGATTTTTGCTCACCGTTCTTGTGATCATTTTGACCCCACGGGGTGAGATCTTGCGTGGAGCCCCAGATCGAGGGAGATTATCAGTGGTCTTGTATGTCTTCCATTTTCTAATAATTGCTCCCACAGTTGATTTCTTCACACCAAGCTGCTTACCTATTGCAGATTCAGTCTTCCCAGCCTGGTGAAGGTCTACAATTTTGTTTCTGGTGTCCTTTGACAGCTCTTTGGTCTTGGCCATAGTGGAGTTTGGAGCGTGACTGTTTGAGGTTGTGGACAGGTGTCTTTTATACTGATAACGAGTTCACACAGGTGCCATTAATACAGGTAACGAGTGGAGGACCGAGGAGCCTCTTAAAGAAGTTACAGGTCTGTGAAAGCCAGAAATCTTACTTGTTTGTAGGTGACCAAATACTTATTTTCCACCATAATTTGCAAATAAATTCTTTAAAAATCAGACAATGTGATTTTCTGGATTTTTTTTCCTCATTTTGTCTCTCATAGTTGAGGTATACCTATGATGAAAATTACAGGCCTCTCTGATCTTTTTAAGTGGGAGAACTTACACAATTGGTGGCTGACTAAATACTTCTTTGCCCCACTGTACCTATACATATATGCTGCTTAATGCTCATGCTACTCTCCTCTCACACTAACTGATTACCCTATATTCATGTATAGTTGTTCATTTTATTTTATTTTATTTTTTACTTTCTAGGAAAAGGCATCTGTTGTCTGGGCATTTTTCTTTTTGTTTTTTTGGTCTGTCACACCTGTTTCAAGTCTGCTCCTCCTCAGATCAATCCGATAAAATAATATATTTTTCCCTTCACGTGTCACTCCCCTTCATGCATCATCAAAATTTTACTGGTTTCATCCAAGCAACTTTTTCTTTTCAGAATTCCATTTAATGAATATAAAAACACAATCCGAAAACATTACTTTTAAAAATGTCAAATATTAATAGAAAATACATGATGCAAATACTTAATGACTGTCCTGGTTTGTGAATGACTTACTCAGTAAAAGTGATATTCTCAGAAGAAAATATGCTGCCTAATTGCAAATGAATGTAATTTAAAACTCAGCAAATGACTGTGCAGCTGTGAAGGTAAAATCTGTTGATGCCTGGAAATCTAAAATAAAATAGAAACCTTACACTTCACATTCTCTCCCACTATTGCAAAGTGGTTACATTTATAAATGTATATAAAAAAAGTACTTTTTGTTTAATTGAATATATTACTGGAAATTCAACCAATGAAAAGCATTTTTGTCAAAGATGCCACAGCAAATGATTCAAAATATTATTTAACCTGAGTGGTTTCACTCTAAATTGACAAGTATTTTTAAAAGCATGTAGTTTTTTTTTTTTTTTTTCTGCATTTTACAGTTATTCAACATATTCATTACAGTGTCAGTAATTTTGGCTTGACAATGTCATTCTTTCTCTGTTTGAGCTGCTCTTTTCTGTGTTGGCTAAGAGCATGTAAAAATCACTGCAAATGTTCCTGTTGTGAAACTTCCTGTTTGTTACACTGATTAAATTTGTGTTATGGCTTTAAATTCCCTTCAAACTAGAGTTATATTTGCTCTTGGTTCCGGGAAATCTCATACTCAAAAGATCAGCGAACTGCTTAAAAGCCCCAAAGATAGCTTTTTCTTTAATTTTTTTAAAATTCAATTTTATTTCTATGCTTCTACTAGTGGTAGATGATGAGGTAAACATATTTTATAGCATGATATTTATTTTCAGCTACACAAGTCTCAAACCTGTGGAACATTTTTGTTTGCACACTTGTAAAGGTAACTGTCATAATTAAAACTAATCTTAAAGCTCTATAATTTTTTTTTCTTCTGTTTTTTACATTCATTAATGTGGTCGTCTGTATTCCAGACAAACTTAAATCAATATACTAAATTGTGGTATGATGAAAACTAAAAAAACTAAAAAAAAAAAAAACAATGATTCGTTATGCTAGTACTGATGCTAAAGGTTTGACAATATCATGCTGAAGGATTCAGAAGTTATCCATCACACAATGTCAACTTCACACGGGTTAGGTTTTGTAAGGTTTATCAGGGATCCCCCTCTGACCGCTTTGCAGAGTACCTATGCCACAGGGAGCATACGCAGAGTTTGGTGTAGGTACCGCCATGTGCACACCCACTCAAGATCAGAGCAGAGCTTGGGTAACTGATTCTCCCTGGTTTTCAGTGTTTTCAGTTTTCTCCAGAGGGACATAAATGTCAGCATATGGGAAGGTGTCTTTTGCTCTTTGAATCATCCAGGATATGATTTTTTCCTTATTGTTGATCCCGAAAGACAATAGGACTTGGAGGATGTTGTCCTGCTTTTTGCCCTGTGTAAGATAAGTTGTTTTATTCACTCTATCTCCTTTGGGGCATTTCTGGTGGATAAATTGAGTACGAACATTATTTCTTTTGTTGTTTTTTTTTGGATGTGGTTCAGTCGACTTGGAATGTTCAACGATTCCTGGATTAAACCGGATTTAATGTGATCTATGGTTAGCAGATTTTCTATTCTAATAAATTATGTAGCTAACGCAGCTTTATGGATGAGGGTAAGTTTGGCCATTTGATGCTGGGCCATTTGACTTTGATGTTTTTGAGAATTTGTCAGGCTTTCCTAGTTATCAGTTATTAGCATGATTAGTCCACTTGTCTGTAACTTCAAAGAATTTATCAGGACTGTTCATAAGTGGTGTACCACTGAGTCAATGGGTGTTTCGGCCCTTTCTCACCACGCCCTCGCCAGTGGAGGCCCCTTGGGGTGTTCAAATCCAGTCCTGTGTCCAATTGGGCAATTGAGATTTTCTTGCTAGCAGTGATGTTCAGTCTTTTACAGTTTATTTAGTGGTTAATTTATTAATCCTATTTTGTGCAGTTCCTATATTAATAATACACAAAGTATAGTAATTATGTCTAAACAGCAAGTAGAGACAATTACATATTTCCGTTTTTTTGTGCAAAACATCCATTTAAGCAATTCAGATGTCCCACAGGTGCAATCTCTGGAAGTAATGCTACACTATTGCATCATTTTCCAGTGAAAAAAATGTGGAAGTGTGAAAAAAGTCTATTAGAGACAAGTTCCAGAAGCCATAGTAGTTTTTGTGTAGCCATCAAACAAAGATTTGAAAATGACAAAAACACAGTGAAAGGCCAATGCAGAGTCTGTGCCAAGTGGTATTTGGATTTGTGTCTAAATATGTTTAGGGAACTATTTAGATTTGCCCCATCCAGTTTCCTTTAGCACTTTTGCTCCGGTCCAAAAAGAAGAAAAAAAATGGTTGTCAATGTGTGGCCCTGTGATGGCCACACATTGCCCCGCCACTCACCCAAAGATTGCTGAAGATCAGCACCAGCCCCTGCGACCCTGAATAGGAAGAAGCAGGTTTAGAAAATGGATGGATGGACAACAGCATTAATAGATGCTAACATCTGGTTTTTGAGTGCAATGCGAAAGTGTGTATTTGGCACTCAGTCAAGTGTCAAGTAATTCTGCAGTTGTTGCAGATATTATTTGGCTGTGATTAATAACAAAGGAACAAAAACATCAATTTCCAACTAGGGGGGTGTTCTTTCTGCTCCAAGTTTGAGCTTCTTTAATTAACACATCATTACTGACTAAAGTAGCTCCCATGGAGGGTTTGAAGCTGCAAAAACTCACAACAGAGGGTTGATCACATTTACATGACCAAGAACATAAAACTGTTCTTGAACTCTATCATATGCTGATTTCATGGCTAGCATTAATCAAGTGGCACTGTCTGACTAAGTTTGAACCTTACCATTGAGAATTGGTCCTAACACATTGATGCTTTATGCATTCATACCTCTTTTTACTGTCACAAGTCTTTGATCACATGTGTTTGTCCATGCAGCTACATGTCACAGAGCTTTGAGGAACTGATGGATGAGTCAGTCTGAGGGACCAGTCAGGCATGATTAGATGATCTGAAACTTGGGTCAAGGTTAATGTCTTCTATCAGGTGGAGTTTAAATCACAGCAAGCTTCCTCCTTCCTTCTCTCTGCCATAGCACTGACTGTGAGCCCCCCCCATATGACCTTGGATTTATACATTTTTCATGAGACAGAAAGGGAAAGGAATAGGCCATGCCATTGCTACAATAATTAGTCAGCAAAAAGGAACCCCTTCTAGCCTCTGTTCTAACCTGGTTCTCCTACTCGCACTTTATTTTTGAGTGTATTTCCTTGGGCTAAGAGGCATGTGTTCAGTTTTCGTTTAAAATAGTTAATCATAGTCCATAGTACAAAAGTAAGTTCTCATTAAGTGCAATGACAAGTATTTTGGCCTCTTAAAGATTTATTTTTTTCCCTCTTCATACTTAAATGTTTTAGATCACAAAACAAAATTTGATATTAGAAGATAAATTAAATGTTATATGGGCAGTACAGCCAACTATGAGTGATTATTGTTTTTAAGTACGGATGTGTGCAAAATTCTTTTGAACCACAAATCAAAAGCAATATCTGCTTTTCAGTCATTTTTACTTTTGTCAGTTTCAAGTCATTTCAGTGACCATTGTTTTTTTTGTTTTTTCTTTAACAGAAGATTACCAACAATTTTGTCCACCAGGTTCCCTTGATAAATTACGTTAACATTTAAAAACTAGATTTTGTATTTACTCTTATATTTATCGGTAGTAAAATGAGTTTTATTTTCTAATATGACCGAGTTTGCCAAAAAAAGCAAAAACTGGCCTGAAAAATAAAATCTGTAAGGTGGTAAAATACTTATTATTTATTCTAATAAATAAAAGCTGTTTATAAATAAACTCTTGATGTGTTTTTATCACAAACCATTGATATTTCTTCTTCTGAAATTCAGCAGCAATTAGTTAGTTGATTTTGTACAAGTAAAGGCAGCAGAGGAGCAAGACAGAGAATAGGAAAGAGCGCCATGCACAATGTCTTTGCAAAGTAGAAGCTGTCAGCCAGGGATTAGCAGAATGAGCTGAGAACTAACAATAGGCAGCAGCTTATATACCTTAGAAGACAGGATTTCAGTTTTAATCCACTATAAATGAGGAAAAAAGCCCCACAATAAAATCACCAGCAGTGTACTTAAATAGCCACTTTTGGTGAGCTCGTATTTAAAACTAAAAGAGCACGAAGAGGAGAGTACTGTCAGGTGACTGAAGAAAGTTACAAACAGGCAATTACACTGACTTTTTTTTTTTTTAGTTATTAAGTCCACCTGTGAAGAACAAAATGACTGGACATCATTGTCAAAAAGAAACAAGATTTTAAATCCAAATTGAAAGGAATAAACATTTTGAGTTTCGAGTCAAATGGTTAACACAATGCCAAATGCTAAGTAAATGTAACCCTACCTGTAAGCTACATCAGTTTCACAGATTGAGAGATGTAAATTTACTTATCTATTCTAATTATTGTCATTGTTTTATTAACATGTGCATTTAATTTTTTTCTTGTTATAAAACATAAATCCTACATTTGTCTTTAAAACTACTTTGGCATTTTTCTTTTTCTTACTCCTGGAGTCGGAGAGCCATGAATGAGAGAGTAGGTATTGTTTACAGTTGTGACCAGCTGATTGATCTGTGTAACCCTATGTTTCTGCCTGGAGCAAGGCCTGAAATTCCAGAAGAGTTGTGAAGAAGATGATGGGGTTGCAGGGCAAGAGTGAAGATCAAAGCAAAGACGAGAAGACATCGACCTGCTGTTCTAGCGATTATTACAAGGAACGTGAGGTCACTTGGGAATAAAACAGATGAGCTGATGAATACTGATGAACTCCAGGAGGGAATTCTGTGAGTGCAGTGGCTTGTGTTTGACAGATACATGACTTTATTCTCATATCTTAGACCACAGCTTGGTGGCAGCTTTAGTATCATCCAACTGGACAGAGAATTTTGAGCTGGGGTAATAAGGAAAGGGGGTGGGATTGCACCAAGTTAAATGGGGGTGAAATCCCAGTTCAGTACGATACATGTGAAGAAACATCTCTAACCACTGAACTGCTTGCTGTTTGCAGCTTTATCTGCCTTGGGAATTTACATTCATTTTTTGTAATTGTTTATATTCCTCCACCAGCTGTCACAGTAATGGCATCTGATCTTATTAACACCACCACCGCTGATGTTCAGACTCAATATCTGTCTTCTTGTGGCCATTACAAGTGATTTTAATGCCACACAGGGAAAAAAAGTAACAATTTTGACTGTCCCACATCAGACAATGAAATCCTCAATTTGTTTTATGCAAATGCAAAGTACCCTTACGGTCCTGTCTTGATCATCAGCAGGAGGTGGATGCAGGAGACTTGTGAGCCATAACAAGGCTGCATTGAGTCAAGGGACTGGGCTGCACTATTTGAACAACTGGAGGACGACATTGACGGTATAAGGACTGCGTAACACATCAAATTCTGTGTTAACACCATCTGTCCAGGATCCTGGAATGTATTGTGCTTCTCAAACAACAAGAAATGTAATGTCTTGAAAACACTCCCAAATCAGAAGAAAAGGACTTTCAGGTTTGAAGACTATGATGAACTGAGAAGGGTACAGCATGAATGCAGGTTTTTTTTTTTTATTGTATGCATTCTTATACCAAGCAGCTTCTCCCTGATCACAGCTTGAACAAAAGAATGTGGGGGAGGTGTGACCTTGCATGAAATGGATCACTGGATGCAAACTGAAGAACAGACAAACACTGGGTAGCAAAAAGAGTTGTATTGAGATGACTAGTTATTTTTCATTTCAAAAGGTTCAGGTCACATCTCCTGAATGCCTCCAGATCCCTAGCTACCCCAACAGACTCAAGGAATCCCTCCCCTGCCACTCCCTTATTGTCAGTTCCACCCAACAGGATGAGTAAAATCTGAAGCCTAATTTCAGCTGATCAAGTTAGTACCTGGAAAAAAAGAGTAAATTTGTTTTAACCCCTTGCAACATATTTCTGATTTCACTATAGAAACACATCTCTCCAGCAAAAACTCTTGGAAATAATGGGGAACTAATATAACAAATACATTATTTAAAGTAAATTACAAACATGATGTCAGTCTATTTTAGTCCGAATTACAAGGTGGCACTAATTTAGTTTTTTTTAGGACAAGTTACATCAATCCCAGGTTATTTTGTCACAAGTCCTTGGTGTAATAAGGATGAATTATTATTTATTTTATTTTATTGTTTTACCATTTATGAAGTTGGTTTG
>SSNP01000005.1:7801785-7817695 GCA_006937955.1 Pachypanchax playfairii | reverse complement strand
AATTATTGTTATCATGTCCTTTCTTTGATACAATTTTTAAGGTTTAAAAAGAAAAAAGACAAAATCGGTGTTCATCTTTTTCACTTATTAATGGCTTTCTACAACCTTGAGGTACAACACAATCTTAAATAACTTCTGTTATGACAGGCAGTAGTGGACATGGAAATCTGCTTTCAACTGAAATTTGTTTATCCTCATGAGTCACTTGGGAGCATGGACATGCTGGGTTTCTCTACAATGCCAACAGTATCAAGTTCCATTAGCATCACTGTAATTTCTAAACCACTCACTCCTCTCTTGCCTATTGCTTTGGAGTCATGTAAAAAATGATCCAGCCTTGCTTTTAGAATTCTTCAGTCTAAGGGCATTTATTTCTACTGGCATCAAAAAATTATATTTTTAGTTTGCTCAGTATATGTTGATAACATGAACTAGAATATCCATATGGATTAATTAGAACCTGTGGCTGTTTTTAGCAATTATTTTCTTCAAATGTACTATAAATGAAGTATAAAAAGTCTCAAAGGTACTTTATTTTACCAGAAAAACTTCAAGTGTGAAACACTAATGTAAATCTTGAAAGTACATAAAATGCAAGTTTCATTTCTTTCAGCAGAAATGCAACATTTTACCAGTAGTATAATTCCCTGTCATAATGAAACGTGTGAAAGCTATAGTGGCAGGGTTTTAATTAAATTAAAATAGACCAATACACATTAAGCAGACACTTTAAAGCATAGATAAAATAATTTAAAGGAGCAACAAGCGATTTTTCACCGCTAGGTGTGCTGTTGAGTACAGGATTGAGACCAAAACAAAGTCAGACATTTAGCCGCTACGGAAATTTAGCCACTACAGCTACAAGGTAAAAGAGCAGAACTTATTGCAAGCAGTATAAAGGACATAGTCGACAACTTTATCGCTTTCCAGAGCGAGTCATCACAGTAACACTAGATTAAAATAATGATTGCTCCTTAACTGTCCAGGAGAAGAAAAGCCAGCTCCGAGTCAAATCGTAAATTCTCTCGTTCTCTCAGTGCTCTCCATCTTGGAAAAGCAAGACCAATGTTTATCCTCGTTTTGTCCCTTGCTTTACCCGGTTTGTTTGTCATTGGCCGTGGCTTCTTGGGTGATGAAATGTGTTCCCGGTCATATTCAGGTGAATGCTTTGCTCCGCCTTCCGCCATTTCGCTTCAACAATGTGTGTCGGCTGTACTGAGCGAAGGGAGGGCCTTCGCTCAGTACATGAAGGAGGCGGAGTTTCACATGCACGCGGAAGGAGACCACCTTCGTAAACAAGAGGCTCGATATCAACACAGAGAGATGGTGTGTGACCTCATGCTATGTTCCAGATGGAATTACACATCTAGAGCTTCACATTGCATATTTTGAATTCTTTCAAACTGGAAATGATGAATTTTCGCTTATTGCTCCTTTAAAGCACAGTGGTATTTTCTCTTTCTGTATGGACCAAGAAGAACTAGACTAAACAGCATATTTATTGACACACGTTACTGTAGATTTGTATTCAAGCTTGGAAGGTGAGGTGGGCTGCAATAACTCTGAAGAATCAGAACATCTATAATACAAGTGAGCATTTTAAGCTTCCTTAAGATGTAACACTTTCATCAAGATAAATACCCAAGGGCACTAAATAACAACAGGCGTGACGATCACAGGAAACAGATCTTTTGCAGACCAATGGACTCCACGTAGATGTGTGAGTAAGTGAAGTCATTGCAATAATTTTACTCTTTGTGTTCAAATATACACTGAAAATGTGTGATTAAAGGTTAATCACAAATAGTTTAGAAACTAAATCATGCTAAATCAAGCCAACCCCAAAGAATCAGAACTCTTCTGAGATGACTCATACCCCTTTTTACATCTTATTCTCACTTTGTTTTGGCCTTAACTTCCATCACTGTCCTTAATCAGTAACACAAAAATAGTTCAGCTGCTTAAAACTCATAGATCATCAAGAAAGACTTTCATCCTGAAGTCTTGAGTGGACATAATTAGCAATTTTAATCAAAATAACATAACTAAACAGCCACTTGAATGTTTAATCATCATTGCAGTGTTGCAACGTTTGTTGTGAATAACGTATTTCTCTCATTGGTCTTCTACCACTTACTGGCAGCTTGAATACATCTACTTTCTTAGCAGTTTACAGTGAATCAATATGTCATTTTTTTCTTGGGCATAGATGAAGCATGGATGGAAGCCTTCACCCTGAAGGTATGGTGAATGGACTTTTATAAAAAAAAAAAAAACAGACTCCTTGAGGAACTAGAAGAAAGAACCAGTCAACCTCCTGTTTACCAAGTTCTGTCCTCTAGAGAAAGGGGGAAAAATGCTAATGTTAGTGTGTACAATATATTTTTTTCTTCCTAAAACTGGTTTGTTTTCTATTCCCACTTGACAGGACGAAAGAGATGCCAGTATGTTTATCTGCAGGAGATAATGTATACAGTATATTCTTATTTTTAGTGACAAGATAAATTGGAATGTAGAAAGGAATAAGCATTAAGCAAGTGTTTTTTTTTTTTTCCTAGACTTTACTTCAGCACAACCTTTCAGCAAAATTTGCCACACTAGTGACACACACTTCCTTATTTTCACCCCTTCCCTACTGGGACATTTGATGAATTTTACTTGGTCTGCTCTGATCTTAGCACTTCAATCTTTACCTGACCTGCCATTATAGTACAATCTGGTCATGATTGACTCTGCCAAATCAGAGACTTTTTGGTTGGACAAGAGACAATGTCATCAAAATGAACAGTAGTTTTCCTTCCTGCCCAATACAATGCAGGAACTGCAGGTTGAGCAGAGCAATTTTATTTCATATCGGAAGCGGTGATAGGGGTAGTTTTAAAGCAGCTTCAGAGTCTTGACAAGAAGGTAACTTTTACCCCCTTTTTTTGCTTTAATCCACAATTCAGTCTTAACTTTGTCCAGCATGACTAAAGAAAAAAGTAACAGACATTTAAAGTAATTACTCCTTTTCACATGGTAAAGCTTCTTAATGGGACACATATTCTGAGCTAGCTAATGGTAATTAATCACATTTTGTCTTAGACACACCTCAAAAAAAGCTGCAACTGTCCCTCAGATAAGTTTATTTGTTTATAACAAGACATAAGAACTCATGTTTCTTGTCCTCTTAGATCTCAGGCAGCTTTCAATCAAAACTACCCTTGTTTTAATTTCATTTATCCTTTACTACATAAGTTTTGTGGCAATATGATTAAAATAAAACAAACTAGAAAAGCACTCAGAGCTCAGACCTCTGCCAAGCACCTCAGTTCCCCCATATTGTGATTTACAGCACAAACAAATGTCTCACCTTTGTTGTATAACATTATCAAATTTCATGACCATGAAAACACCTTTAGTAATTGGACTGACATTATTAATTAATTAGTTATTCACAAAAATCACTTTTTCAGTAATGGTATTTTTCTTCTGGATTGAGCTTTTGAAAGTACATCAAATCCATTAACACACTTCTGAATCCACAGTGCTTTGACTATCTTTTGGTGTTTGCTGCAAGTCTATTCCATAATTTGTTCTCTTGCAATGATAAAAATCCCAAGGTTCCCTATTTTGTCCTTTTCTGGATCATATCCTGAATTTTGTACCACTCCAGATCAATCCTTTGTATCTTGTATCTATTAGGAACTCACCCTGTATGTTTTATTTATTTCTTTAATCAAGCATATGGATCATTTAGTTACATGCAGATATGTTAAAAACAGCCCTATCTTACAATGATGAAGAATCCTTAAAAGACTTGATCCAGATGGTGATCTAAAGTAACCCCAAAATCTAATCATTTCTTCATTGGACCATAAACCTGGCAGAGGTAATGTTTGCACTTATGTGAAAATTAAGACTACAAATCTTAAAATAAAACACTCAGTAATGAAAGAAACAAATGTAGCATTTTGTAAATAATGCAATGATTACAGAAAAAAACAACAATCATTGCACTTACATGTGAAATAGTGATATTTTGAAATGAAACCAACAAACACAAAATTGGAAATGATGATAAAGACAAGTAAAACAACACTTGTGAGGGAGAACAACACTGACCTCAGCGACTCACACATTGCACTACATAAGTAGTGGAAATATTGCATTGTTTCAAGTTTGTGTGACGGCTAGAGGTTCAGTGCACTGTGTAATGATTGTCAGAGTGGGTAAGAACAGAACTCATAGCATGTTAAGCAGTATGGTGGCCAGGGGGGGAAAGCTGTTGCAGAATCTGGCTGTTCTACTTCAAAAGCTCTTTCCAGAGACCAGCAGAAAGAATGGTTAAAGTGGGATGAATCTTTTAAGACATTATAACTAAGTTTATTTTATGAATACAATTGATATTAAAGCCATCAGTCAAGAATGAGAAGTACTGTGATTTGTATAAGAGAAACACATTTGTTGTTAGTTGCCCTGTTCAGTTTTTAGTTTTTCTTTTTAGTTTGTTGCATGTCTCATTCATAAGGGGTCAGAAGCCAACTGGTGGATGTAAACCAACACTTACAGACCCATGTTAAAAATAACTAAGCTAAAAACTTGTGTGGCAATTAAGCACCTAAATAACCTCTTAAAATTAGCGAAATTATGACATTTTCTTGGGGGAAGCCACAAAATACATGCATGGTCACAAACAACCTTTTATTAAAGACTGCCCTTCATTCTGAAAAGTCTAAAAGGCTAATAAGAAGGGTTATTTTAGCAATTACTGCTCCCCTGTTTTATGGTATTTGAGCCTGTCTCTCTTTGGGAGTGTAACCTCTAATAAGTTGTCATGATAAGTTGGTCAACCAGTAAACAATTTGTTTGTTTACTCAGGTCAACATCTTTCTACTGTGTTTATTAGAGTAAAGTGTGCAGGTCTATAGTATTTCTCTTCTCCAGATACTACCATCTCATTACAGTCAGGGCTCCAGCCAGCGTGAAACTCCCCAGAGGAAGGAAGCACTGAAGCAGAGACCAGAGAAGCCTGAGATATTATTGTCTGAATAAATACTTTGTAGCTGTGGGATTATTGTGTAACAAGATATTTTATGTCCTTGTTAAAAAGAGAGAGACTGAGCGAAAAACAATAACAGCATTAAAAATCAGTGGGTTTTTTTCTGTTATTTTCCTTTATTTCCTGTCAACAGAAATCAGGGTAACAATTGAGCAACACGGTGCTCTAAATGTTCCAGCAAAAGTGCACACTTTGTCTCTGTGTTATTTCTTGTTTAATGGGATCATTTTAGTTACTTCAGCTGTTTAGAAACAATTCCGAATCACTATGAATAGAGCTAATATCCCTCATTACACAAATGCAAATAAATTAATTACTATGACCGAGGTAACAATATCCAGTGTCAGTGCAAAGCTAAACATATTAGATCAACATCTCGCCTAGTCATTATCTCATTTCCTTGCAGTGGTTTATGTATGTGAAACAAATCTAAGCTCAGAAGAATCTTTCTGCAAAGAAAAAGAAAAAAAAAAGAAAAACAGTAATGTCTTCAGGCCAAACAGTCCCCCTGAGCTTTTGCTACATTAATAAAGACAAAGAAGTTAGAAACCTCCTCACCTCCTGGTGACTGTGCTCTATATCACAGACAAGGTAACAGGCCAACAATGTTGACAACTCCAGTTTCTTTCTTTGCAGGAAATTCCCTGGCTCCCTGGTGGAGAGGGTCAGCAGCACTCAACTTTCAGCGTCTACATCACTGAGGATCTCTCTTGAAATCTCAGCATCACACACTTGGTCAAGACAGTTCAGCGTATGATGAACTTCTTTTGGAGGCTGAAACATCTTAACCACTCTTTGGGGGGCAACTATTGAGAGCTTCATGAGGAGCTGCAGATTGTCTTCATATGGCTGAATACAGTGTGACTGACAGTCTCTGCACTATGTTGTAAGGATGGCTGGGAGTCACTGGGGTCTCGCTCCCCTTAAAGATTGATTGCAACTGAGAAATGGAAGAAAACAACCCTTGGTGGTTTTTTTTGTTTTTTTTTTCTACTCCTACATCTCCATGTTGCTGGTTGTCTCTTGTCAGCACTGATAAAAAGGTTGAAGGTTCAACAGACAGCTAGAACCTTTCTGCATTAAGTTTACATGTTGCCAATGTGCATGTGTGGGTTTTCTCCAAACACTTCGGTTTCCTTCCCAAAAAAATACATGTTAAGTTAACTGGTGACTCTAAATTGGCCCTAGGTATGACTGGGTATTTGTGCAGAGGTGTTTGTCTTCTATGTCACTCTGTGATGAACTAGAGACCAGTTCAGTGTGTACCACACCTTCAACCATGTCATCATGATGTGGCTCTGCAAAGGAACAAGCAAGTCTAGAAAATGAATAGATGAGTGGACAGCATGAGTGACAACTTGCTTTGCAATGTGGCTTGTAAAGTAAATTGTAATGTGAACAATTTTTTAAACACAATTAATTTTAAAATGTTGTTTTCAATGTAATTGTTTTTATTATTTTATAATTTTTGTTTCAATATATTTAATTTCATACACTGAGTGAACTTCAAAACCCTTTTCTATATTTTTTTAACATGTTTTTGTAATGAAAAGCTTTGAAAAAGAAAAGTGTATATTACGACGGCTTTGTGGAATCAAGTTGAGGAAATTAAATAATTGTTTTGTTTTGCAAACTTAAGTTGATACAGTCATGGCTGACAGTAGCTACGTTTACATGCGCCAAATTTCCCCAATCTGATTAAAATCTTGGTCGATCGGAATTCCCAAATCCCTGTTCACATGGACACTAACTGAAATGATCTGATCATGCCATGAGTACACATGCACCAAGCACTCAATCAGGTGAAATGAGTTGAGCATGCGCACAGCGAGTTGTCTTTCCGGGGGAAGAAAAAAAAGTAAACAAACTCCGTCCTTTCTGCACGTCTTTCCCGCCCCATCGTGTGCTCGATCTGACTCACGTTTTCCCCAATATGGACCTTCTGCAGGTGATTACCTTTATGTTTGGGTTTTTACTGGTCGCATTAACCAAGCTAGAGGCTGAATACATATTGCTACTGCTCCTCCACCACAGGAGAGGAGAGCAGGATGACAGGATGACTGCGCCAGCAGACCACTTCTGTTTACTTCCCGCTATGTTTTCTACTTGGGTCTGCGAAAGCAGAAAGACGTCACGCTGAACTTGTACGCATGCGCAGTGGGCTCTTTTCACCCTTTCTTTCCGAATGGGTGTGTACATGCACGTCTATCCGAATGAAGATCGGACAAAACCACCCCTCTCGATCGGAAGTAAATTTCTTTCGGATCAGGCTGCATCGGATCAAAACATTCTGATTGACATGTTTACATGACGTCTTTTTTATCCGATTGGGCGTTTATTCCGATTAAATGTGCCCATGTAAACGTAGCTGTGNGGAGTCACTGGGGTCTCTCTCCCCTTAAAGATTGATTGCAACTGAGAAATGGAAGAAAACAACCCTTGGTGTTTTTTTTTGTTTTTTTTTCTACTCCTACATCTCCATGTTGCTGGTTGTCTCTTGTCAGCACTGATAAAAAGGTTGAAGGTTCAACAGACAGCTAGAACCTTTCTGCATTAAGTTTACATGTTGCCAATGTGCATGTGTGGGTTTTCTCCAAACACTTCGGTTTCCTTCCCAAAAAAATGCATGTTAAGTTAACTGGTGACTCTAAATTGGCCCTAGGTATGACTGGGTATTTGTGCAGAGGTGTTTGTCTTCTATGTCACTCTGTGATGAACTAGAGACCAGTTCAGTGTGTACCACACCTTCAACCATGTCATCATGATGTGGCTCTGCAAAGGAACAAGCAAGTGTAGAAAATGAATAGATGAGTGGACAGCATGAGTGACAACTTGCTTTGCAATGTGGCTTGTAAAGTAAATTGTAATGTGAACAATTTTTTAAACACAATTAATTTTAAAATGTTGTTTTCAATGTAATTATTTTTATTATTTTATAATTTTTGTTTCAATATATTTAATTTCATACACTGAGTGGACTTCAAAACCCTTTTCTATATATTTTTTTAACATGTTTTTGTAATGAAAAGCTTTGAAAAGGAAAAGTGTATATTACGACGGCTTTGTGGAATCAAGTTGAGGAAATTAAATACTTGTTTTGTTTTGCAAACTTAAGTTGTTAAAGTCATGGCTGACAGTGTCATGAGGCCTGGTCTGTTCAGCCATATTGTAGTTTCTTATCATTTCTCTGTTCACATAATTTCCTGTAATCTAGTTTATTTCATTTGGCTGTTCTCCTGGTCTGATCTGTCACTACACCCTCCTATTTAAGGTTCAGTAAGGCTAAGTGTCAGTGCCAAAATTTTGTATCGGGAACAGAGAGAGTGTTCAAGTATCTTTAAGGATGTTTTGCAGCAACAATGGCAGAGGGAGTTGGGAGGGTGAGAGAAGGGGAAGGAGTGACCCCTTCTTTCCACTGGATGTGTTAGCGCGCAACATTTTGCTCGTACAATCAGCAGCCCATCCCTGCCAACAGGGAGCGCTTCACACGCATAAATTACTTGTGCAGCGTCACATCCAGCTGGTCCTGGAAGATCACAAAATCTTATGAGAATAGCGAAAGCGTGATTTCATCAGTACACACAACAACAAGCAGGGAGAAAGACGACAACATGTATCCGGAAGGAATGTGGCTTTTTTTCCACACCACCTACAGACTTCAAACCCGTCACAGGTACCGTACCTTCTCGTAGTCTCGCCAACTGAAATCCACACATGTTCTTTTTATTTTGAAACTTCTGGGTGCGAAGGCCTGATTTCCTGTCTGTTTCAAAAAAACTACTGAACTTGACACGTTTTAGAAGCGTACAGTGTAAAAATTAGAACTGCCGTGTAATGCTCACAACACTATGCTTGGACACTATATTTGTGAGTTCAGTGGAGAGATTATATGTAAACTAAACAAGCACCTCTGCCAGTGATACGGATCACCACCAAAATCAAATCGATTGGTCCTTGTACCATTTTTTTTGGGGTGTGTGAAATGTGACTTATGTCTGCAACATTTACTGTAATTCACTGCTTTGTACTAAAGCCCGGTGCTCATAGAACTAAGTGGCTAGTAAAGCTAGACACAAGTACCCTGAGGCTGACCTCCGGCTGGTGGGAAATGATCTACCAAAGGGAGCTTGAAACCTAAATGCCACAGGCACTCATGGGACATGGTTGTTGTCCCTATGAGACACAAGGGAGCTGCTTCTTCTTTAATTCAATAACCTCACCTAAGGGTGGTAAAGAAATTTTTCCACTTGAGGTCACGCAGTTTGATATGTTTTCAGAGTGCTAGTTGTATGTGAACAGTTCTCAGGAAAATAAAAAGCATTTTTCCGTTAACATTGCGATCAACCCCCCCAAATAAATAGCTAAAATAAATAAATAAAAATAAAATTGAAAGAGAGGAAGGACAAAGTACAATGGATTTTCTACAGAATTGCCAAAAACTTGAATCTTTATTACTTTTTTTTCATAATTGTTTGAAATACTATGAATATGGTGCGCAATATTAGTCCCAGGGACCACCATCCATACAGGATGGTGGTCAAATAAAATGTTATGCAATGTAATAGGTAATGTTAAAACATTCTAACCTTATTACATGAAAAGATGACAATGTTTCCAATCTACATGAAAATTTTAATTGAGAAAATCAATCATATTTACTCTTTATTTTTGAAGTGTCGAAAAATTACATACAAAGGGCAAAGCATCGTGGTACCCAATTTTAACCCTAATATAATTTTTAATAACGTGTTTTTTTTGTTGTTGTGTTTCTCGTTTACGAATAAATAGTCCACAGCTGAGGGTGTTATATCAATATTAAGACCAATTAAATCCTGGATTTTGGATCCCTGCTGTAAAACTGGCAGTCTGCTGTGACCACCCATCATGTAGTCAATTTATTGAATCAAAGCTGTAGAAAGTGGTTGTTAAAGAGAGAAGTTAGTGAATTAATTTCTATAAGGTAAACCTTGTCTTGTTTTTATAATCTGATGACCTGGGATTATTAACCAAATATTTTTTTACAGTCTTTGTAAATGCAATGTAACTGAAGTAGTTCCATTTTAAACACAAAGGTTAAAACGTAAAATTACACAGACTTATAAAAAAGTGCCAAACACGTATCCTGCTGGCTAATGCTTTCTTTCAATGCAGTACAAAGAGAATTCAAAGTTGGAGCTAGAAATAATAAAATAGAAACAAACATCTATTTATGCATATATACTTTCAAAGACTAGTTGTAATTTTAGTTGGAAAAAGGTTTAACAAATAAAAGAAAACGTAAAAGTAAAAAAAAAAATCTATAATTGAAAGCCATGTACTTGAATGTTTGAAGTACCCATCACACTGCAACACCTGAAAAATTGAATTTGTAATTTTGTAATGAAAGAATTTTAGAACACATAAAAAATGTGTTCTTATCCAAGTTAAATAGGCGCTGACACCCAAAATAACATGGCTGTCACATTTTAAATTTCCGTGGGGAACCTTTTTAATACTGCAACAAAAAAGTATTGGTAATATTTACACTTTTGAGTTAAAGATATATATTTTTTAATGTTTAAAAAAAATAAATAATATATATATATATATATATATATATATATATTACTGGTCATACCCCATATATCCTAATACTCAGTGAACTGCTTCATACTTTTTAAAAATAAAAATACACAATGTACATTGTATTAAACTCATTTAGAGTATGGTTATTGCACAGGTGTGCCTAGACTGGCCACAATAAAAGGCCACTCTGAAATGTTCAGTTTTGTTTTATTGGGGGATTCTGCAAAGGGGAAATGCTCACTATTGCAGATTTAAACAATTTTTGAACAATAGTATTTGAGATAGTTTTTGCATGTGGAAAGTGTTTTAGATCTCTGAGTACATCTCATTAAAAATGGGAGCAAAAGCAAAAAGGTTGCATTTTTATTTTTGTTCTTTGTGTGATTTGGTTGTTCAGTCTATCTTTCTTTTTTCAGGTTTTCCTCTGATACGCATTTCACCTAATCTCCCACACCTGATTAACATCCATTTGATTAGATCCTTTACCTTCCTCCTCAGCTGGTTCTTGTTCAGAAATCACCTGTGTTAGTATAAACGTCATTCTAAAGAAAACAAAAACATCTGCATTTGATTGACATTGAAATAATTTGCAGGGTATTATCATTACAACTTTTTTTTTTTTACTTGGAAAAAATAAAAATGTCTTTGAAAAAATTTGAAATAATCAATATGGCTGTTTCTATGTCTGTTTTGTTGACAAAGACATAGCAATATTGCTAATCCCACAGACATTGATCCCATTCTGGCAACTTCCAGTCCTATGTGACCACCTTCTGTTTCTTCCTTATAGATTTTCAATACATTTTGAGTAATTAAAAACAGGATGTCATTAGTAAATTGTTCTGATTAGAATGTGTTTAATTAACCATATTGTCAATCATCCTGTATCAGTTAAACAATAACTAAAACACAAATGAAAGTTTGGCAGCAAGAGAAGGACAGTTCGGGGGAGCACCATGAAAAAACCTCCTTTCAAAAATATATATATTTAAACTGATTTGTCCCAATCTAAAACTAAACAGCTACTCAATGGGTACCACATTTGAGTGATGATTTTCTTTGTCCACCCAGCATTGATTATCTCCTGTCTCTGCATATTTGCCTTTGTCCAAAATGGGATATGGCAGTATGAGCAGGTAAGGACCAAAACAGTAAGGTTGCTGAAAAACAGAAACCCTAAGCCTTGAAAAATATAATGTGAATCAAGCCACCATAAGGGGAGAATTATTTCAGCCATCCCCTCTTTGAGTCACCAATCTCCTTCTTTCAGTCACAATCAATGTCTTATGACCCAGAGATTGAAGGTTGGAGTGAGGAACATAAATGAACCAGTGAATTGAGAGGATTGACTTTTCTGCTCAGGTCTTATTTATTTATTTTATTTCCACAGACTGGAGCAGAGTCTTCATCAATGCAGACACAGTCTCAACCATCTTGTGAGGTGTATTGTATTTATTTACTTTTTTAACATGTTGAAAAAAAGTGAGTTGTTTGACATTCAAGCAGAGGAGAAAAATAGCTTTTTAACGTTGATATGACAAACATTCATTTGTTTCACACTTGAGAAATCCACTTTTTTAATACAGTAACACAGCTCTTGTTTAATATTTCATTTGTAAAGGTAAAGTTCTAATGAGATTTTGGGTCTACATGTTCTGCTGCTCATTTTTTCATGGTAAGAACAGTCAACCGGTCCACTTGATTGTTAAAAATATGCAGTCAACAGGTGGGAGGTAGGGCACAGCCTGCACAGATTATCACTCCATGACAGAGTCAACAAATGGATACATGTTACAAACAACCATGCATGCATGAGCGCACACACTTACACCTCAGGTCAAAATCAAATCACTGATCTAACTTTCATGTTTTTCAACTTTGGAGGAAGTCACAGGGAGAATATGCACTCTCCACATGGAAAAGCCTAAACACCAAGTTCTGGAAGATAAAGTTAACAGATTAGGAAATATCTTTGGTAAGCAGCATAAACATCTTACTACCATGGATTTTATCCACTTACAATGCGACCTGGGAGAAAAGGAGATTTTTACACGGTAGAGTAACAAGATGAGAGGTTGTCTGAGCTGTGTCTGAACAAAATCAATGAACATCAAGAGAATAACTAGGTTAATCACTCAGAGTCAGCCACACAGAGTAGGTGGCACACAGGACACAGGTTCATAACAGTGCAGAGACAAATGAAAGAGTGTCAATAATATGAAATATGAGACTGTTCTTACATTACAGGTATGGGTCCAGTGCTTCATACAGTGGCAGTTGATGTCTGTTAGTTTGATGGCTTTTGAAACTATACTATAGCTTTTTATTATTTAAGAAACACTATCCAATATTACTCACAAAAAGTTTAGGGATATTGGTCTTTCTGGTGTTTATGGAGCTTAAAAATGCACACTACAATGATATTGTACCATGACAGAAGGGCATTTAAGTAGAAGAGTGAAATGGTGATTTCCTTATCTCAAGCAATTTATCGGAACAAAAGTCAACAACAGGGGTGCGTAAACCACAACAAAAAATGTCAACGTCTCAGTAAATTTTATATGCCCTTGAGCATCAATTACAGCTTGACAACAACGTCTCATGCTGTTCACAAGTCGACTTATTGTCTGCTGTGGCATGGCATCCCACTCTTCTTGTAGAGCAGCCCTCTGGTCATTAAGGTTCTGGGATATAAAGTTAGGACGATTTTCACAGCAACTCAGCAGGTTTTCTAGGGGATTCAGGTCTGGGGATAGTTCAGGCTACTCCATTTGATGTACCCAGCTGCCAGCAGCTGTTACCTAATGATTTGGCTTCACTGAACTTTAGCATTTTTGTCTATGAAGCTGAAATTAAATCTGTGTTTGTGCAGGATTAATGAAGTTATACAGATAGTTCTGGCTTATCACTGTAGCATTCACAAAGTATTGTTAATCTGTATTGACTAGATAGACCTGCCCACACTGTAACACCTTCATCACCAAAGGCTAGTCTGACAGCAATGGCTGATGCATAGCACTCTCTTTGATGTCTTTAACATCATTCTGCTCAGTGTGAATCAACTTTCATCAGAAAACAGTACTGAGGTTCACTAGACTCTCGTGCAGCATACATGCCCTGGCCTGTGCAAAAGGATGACATCTGTGCCTGATTGTGTGGTCAGGTACCATTTTGTTGGTTCTCTAGCATACAGACTCTGCAAATGTAAATGGTTTCAAGTGGTTTGATATGACACTTAGGTGTCTCTCAGCTCCTTTAAATGTGCCTGGAGTTGAGTGGCATTCATCATCTGGTTCAGCAGAGCAGTATTCACAATGAAGCGGTCATCAGTGTGGGATGTAGCCAAAGGACTTCCACTTCTGTGCATTTTATTGACTCTTCCAGTCTCTCTGCACCTCTGTGGCAACCTGCTGATGAGACTGTAAGCTCAGGGGTCATTTCCATCTGGAGCATCCTTTTTGAAGCCTCACAATTGCAAGGTACTGTTTATCAATTGTTAGTAGTTGTCTTGGTCTCATGATGCCAAAATCTAAACAGCATCCTGAGGAAGACTGCTTACATATCAATCCTGATTGAACCAGGAGATTTATTGCTTGATTCATGAATTAAATACATGTTTTGAATTATGCATGTAAGCTCCTTGTTAAAGAGCAGCAAGTTGCTTAAGAAGTACTACAAACACTGAACAGTTGGACATACAGTGGGGCAAAAAAGTATTTAGTCAGCCACCAATTGTGTAAGTTCTCCCACTTAAAAAGATCAGAGAGGCCTGTAATTTTCATCATAGGTATACCTCAACTATGAGAGACAAAATGAGGAAAAAAAATCCAGAAAATCACATTGTCTGATTTTTAAAGAATTTATTTGCAAATTATGGTGGAAAATAAGTATTTGGTCAATAACAAAAGTTAATCTCAATACTTTGTTATATAGCCTTTGTTGGCAATGACAGAGGTCAAACGTTTTCTGTAAGTCTTCACAAGGTTTTCACACACTGTTGCTGGTATTTTGGCCCATTCCTCCATGCAGATCTCCTCTAGAGCAGTGATGTTTTGGGGCTGACGCTGGGCAACACGGACTTTCAACTCCCTCCAGAGATTTTCTATGGGGTTGAGATCTGGAGACTGGCTAGGCCACTCCAGGACCTTGAAATGCTTCTTACGAAGCCACTCCTTCGTTGCCCGGGCGGTGTGTTTGGGATCATTGTCATGCTGAAAGACCCAGCCACGTCTCATTTTCAATGCCCTTGCTGATGGAAGGAGGTTTTCACTCAAAATCTTACGATACATGGCCCCATTCATTCTTTCCTTTACACGGATCAGTCGTCCTGGTCCCCTTGCAGAAAAACAGCCCCAAAGCATGATGTTTCCACCCCCATGCTTTACAGTAGGTATGGTGTTCTTTGGATCCAACTCAGCATTCTTTCCCCTCCAAACACGACAAGTTGAGTTTCTACCAAAAAGTTCTATTTTGGTTTCATCTGACCATATGATGTTCTCCCAATCCTCTTCTGGATCATCCAAATGCTCTCTAGCAAACCGCAGACGGGCCTGGACGTGTCCTGGCTTCAGCAGGGGGACACGTCTGGCACTGCAGGATTTGAGTCCCTGGCGGCGTAGTGTGTTACTGATGGTAGCCTTTGTTACTTTGGTCCCAGCTCTCTGCAGGTCATTCACTAGGTCCCTCCGTGTGGTTCTGGGATTTTTGCTCACCGTTCTTGTGATCATTTTGACCCCACGGGGTGAGATCTTGCGTGGAGCCCCAGATCGAGGGAGATTATCAGTGGTCTTGTATGTCTTCCATTTTCTAATAATTGCTCCCACAGTTGATTTCTTCACACCAAGCTGCTTACCTATTGCAGATTCAGTCTTCCCAGCCTGGTGAAGGTCTACAATTTTGTTTCTGGTGTCCTTTGACAGCTCTTTGGTCTTGGCCATAGTGGAGTTTGGAGCGTGACTGTTTGAGGTTGTGGACAGGTGTCTTTTATACTGATAACGAGTTCACACAGGTGCCATTAATACAGGTAACGAGTGGAGGACCGAGGAGCCTCTTAAAGAAGTTACAGGTCTGTGAAAGCCAGAAATCTTACTTGTTTGTAGGTGACCAAATACTTATTTTCCACCATAATTTGCAAATAAATTCTTTAAAAATCAGACAATGTGATTTTCTGGATTTTTTTTCCTCATTTTGTCTCTCATAGTTGAGGTATACCTATGATGAAAATTACAGGCCTCTCTGATCTTTTTAAGTGGGAGAACTTACACAATTGGTGGCTGACTAAATACTTTTTTGCCCCACTGTATG
>SSNP01000005.1:7777888-7801045 GCA_006937955.1 Pachypanchax playfairii | reverse complement strand
TATGCATTCAAATTTTTAGGGAAGGTCACATTAAATTTACCTGTAAATGTTATCGGGCTAATCCTAACCATTGGTAAACAATAAATAAACCAACCAATCACTGAAAAGGTAGAAGAACAAAATAGGTCCGACCTGCCCTTATACTTTAGATCACATAGATGACTTAAAATAATAGTCTTTAACTCAAACATTAATTTTTAATTGACCAATGATTGGCAGTGACTTGGAATTTTCAATGTTGGTGAGTGCAGTTGCATCACTTTCATCTTTTCCAGGTACAACAATGAGGCTACTAAAAATATGACCATCCAAACACCTACACAACCAGTCAAAAGTTTGGATTGGTAGTGTGTGTATATAGCCTCAAGTAATTAGTCATAACTTGTCAACCATCTGGACTATTTTTTACTGAAAAACAAAATGCTTGTAGTCCTTCCAGAACGCCTAGAGTCAATATGCATTTTGAGCCAGTAAACAGCATAATGGCTGCAATAATTTAGAATGTAAAAAAGACCGACTGAAATTTATATGCTAAAATGTACAGTTGAATAAACGGCAAGAAAAGAATCCTTAAAAAGTCAAAAAGTTTGGGTAAATAGCCTGTTACTTCCCTTCTCCATTTGGGGAAAGGAAGTAACATTAGCAACATTAAGTGAAACAAGATATTAAAAGGTTTTCAGAAGGTAATAATTTAAGGAAGAACATTAAATGCAACAACAGTTTAGAACATAAAATAAGGATGCACCATGTCCCCCAAAATTATACAAATTAAACTACAAACTGGAGCTTATCCAAACAAAAGGTATACTAAAACTCAGGTTGATGGGTCTTTTGTGATTTATTTATTTATTTTTGACAGCTGAAACTAGCCTCTCTCCTTCTGGGAGTTACTCAGCTGAGATCCTCCAATCCCAGATCTAGAACAAAACAGCTCACAACACCACCAACAAGACCCTGGGCCATAACACACCGTTATATCTTTATCTGTATCAAAATGTAAAAAAACACAATAACAGCAACAAATGATGTTCATAAACAAAATACTGGCTTCTGAAAACAAATACTAGAATGAGGACAAAAACAATATGTGGTTTAGGTTAAAGAAAATTGTGTGTATGGAAAATAATATAAAAATTAACTATAAATTAAATAATGCAAAATGAACACAGAATGAAAAAAAATACAGTAGATGTTCACAAAACAGAATGTTTTGAAGTGAAAAGAGGGAAAACCAAAAACCTCAAATCACAGGATTTGTGGCATAAGTCAGTAATGAAAATAGTTTGTTCATCCTTTGCAACATCAGACACATGAATTCAACCCTTTTTTTCCTTTTTTTTTGTTGAAGTCATGATTTGGTAGAACTACTGGTTATAATAAAATGGCAAGTGAGATCAAGTATAAATGGCTTTGTGCATTTGGACACCAAAACCATGGCAAAACCTCAAAGTGGGTGTAGCTGACAGAGCAATAATATTGTTAGGATTCCAATGCAACTGATGTAATCCTTTGTTCATAATGTCATTCACAATAACCCATTAAGTTACATGTTTATAAATTGTAAACCACATAATAAAAGTCATTGTGTTTTGCTGGTAAACTAACTGGAAATTTTCATTTGAAAAATTTTAAATGACTGACAGGTGATAACATTAAATCTGTAACCAATATAGAGCCTAAAGCTGTTATGTGACCATCTGGGATCCAACTGTTTTATTGATGGTAGAGCAGTGAGTTGGACAGCAGAGCGTGGGTTGGACTCTGTAAGAGGCAGACACACAAATGTACTATATATATGTGTGTGTGTGTGTGTATGTGAATGTGTGTTTATTTATCTATTAATTAGCGCTCCCTTGGACCCTCCAGGTCACCCTGCCAGCCTTCATGGGGTTCACCTCCCTCAGTGTGCACCACATACTCATGTACAATGTTACTTACTCTACAGTCCAATGTCTGAGCTGCAGCAGCCTCTGGTCCTTCCATATTGAAGCATGAGCAGAATTATATCAGCTGCTCCACATGCATGAAATGCCATCAGTTATCATAGTGTTACTAGGCTTGGAGTTAGATGCTGAACTCCCTGTCACACCTCTCGTGAATTGCTGTTACTGAAGTGGTCTTCAGACTTCCTCTTGTACACTGCCTTGGCCTCTCTGATTCCTCATTTCAGATTAGTTCTGTTTGCGATGTACTGCATTATTTCATTGGATCTGAAGGTAGATTCAAGTTGCCTTGGCAGGACCTGGACTTTTTAGTCATCCAGGGTTTCCGGTTGGAAATACAGTTTTTTCTCCCAGTGACAGTGTCAACACAAAAGTTGATGTAGGAGTGCTCCTCCAGGACCTGGTGTTTAATAGTGTTATAACAATGTGATGCATTTTACCACAAACATACACACTGACCCATTTTCCCTTTCCGTTTTAAAAGGCTTTGTACATATTGATACCAGTTGATGACAATTACCTAATAAATTATTTAGGTTGTGGTGGCAGCTTTTTGAGGTTGTGACTGGGTTCAATTAAGTTTCAATAGCCATTATTGTTGAAGTACAGTTCTATAGCTGATATAGATTTTTTTTTTTTTTTGTGTGCCCATCCTCTGTCTTAACATATAACATCATTATCTTAATGTGGCAGAATAGGAGGTTAGGCTTCCCAAACATTTGAATTACAAACTAATCAACGCCACCTTGGGAACTTCACCAAGGGAATTGTTTGCATATAAGCTTTTAATTTAGTGCTTTCACAAACCTAAAAAAACCCCACTTAGCTTCCTTTCACTCAAGAAGATGAGTCATGTTTTGATCCATACAAAGAAAAATACCAATATAAGTATAGCATGATTAATATATTTAGGGATTTAAATGAAGATGCAGTTGACGCTTACCACTGGAAAGACAAACTAAGGATGAGTGGGGGTCTTGGTTGTCAGCAGGTCACCTGCGCTCACACAATGAAGAAACACAATCTCAAAAGAAAAACCACCCACACTCAGACAAGAAAAGAAAAAACATCTGAGGGATCCAACAACTACTGGAATGTCTGAGATGCAAAAGAAACCAATCAATTTATTGCTAAATCACTAAAATGGCTTTCATAAGTTTTAAAAAAAAAAGGTTTGTCAAGCACACGCTCACATAAAGAGGTCTTTCATTGACTTATACTTTTTGGAAATGTACACACTCTTTTCGTGACAGCACTGTGCTGGGCCTGATACCATCAGTTTAAAAACTATAACAATTCTGCCTTCTAGTCCAAATTTCACCCAAACAGTTAAATGAGCATAGGCTTTGTGAAGCAGAACTCGCCACAATCAGGAATAAAACATGATAAAGGCAAGAGGTATTAAGCAACAGGAGGAGACCCACAACAAGATAACCATCAAATGTCTCATTAGGTGAAGGGAGCATCCACTTCATGTCTGAAAGATCAACTTAGCAACAAGGTTAAAGGTTGTTGACCATTTTATAGTAAACAAATTGAATGATTGGCTGTTTGACCAACAGGCGATAATGGACGTCAACAAGCCCAGTAACAGAAACACCTTTTCTGCCACATTAGCATTGCACTGTTTATTATAAATATGTGCCATAATTGAAAAAAAGGGCATGTCATTGTAAAAACACTTATGACAGCTTGTGATGAGTCATTCCAGTGCTGCAGTGAGTAATCTTAATAACTTTGGGTTGATCACATTAAATGAATGACAATACAAAATTACACAGCTACAAGGTTTCATGCACTCCCATAAGGCCATCGTCGCTAGGGCTTCAGGTACATTGGGATCCCGCATATCAAATTACATTGAGTTATAATGATTAGTAGTTGCAGCTATAAGAAAATGTCTCTCTTTATGTTTTTTTTTTTTTTTCTTTCTTATTACCAGTCAACCCCCCACCCCCCCCTCCTAGCTCACCCGCTCTGGGCAATGTTGTCTCAAATTTCTGTTCCACCTCATCTCTCTTTCAAGCATTTGACTCTTGGAGTAATAATTGCCTCAAACTAAATCCTTTAAATTCACAGATCTGTGAAAAGTGTTGTGATAAAGGCCGCTGGTGTTAGGGGCAGTCAAACTCTGCATTTATGATGCTTAGAAAAGCCACTTTAGTGCCTTTCTGTGACAGATGATAGGGCAATGTAATGTTCAAGTTTTTTCATTGTGAATTTAAGGTCTTGCATTGTAAAAATTCAATTTGAAAATAACACCAATTAAATGGAATATTTATATTACACTAAAAATAGGTATTATATTTGTTTAGCATTTTAACCAAAATATTTCTGTTATACAACCCTTTTTTGTTTGGTCAGTCTAAACATGCTTTTAAATGTTCCACAATTTTAGGGAAGATACAGTGCACTGTAGGTAAACATTTAAAAAGCAAGTTTAACTATTAAAGTGATATATTTGAGCTCAACTCTAGGAAAGGATAAACATTCTATGGGGGAAAAGCCTACTGTAAATGTTTGCACAGTATTTTTGTATTTAGTCTTTTTTTTCCCAAAATATCATAGCAAAAACTGGACAATTATCAATACAATAGCATTTCCAATTATTTGAGCATATGGACATGGAAATGCAGAGATAAATGTATGTTAATGACTGTTCTATGGAACTTTCTTACATTATTCCTATACCAGATGGCATCTGCATTAGGTCATCCACTTTAAGATATCTTAAAACTATAAATAAATATCACAATGGTTGTTGAATTAACTGTTTTTGTTATATGCAGACATACAGCAATATTAGCAATGGTAAAATTAATTTTAATATTCTTTTTGGGTAAATTTTCACAATTATTGATGTGTTTAAGAAGTTGAAAAAATATCAGGTCTGTGGATAATATCATAAATAAATGCTTTAAACATATTTGTAATCATAATATAAGTGCAATAACAACCTCTACTTTGGAAATGCTAATGTTTAGGGTAAAACTTTCACTGTGTCCACCAAGGCTGCCTTATAGAATGAACTCTGCAGACAAATACAGTTTGACTGATAACTGTATTTGCTGTTAGTTCCTGGTTCATCAAGTGGTGCCTTGTAATTAAATTTGCAAATTTCACAAAACATTAATGACTGTTTACACATAAACATCATGCAGATTGTGACACTCTTCCGTGTTTATTCTTGTTATTTACATTCTGTCAACATTCCCTGGCCTTGAGCATGTTGACTCTGAGACATCTGTTCATCGATTAAAAACTTGTGAACAAAGAAATTCATAAGTGGGAAAGAAAAAAAAAAAAACATTTTATTTTTTTCAGAGCCAGAGACTCTGAGACTTTAATTTGCATGAGTACTTTTTTGTTTGTCACTGTGTATAATCGATGATTCCCCAGACTGGATGAAATGGAGTGCATCAGTTAATTAGTTTTCTTTGGACAATGCCAGGGACTCTGTTGTAAGCTACAACAACAAGATGCATCTTTTACACACAAGTAAAATAAATGTGCATGCACTCCTAGCATTTGTATGCCTTTCGGAGTATGACAAATGCTTTCAACTTTGCTTAACTGTAAGATAAACTGTTGTATTTTAGGTGAAATAAACACATTGCTTACTCAGAACTGCTGTCAGTGTTTCAGACAAAACCCCGACCCATTTCTACTGGCATTATCAACACAAAATAAACTATAACGATGTGTACAATGTTGCTGCATATGTCTTCCAACCCCGTAATGTACACATACAGCAATGGTAGATTTTCAGAGTATAGAAAGGTAAAAAGGTATTTTTGATGGCTAAATGGCAGTTTGGCACTAGAACAACTTTCATGTTTAAAAACTAACTAACATCTGCCTTGCTATTCTACAACCTTAATACTGACTGAAAGAACATGAGGAAAAAAAACTTCATTAATAATCTTTTTTTTTTTTTTAGAAAAGTTGCAGATGTTGCAAATATAACCAAATATAAAGATGCAACATCTGGCAGCTTCTTTGCATTAATGGAAAAGTTTGCAAATTTGGACATTATTTGTTGAAAATGCATTTTATGCATTACTCTGTTACCTAGGTATATATAATGTTTGTGATCCAAAGGAAATTGACTAAAATATAGCGAATCAAATATATTTTAAAGTTCATTTTTTCTTTCAAATTAATAAGTCCAGTTTCATAAGTTTACTTCACTTTGAAGAGACATGTGTATTAAAGCATTTTCTATTAACAAATGAATAAAGATAACCAAGGTTTACAACTTTTAAAATGATCCAACTTTTATGGTTTTCATAGAGAAAAAATGTGCCATTGCTATACTTATTTAAAGTTCCATTGAAATGGCTTCCTTTGGGTTTTAGGGATAATTAGAGGTCCTAGTTTCATTTTAAGTGCCCAATGCTGCTTATCTTCACACTCATTGCAACTTGACTCTGTTACTGCATTCAAGCCAATCATAACTGGACTAAATGTGGCCGTGACATTCAAAATTATCTTTCCCCATCAGACACCCTATGTAACTGGTAAACTTCTTGCTTGCTTGCAAACAAGATATCTTCAAATGTTAGCAAAATACTTTGGCAGAATACTTGGCAGTATGCTGCAGTATTTATAGTGAAAAGAACATAAAATAGATTGTTAAACTTAAGATTGAATTTATCAGCATCATGAAAATGTGTGGCGTATGGGCAACAGAAATTACATTTTCAGTTTTAATATCACTGCACTTTATGGTTTCCAGATAGAAAGTCAGCTTTCCATTCAAAAGAGCAAGTATGTGATTCAGAAACAATGACCTTTGCACCCAGATAACACAGCTGAGCACTCAATATCAACTTATTCCTTTTCCCCTCAGGCTGCCTTTAAAATAATTCTATAGAAAGATGATACCATATCAAGTCATTTAGCCTGAATAAGTTTTGTGTTGACCATGTTGCAGCCTGAGGTAACAGACCTGAAGCACAGAAAGGTTCCAATCCATGCATTATGTTCAGCTGAAGTACATCTTAATGAATTACAGGCTTGTTGAAGAGGATTTATATATATAAATAAAAGCTGAACACTCCTCTGATGTGAATGGTTTAATCTTAAACTGGCAATTCTGGCAACTTGATATTTTTTTTCAGTATTTTGGGTATTTCTTGGAGGTAAACAATATGTTGCTCTTGGAGTCTGTTGGAATCTGGAAATAATGTGATCACGGTTGCCTACACTTTTAATGTTTTTTTTTGTTTGTTTTTTTCATGTTGCTCTTGTTTTGGTTGCTATATCTGTCACTATTCTGCAGTCTGTTGAAGGTAACAGTGTTGGTTGTTGTTTAGCCATCCCCAGTCCATCAGCTTGAATCCTAAATCTATTAGCTGTTTTTGTTTTCAGACACATTTGGAGGATTCTGCCTTAATGACATCTTTCAACTGAACCCATACTCTGCACATATGTTCTTGTACACTATACAAGTCACTTTATTATTGCATCTTACATCCTGCTGATACACTAGGCAATTTGTTGCTCAGGGCCAGTTTTCTGATGTACTCCTACATCTTTAATGATTCATCTTGGATATTAGTTCTAGTGCTTGCAGGTTCCAAACCCCACTTGTTTCAATTTCTGTGCAATCTCAAGACTCTGAACAAAGTGAGAAGCTTTTTTCACTTCATACCAGAATTTTGTATCTCACCCTTTTGCCAGTACCATACCAGAGTGTGTAACTGTAAATAAGTAATCTGTCCTTACTGAAGTGCTAAAACCTGCTTTTTAAATCTTGACTGACCTGGCAATTTGATTTCCAGTCAGAATTAGGTTATTTTCACACTAGTATTGTGATACAGCCAGAAAAAACAAGCTGCCATTGGTCATTCAGAGATTAACTACACACTCAGGTCCTGATATGTGCTTATACACATGATGCCAGTATAACTGAACAGGTGTGTTGACAGTAGTGTCATTGGTTGGAAGGGATCCCCGCAGGCTTTAACTCCCCCCCCCTTCCACTTATCTAAAGACTTGGATTTGTCAAAATCTGATCTTGCTTGGAGACGGTGGTAATTTGGCTTCAACCTTCATGTTGCCTATGTTCTTTCACTTATAATAACAATAATTATGATGATAATAATAATAATAATAATAATAATAATAATAATAATAGGGAGTAATACATTTCAGGCCCTGCTTATGTACAGTAAAATAGGCTTTGGAAATGAGGACAATCAATTGATTTCCTATATAGATTTAGAATTTTGTTCATGTATAACATTAACCTTTTTGCCTTCTCATCACACTAACTTTAACATACTTAGTCAACCTAAGTTCTGAAAACAGATAAAGCTTAATTCTGTACTCTCCAAAGTTATTCTTGCAGTAATTAAATCATTAATCGTATCTAACTAATGTTATTCTAAACTTGCATGTTGTTGTAAACATTACAATAATTGGTTTACAGAAACAAAATTCCCCTTTCATTAGATCTACTTTTTCGTTCTATGTAACAAACAACAATCCCATTACATTTGCCAGAGTTACTTCTTTTTGCAAATGACAATTAGGCCAGTTTTCCTTGTTAGAGGAGGTGGAGTGTGATGAAAGCTAACGCAGTACAGTTTGTATATTATGCTCTTTATATGTGGGATTTCTGTTGGGGTAAAATGCTAGTGGTAATGGGAAATGCATTAGCTTAATGGCGTTTTAGATTTATCTAGGGAATGTAATTTTATATGTTTTACTTCCAATTTGTTCATCAGTTATTTGAGCTTATATCCAAGTGTTTGCCTGTTTTTGAAGTGTTTATATAAAACTTGTGTTCCATATTCTTTCTCTCTTCTGTTTCAGCCTCACCCTGAGGGATCATTTCAGTACATTTCAGCTTTTGTGTTGACCCAAAAATAGAGCATTCTTTGACATCTATGATAATCTTTAAAAAATAATTTTAAAAATGCCTTACACCTGCATCCATTTCACACTCTGAATTCATAACAGAACTGGAGCTTTACTTTGGTTTAATTTCATGCCTTTGGGGGTGCAAAACCCTTTGATCTGGACATTCATCATCCAAAAACATTTTGTTCTTGTGTTGAGCCTTAGATTAATGGATTGGCACAGTTGGAAGGATTTTTTTTTTCCTCTTAAGACCTGACCTTCAAATGTGCATTTGTCAGCTGCAGTAGGCACAACTTTACACAAAAATGTGTGATAATTATAATAATAAAAAAAAATTTAGAAGTATGTAAATGAAGGCAACTTAATAATAAACTAAGTTCAACTCCTGGTGTTCTCTGTTAAGTGATGTTTTGCCATGTGTACAACCATGTGTAGTATAATTGTGTTGTTCTTTTCATACTATAAAGGAAAATGATAAAGAGTCAGCTCATAAGAACAATAAGATTGTTGTTCTGATAACATTGCTGATAATTTGGGAAGACCCAATGAGCTTGATGTTTTCCCCATGGATCAGCTTGGTGCGAGAAAAACTGAAATTGTTTTTTCAGTAAATAAATAAACTAGAAAGAAGTAAGAAACCATTTGCTGGAAGATGATATAGAGGATTGTTAGAAGGTTTATGCTCTTTTTCCAGTTTTTTCTTGAATTTATTTTGAATTTATTTTCTGAACTCTGTTTTGGAGAAGAAAAAACACATTGCAATTTGTTTCTGATGAGGTAAAGATAAAACAAACAGTGGAAACCTTTCTGGTCTTAACTGACAAAACAGCTTTTTTTTCCCACAAGATGTGAACATGTGTGTTTTACAATACAGCATAGCATCAGACAATAATAGAAAAAAGGTAGGCCATTCATACAAACTGCTCCAGTTGCTGAAAAACACATTTCTAAACATCTGATATTGATGTTGAAACCAGTTCACAAAAATGTATAATGTATTATCAAAGGCCATGACATCAACACCTTTTCTATGCAGATATAATTGTGAGGTTTTGTGTTGCTTGTACTGTGACAATTCTGGAGAGCACGATTTTTTGCTATTGTTTACCTTATTTTTCCCTTCTCGTTCCACTTCTTTGTTCTTTTTCCCTCTTGTGTTTTATCCCTTCTTTGCAGGTGAGTTTGGAGGCAGGGCTATGCTGCTCCTGCCCTTGGGTGGTGCTTGGGAGTATGCTCCTATAGCTGCAACTGCAGTTCATTCATTCATCAGAACTGTTTGGTTTTTATTCTGGGCTTCTACCATGACTCAATGAACAATCATTGTGATGCAACCAGTGAGTTTTGCTCATCAATATTTCTTATGAGTAACATTTAAAGATTTGTAGTTAGTTATTTTCCAGTTTGTTTATCAATTACTTGCCTTCTCCTGTTGATCCTCCGCTTTGAGAAAACCTTCAGCAAATCTTTTTGATGACTTCCTATAAAAAATGAAACATTCTCCTCTAGTAGTATAAACCAGTTACAATGCAACAGTTGAACTCTACATGAACAAAGTCTCTGTAAAAACTGTCTTTGGAACGGAAACTCACTCTCCACCATTCACCTGTCTCATGGACTCACTTGCACTCCTAACTGCCCTCTGGCTCTTTGTTTGTCTCCTCAGTCATTGGAATCTCCTCTGGCCCCCCAATCCTACAACAATAAGTGATCAAACTCTTCATTTACCTCCATCATTCAACTACTACCTTAATTTAACCCACCTCTCTCCTTTGCTTTAGATTCAGTTTCTTTGTACAAGTGATAAACCAGTTTAACATAAAACCCATTAGTATTTGTCAGAGTTTTTCAGCTTTTGGACCTGGCTTTTAATGTTCATTTTGATGGATATGCAAAGACAGAATCTCATAATCTGTATTATGCAATGACGAATATACCGGTTACAGTGAATTTATTACATTGCTTTTAGTGGTCATTTTTCTTGCTGTGCATTACTCAAAGGATTTGGATCATTAACAAATCTATAATTTGCAGTTGCACTAATGGACTTCACAGTCAAAAATGTACACACACACACACACACACACACACACAACTGAAACTCAAAGTTTTTAATAAAGTGGACATTAAAAGTCGACCCAATGTGCAAATGTTATATGATAATATAATTTATTTTTATTCCTGCAAACAAAAACTGATCATGTAAAAAACAGAATGTGTTTTAAGCATCTTAGGATACAAAGCTAATTTCCACTGATGTTGTAAGTTTGTCAATCACACTGAAGGTGGAGGAAATACAGAAATGGCATATTACTCTTCCTGGTTTGGCAGCATATTACATTTTTGATTTTACAACAGAGTATGCAGATGTGATCTGTTCTTAACTCATACTCCACATAATCCCTACCACTGTTTCAGAAGATGTGTAATGTATAACCTTCAACAGAATCTATTGGTGGTATATTTTGTCAGGTGATGTGGAATGTACATTGTGATGTCACATAAAAGTCATTGAAAAAAAAAATGTCTGATAGAAAAGGGCAGCCAAAGATAAAAACATCTATCATCCTAATGTGTCTAGTGAGTGCTGGTTCTAAGGTGCAAAACACCAAATCTAAAGTAACAACATAATAATATTAAAAATAAAATCTTATTAACAAGCCTCCCATAAAACTTTCCCTTCACAGTTAAAAATGTTTGTACATCTATTCAAAGGTTCTTCGTTGTGATTTTGGACAGGTGTATTGCAGGTTACATAATTAAAAGCTAATATAATAAACAGTTCTGCCTGTGACCATGGTTTCCACTCCCTGCTGGCAGAGAGGTGCTGCCAACTAGGCTGAAGAAGCTGAGAAATTAAAAAATGCAGAAGGCCCTTTTTAAGTGATGTAAAATGTCACAGCTAAAATTGTTTAGGATTTCCCTCAAAACGTATTAACTTTGATTGCCAAAAAACACAAAATTAGCTTCGTAAAAGGGATGAGATCCACAATCCCACTTTTCTGGAATCCTTCATAATTTTTATTGTTATGATTATCAAACAATACTATTCTTCCTAAATGCTGTTGCAGAATTAATCACAAGTGCTTAAGTGCTTAAAGCCAGCTTCTTTATGAAGTGCTTCATTATTCAGTTAAAATCTAGGTTGAAAATAATGCAAAAAGATCTTTCTGGTGACACACCAGCTTAAGATGAGGAAGAAGCAATGACTGACAGCAACTTAAAGATTCTATCGTAAAATTGATACTGAGGCCACAGTGGCATGAGAAGTATGTCGAAGGTTATTACTTGTCCCTCCCTTGGGAACTCTTGAAGGAAAATTCTGAAACCCATCGGAGTAGGATCGATCAACACATCAGACTAAGATCAAGGATTTATTTTATAGTGAGAGTAGTACCCACGATGAGACCAGTCACATCTGTTGAATTAATTTAATTTAATTCAACTTTGGATGAACTGTGGAGTTATTTTACAAGATTATATAAGATTAAAAAAGTTGCAAGATTTCTGGAAATCCACAGGCTTTTGAGGGGATTTTTATGAATCAACTTTTCTATCTGTTTCAAAATCAGAGCACAAGAATGTCTAATGTTGTAATTAAAGCATAGTAGAGTGATAATTCCAAATTTCATCAGTAAATTTCATGGGGCTTAAATATACATTGGTTTAAATCCAAATAAACGTTTTATGTTAGAGGATCATAAAAACAAGGCCTTTTATTTATGTATAAATATTCAACAAATAATGTTTTATTTCTGAAATCTCTAAACATTTGAAATGAAATAAAGGGATAACAGGTTTTATTAAATCAGTTGCAGTCAGTTGATGTTGTGATAGTAAATAATGCAACAAACTTGAGTCTTTATGTAAAACCTAAAAACTGTAAATTCATTTGGTGGCTGGGGAGACAATCATGGAAAAACACAGAATAAAGTTGTTTCACTATGTTTACTTGCAGCATTGAAATGAAAACTGAAGCAGAAGAAATTGATTCAACATGCAGGATCTAATAAATTAATTGCTGCAGCTGTAACTTGATCACAGCTGAATTTTACCCCAAACTGGTAGACTAGCCCAATTCCTTCAAAGCTCTTTCTTCAGTTTGACTACTGGGCAAAGGTTTCTTTTTCCTTGCTTTTACCTCTAACATCTCCTCCATTTAGATTTCTGAAAATGCATGAAAAATACCCTGCCAAGGATAACTGTCCAACTGGGAATACATAGGAAGTGTTAAGGTCAGAAGCAACACAGAGTCTGATTTCTGCAAATTAGCATCACGTTTTAAAGAAAATTAGTGAACAGTTGAATCAGCGCACCACACCAGATGAGTTATTTACATGCAATTACTTTAATTTTATAGTAACTTATCATCATTAACCAATAACCTTACCTTTCACTCAATAATGCATTTCCTCATTTTTCTGCTATTTTTCGTTAGTTGTCATTTATTTTCTTAATTGCTAGAATCTTGGAATAAGTTGCTCATAAAGACTTAATTAAATAATCAATAATTTGAAAATAGAAAGTAACCAAAACAAATTGTCCTTAAACACCTTTTTTAAAATAAATAGCATTCTCCTCAGTTTTCTATTGGAATTTATTTATTACATAGGAAAAACAGTGGAATATCAAACTATGCTCTGACATTAAGCACCTATTAATTAAACTGAGCCTCAGGAGCAGGATAAATAAGAAAATGAGGAGTTTAATGGTGCATTAGCAAGGAGGCAGTTGAACAGGCCCTGAGCTGTGTTTTTAAACAGGCAACCATTACAAAACCAACCTGTGACACACATCAAAAGGAGATGTGACTTTACACTGAGTCCTCAAGGAGCAGGCTGTAGAGTTAAGCTAAGTTATTGTTAGCTTGCACAAACAAACAACAAAAAGAACTCCCTTGAAACCCCTTAGTAATACTTCTATAAATGGTATTTGGAGCAGGCTTTAAATTCAACACACATACACTCACACGTAAGTGTATGTGTATATATTTTAATAACTCTGGCTGCAGTTTATATATTTATTTTGGATATTCTTATAAGTATTCATGGTTCAATTATCATGAGTTTCATAAAGAAGTTAAATTAGAAATAATCAAAATGATGTGTTCATGTTATGTAAAAAAGGCATTTAGTTGATTGACTGACTGGTTTACTGCACTGAAACCGTGTGTTACACAAACTGAAAACAAGAATCAGACAATACCCCCCAAAAACAACAATAGTTTATTTACCATATTTTGTGTATGAACTACAAACTCTGGTCTCTATAATCAATCTTGATATCTTTTAAAGGTCATGAAAGAATGCTTACATGAAAATCAATCTCTTATTCTGTTACAGCATGTTTCTCTATTTTCACTTTTCAAACAGGTTGTTGGCACATGTAAAATCAAAATAACAAAAAAAAAACATTTTTTTGTTTTTATTTTATTCTCAAAATGTATTTTATAGAAATCTACCACTAGAACAGCATTCCCTCTCAGACAGAAAGTGGAAAAAATTGTGGGATAAACAGAAATACTGACAAAATATTTAGATATCTTACATACATGAGACAGTTTGATTAAAATATCATTGCAACTTTTAGACACTCAGTCTCCAAAAGAATAAAAAATAAATAAATAAACAAACAAAAAATGATAAAACCATGTTCCATAATGGGAACTTTATACACACAATCATGACTCGCATCCATGTCCAGGCCGATCTGTGCCAGTCTCAACAAAAATAATAACATTGGAGGCTGAGAGTCTTGATAATGGCATATAAAAAAAAAAAACAAAAAACATGTGATTTGATTTAATCTATTGTTTATCAATTATTTTAACTAAAGGACCTTGTCTCAGGAATTAATCCTCTTAGGTGTTGTGTACTGCACATTAGCACTGAATGACTCAACTGTCGTGTTACAACCATCTGCTTTTGTGTCTGAAATGGTGTTAGCACTCTCATTCAAAATGCCACTTGTAATTATTTTAATCTGTCAGAAGGGAAAAAGTCATAAAAACAATTAAAAATAAAATACCCCCTCTAAAAAAAAATAAAAAAAATGTTGCTACCTTTTTATAAAATCTGTGTATCGTTGTTTGGTCTAGAAGGAAAAAAAGGGACATTTTTTAATTCAGTTTTCTTCCTAAAAATATTATAGCCACTGACATTTTACCTCAAATGCAGTTTATTAAAAAAACTAATTTTACTTCATATAGCGTATCACATACACAATTTAGTTCTGTGCAAATTGCAGTTTTGATCATTTTAAATTTGTTTAATTTAAAATTTAGGTTGGAAGAAGCATATGTCTTTATTTGATGGATAAAATTATAATGTTAACATGTATAAAACAATAGTTCTATGAACTTTAAAAGGTACTTTTTGTTGCATGTATTCAAGAGGGATCAATATTAATCTGATTTATGTGTCAATTAGTGAAACTCAAGTCATGTTATGTTAATATATACATTATGATTTAACAGGGAAAGCTTTGAAAGTTTGGAAACATCTTTGATAACTCTGAATTACTTTTTTTTTAAAGGTCATCACAGGCACTAACCATATAAACAAAAATCTAAAAGTGGGAACACATAATGTAGTTAGTGTGCTCACAGTTATGTGTGATTCCTAATTACAGAATGACAGTCTAAAACATTTGGGATATCAAACCAGATTTATCACTGGTGGAATATTATGTATTTCTGCAGTTACTCTGTTATTTTAGTGTAATTTGAAAAAAAAAAAACATGGCAGTGACAAGACTTGATAGATATTTTACTGTTGTGCAAAAGGGATAAAGAAAACTCTAGGTAAAAGTAACACTAAGACTAACCACAGCATTTATGGATACTTGGCAACATTTTCAACGCTAGGGAATTTGAAAGCGTTTTTAGTTATGGGTGCCTGCAGGGCTCAGTCCACCCAAAGCCCATGGGCACATCAATTAAAATGTAAATAGTGTTGTCACTGAGGGAGAGGAAACAAAGCAGTTGCAACTCAAACATCTGGTTGATGCCTGATCCCACACATCCTGCCTGACTGCAAAGCCTCTTGTAGAGAAAGCCTTACCACTCAGGGCCAAGTGCTATGGTTGGCTGGGGCAGGGTGTGAATCGGGGGCTGCCAAACACCCCCCATGTGGAAATGTGGCACGCTGATGACAAGCACTGTGCTCAGACAGCTGTGTAAAGGGTTTAAGCTCTTTCTTCAGTTTGTCACTCTCATTCTGACAGAACTCCTGCAGAAACTGCAGAAGAAGTAACAGGCCCCAGCATGATAACGCTGGCTTCAATTCAACCCTCTTGATATGCAACAGCTCACTTCACAACAAGGGTAAATGTGAGTTCAAGATAAATTGGAAAAGCTTATTAAGTAGATTTTTGCCAGAATTTTAAATCCTCAACATCAACACAAGCATTATTCTTGTCCTGCCCAATTATAATTACATTTCTAAAGTATTCATTAATGCTGCTTTGACTTTCAGAACCTCAGTAATTCTTAAATCGATCAATGGCTATATATTTTTACCGGAAGAGAATGTATCAGAGGAACCAGGGACTTGAGTCAAGACAATATTGAAATTAGGGATCAAATTAAATTTAAACTATGCATTAAGGATAGATGGACACAGATCAATAGAATTTATTTAAAGAAAATAAATCACTGGTAGTGAGGAGCCTCTATTTCATCAGCAGTAGGAATCGGGCCTCCTTCCCTTTATCGTGATCCTCTGACTATTGATGACAGAGTGAGTGCCTAATGTATGTGACAGTTATAATTAAACAGTGAATTATGGTCAGATTTCATCTTCAACACTTTCATTCTGTCAAGTGTTTAATTCAACTATGTTCCAGATGGTCACAAGAGATTTCAATCACTTCATCCACAGCTGGAGAAAATCCCTAATGTGCTCTAAATTTCTTTGATACATGGGGAAAATGAGGTTACTCACTCTGATCCAAATTCTGCAGTTGTACTAAAAGAGGAACCCCAAAAGAATGACAATTTGCTCTTTCTTCCACAGGTGTCTTCTATCAGTGCTTGAAATCATAATTTAAATCACTGTTGTGACATTGTAGGAAAATAACAGAAACTAAAACATGAATCATATGGTTAAAAATAGCAGAATTATTTTTTTTTCTTGATTTAACGACAATATTTTTTTCTTATTAAATAAATAACTTCTGTTTTGTAAAGACACTTTTTGAAACGGTAGACGTATTCTAATTCCCAAAGTCATTGAATTGATATCACCAGTCAGTGATTTGCCAAACACAAGTCTGTCTCTCCGTGTTTGAGCTACAGTCTTCATGACTAATTGTTGTTACTGTCCTCTCAGTAATGCCACTATGTAATGCCAACAGAATTATAATGTCTGACAAAAGTATTAGATTTGGGTCTCTTGTACATTGTCTTTTGAAGTTGCCCGAATTAACAAAGGTTCGTGCGCTGAGCTGTGTATTGAATTGATAGTAGAGGCATGGTTGTAAGAAGTCTTATAGGTGTTGTAGTGGTTGAGGTGCTCATGTCCAATAGGTGGCAGAGTCAGGTGGCCCTCCATTCCTGGGCCTCCAGTGACACAGTCCTCATCCATATTGACGATCTCGATAGTGCGTGTGGGTGCGTGGTGGTTCTGCTGGTGGTGCTGCTTGCGCATCTTGTAGAAGATTATCAGCATGACTGCTGCCATAAGTGTGATTGCAACAAAGCAGCCAATGATGATCTTGGTTGTCTTCATTACTTCATCCAAGCCATTTAGCGAGCCCTCCGTGACTGGGATCGTGTAGGTCTTCTCTGTGGCACGGGTGGAGAGTGGAGTACGAATTGTTGTTGTTGTTGTGGAAGTCGGTGAAACAGTCTCCCACATACCAGCAGAGGGTGTGGGGCCCACTTTCTGTTGAACATTAGTGGTGAAACCTTCATTATGTGGTGTTTCTATTGTTTCTACTGTCACTGTTGTGAAGTAACTGAAACTGCTGTTCTCTGTCGAGGACACATTGAGTGTAGCAGATGCTGTAGTGTTACCTGCAGAATTACTGACCATGCATGTATATGTGCCTGTGTCCTGCATGGTAACATTGGTGAAGTTCAGCGTACCATCATTTAGCACAGAAATTCTGACCTTGTATGCACCATGTGTCATGATGGAACCATTAGGTGTAATCCAGCTTACTGAGGTCAGAGAGCTTGCCCTGCATTTCAACTCTGCAGCACTTCCCTCTGTCACATTCAGATCTGCAGGAGGCTCCACAATAACAGGAGCATAACAATGAAAATAATTCTGGTCTAGCTCGCCAATGTATCGTCCTTTATAGTGGGAAGGTGAGCTGCAGCGGGCACAGCAGCTGGTGTTTGCTGGTACCATCTCCTTAAGCCACCAACTTAGCCATAGGATGTCACAGTTGCAATTCCAAGGATTGTGGTGCAAGTGGACCCTCTCCAGGTGATGCAAAGGAGTGAACAGATCATGGGGCAAAAGGGTAAGGTTATTGTGGGCTAAATTGAGCTCCACAAGAGACTGCAAATCATCAAATGAGTTCCTTTCTATGGTCTGGATCTGAGCATGCATCATCCATAATTTTTGCAAGTGGATAAGCCCTTTAAAGGAACCAGGTCGAATAACCGATAACTGGTTTCCAGACATCTCAAGTTCATCTAGCTTTACCAAAGGAGTGAGGTTGGGAATTTCTTTCAGATTGCACATTCCCAAATTTAGATAGCGCAGATTGCTCAGTCCTTCAAACGCTCCTTCTGATATGTAGGAGAGTCGTTTGAGCTCCCCAAGGTCCAACCTTCGCAATGAAGGGACTCTATTGAAAGCATAAGAAGGAATACTCTCTATCGGGTTATTCCTTAGCCAAAGCTCCTTTAGTTTGGATAGATACTCAAATGCTCCATTTGGGATTGTGGTTAGTCGATTATCAAAAAGCTCCAAGGTATTGAGACTAGCCAGTCCATTAAAGGCTCCAAGCTCAATTTTACGTATGTGGTTTTTACTTAGTTGTAAAATTTCCAAGTGTCTTAGGTGCTTGAAGCTGTCAACCTTGATGACCTGAATGAGGTTTTCTTGTAGATTCAGATAGCGTGTGTTGGTAGAGATGCCATCAGGGACTTCTCGTAAGCTTCTGCGAGTACAGATGACTTTACTGAACTGGTTGCTACAGGAGCAAACCGATGGACACGTCTGAGCACGCACCAGTCCTGCCACCACCAGCAGCTGCAGGGCAAGGAGCAGTACAAATAAAGGGTCGGAAAAGGCGCGGTTCCACCTAGGACCTCGCATCATCTGCTGCTGCTGAGAGGAGGTCATCTTGTTGAACATTCATAATTCATTTACTTGTCTTACACTCTTTTTAAAGATGATCTGTGGCCACTGGAAAGAAACAAGAGAAAAGAGAGAATCCATTAGATGCAGTAAGTCATTGTGTAAGGCTAATGCATGTTTGAGATCATCTTAACCAGTCCTAATAGTCCGGATTAAATTTATCAGTAACAAATGAGGTAACATATTTCAAATATCAGATTTGAAGATTTTATCTTCATTGTTTCCTTATATAAATCTCTTTTTCCACATATAGCACACGTGCAGTGCCACATGATAGTGAAACACTGCCTTTTACCATGTTTTGCATTTGGTTTCAATCTCAATTCCCTTTATATAAAACAATATCACAGGAAAGCTACCGATATTTGAGTTACACCTCTGCACATGAAAGAAAAAAGAGAAGAAAAACGGCTACAACTGTGCTGTGTGTGATATTTGAGATGAGGGGTGCATAAAAATGGGACACCTTTTCATCCACTAGTCCCTCAGTCGAGTCAAGAAATCTAGAAATGTCTGATTACACCTTACAGCTCTTAAAAGCCACACGTGACTTGAATGTTAAACTTGAAAAGGCACATGGAACTGACAAATTTCACCTGTTGCATTTTTATGGCATGATTCATTTTAAAAATGTATGTAAAAACAAACCAAAAAAAATGTACAGAGTGAATGGAGAGATAAAAGTACATGAAGTGTGATTTAAACACAGATGTTCAACTGACTGATTTATCGTACTTAACTTTTTTCACTTATTGAACTAATATATGTTTCTATAATAGCTGTTCATAATGTTTATCACAAGTTTTAGTAAAACTGAAATAAAAAAGACACCACTCTGGGTGACTACATTTTCAAAGATTATAGTTGCACATTTTGAATTCATTTTAAAAAAGGGTTGACAATGTTTCTAACAGATATTTCTAAAATCTAAAACTTTATGTTTGAAAACAACAGAATGAAAAGTTCCTTTGTGAAGAAGCTGTAGATCAGTGGGTGATGGTGCAGTTCACTGTTTTATTTAAAAAGACAAAAGTTTCCAAATCATTTCCCACAAAAAAACAGATCTTTTTCTATATGTTTTGATACTTTCTCAAGTGACAATCATGTTTTTATTCTTTAAATATGTTTAAATATGTGAAATTCTAAACATTTTAATCTTAAAGCAAATTGAATATGTATTCACTTTTTATATCATATCATTTAGTTCCTAGTAAACACTATAGGCTACTGCTATCACTGTCAAATACTGACATCATATATTTTTTTTTTGATAAATGTTCCGGCTGTGCAGCTATTAAAGTTTGAGCATGTTTTGATGAATGCGTTTATGTCTTTGTTTCTGTCATAGGCTGTAATTCTGTCTGTAGAATATCATTATGTTGGATTAGCAGATGCATATTTAGTTAAACTCCTTCAGTGGCAGAAACTATAGAAAAATTATTCATTATTAAAAAAAAAAGATCTAAATCTATTTGCACAACTGAAGCTGTAAAGCAACTTAAAACATCTAACATCAAAAAAACATACACATTTCAGTATTTTATAATATAATTAATTCAAACAAGATAATAAGATGACACATACTGGATCAGTAGAGTGCACAAAATTATAAGACCTTCCTGAAAAGGGAATGTGTGCACATCATGTATATCCCCTGCACATTTCCCTGCTTTTCTGCCCTTTTAAAAGCTGCAGATAGAATCACTATTGGGATTAAAAAAATCTCCTGTACTCATCTCTCTACTCTGACTTGCGGTTATATTCTGTATTGATTTAAAAATCTTACATCTTACTTTTAAAACCTTAAATTGCCTTGCCTGTAAATTTATCACAGACTTATTGACATGGTATGTACCTTACTGACTACTGAGATCCATGCATGGTGCCTTGATAACTGTTCCCATGTCACAGTTTGTAAAATAGGGAGATTGGTCTTTCCTATTAATGCAGCCATTTTTTACAAAATTCTTCTGAGCTCAGATCCAATTTAATTTGTCTTTAAAATAAAACCCCAGAAAACCTAATGTTAAATCTTTTGGCAGTGTTTGGTATTAATGTGATATGTATCATAATAGATGTAGCCTATAACAGACTGAGCCTTTACTTTATTGTCTTTAAGTTAAAAGTGCAACTGTTTTCTTTGAATTTGTGTGATAAAAGAAATCTAACACCCTTCTTAAATAAGATAATTGAACTGTGCCCACTGTTAAGAGACTATCATTGAGGTAAAGAGGTAATTAAAATGATTTGGAATTTATTTAATTTATTTTAACGTAGGACATATAATTAAAAATAAAATATATAAACAAAAAACAAAATCTAATTTTAAAACAAAAACTGTTGCTGAAATTAACAAGAGTTTGTTGCTGTTTTAGGTGTCTGCACATATTGCAGAAAACAGATGTTTTGTCTGTGTAATATTTTGTAGGGTAATACACATAAAAACTAGACACACAATCTGTCACTTTGAAATTTGAACTGACTTTTGGTAGGACGGGTGATTCTTCAGGAACTAGAGGGTTGAATTGTTTTTTCTTTTTGGTTCTGCAGTTTGTTCAATCCAAAATTAAATCTCCAACAAAAAGTTCTTTATTTCAAAAATTAACAAGCTTCTATAACTGGTTTGACTGCTGAATGCAGTGATTCAAAGCAGCCACAGATGTGGATTAGATCATGCACAATCACATTATTTTACACAAATGGGTTGACTATGGTTCACTTAGTGTGTTGTGTTTTCCTTGCCACAGAAAAGTAAATAAATAAATAAAATACAACATTTTCTGAAATATTTATAGTACTCATTTAATAATCAAGTGAGAGGAAAATTCTTTCAAGGTGAAATTCAGTTAGTATGACCAACTAGAAAACACACTGCAGTTAGCAAAGCCTCTCACTTCTTTGTTTACACATGCCTTTTTTCGATAGATCAAACAATGGAAAGGGATAAACAATGAATCAGCAGAACTGAATTCAAATTATAGCAGTAGAAAATATAAAGTTGATTTACAAAGCAAAACAATATGTCAGCACACTGAAAATGAAAGCAGTCAAACTGGTTTTACATTTCGCTGTGATGGAATTAGATGAAGAGAGATCAAAGAATGAGATTAAAAACACAATGCATTTTTTTTTTTACTTTTGAAAAAGATTAAAAACTGCTAGCTGTCTTTTTGTTTGTCAAGAAGAATTAGAGAACAGTCCAGATGAACAGGGAGGACAGACAACTGAAGAGCAGGATCAGCAGCATTAGTGACCCCCCCAGCGTTGTCAAACAGAAACAGTTTATACTAGAGCTAAACATCCAAAATAAAACAACATTTTCATTGGAGTGGCAGGGGGAAACATGTACTCAATAAAATAAAAATTAATTAAGACATGGGAACTCAGTTTTTAAAGAGAAACTTGCAGCTATTTTGAACTTTGTGCAGCTTCCTGTCATTTCGGTGTCAGAATTTTCATAAAATGTCTTTAAAATGTAAAAAAAGTTTTACCCTTGAGTAAATTGTTGGTTCCTTTTTGATATGTTTATGCAACTTTCTGATATCCTGTGCATTTGTTCCACAAATCCACCTGAAAAAGCATATTTTTGAAACATGAGGTAATGTGCATAAAATGCATTACGTTTTTGAAGGGTTTGGGGTTTAAAGTACATTGTTTGTTCTTTTAAAGACAAAAGATTTTAACTTAATGCTTCCTTTATCTCAAATTTGGTTACTTACTTCAATAACTTTTAACAAATACAGTAAGAACCAAAGTATTGTTGTCTAGTTTCACAACTAAGTGCATTTTTTTCTGTATAGATATTGGCAAAAAGAAGGGAAGAGTTGAGGGAGGACATATTAAACTTGATCAATCCTTTTATCTTGGTGGTCAGACACATTCTGTGGCTCCATGCATATTATATTTCATAGAAAAGATGGTAAAAGTCTTTTGATTGTAAATGCTGCAGACCGCACGTATGGATCAATAACACCTGATTTAAAAACTACAAGCAGGGAAGTTCAGTGCACCACACACCAATTAAAAAAAAA
>SSNP01000005.1:7734357-7777846 GCA_006937955.1 Pachypanchax playfairii | reverse complement strand
AAAAAAAAATTCCCAGGAAACCAATCCCATAAAGTTTTTGCAGTATTGGAACAATTCCTATCGTTTTGGGCTCCCCTGCTGCTTACAAATACATCTTATATATTTCAGGCATGAGTTCTCTGTTTTAATAACTGGGTGCAAAAGTGAAGAGAATGCACATCTTTATGGCGCCAAACAAACAAAATGCACACATTAAACACCACAAACAAGCTTTCTATCACCATGCTTCCTACTGTTTTTTTTTAATTGATTTTTGTTTTAGTTTTTATTGCTATATTTTGCAGATTTACAAGTATTTTTTCAAGAAAAGTTTGAGAACTGGACAGCTTTTGCTACAGCTTGATTCAGTTGAAAGCACCTATTTCAACAAATGATAAAGTTTTTAAGGATACAAAAAGCTTTAATTTGTACAGAAAATTGTTTAGTTTAGTTCACTTTTCAGTAGATTTTTCTTCAACCATCCAAGTGAAACATACAACCAACTTTGATTTGGTGCTAACTAGCCACTGCTCTGCTGCCCACATCTCGACATCCTTTCACTCATAGCTTGTTTCTTTCATCCATAACAAGAATAAAATTTGATGAATCTGACAAATATTGATTTCAGACTGCAACCCTTGAATTAGTTGGTCAAACATTATTACTGGTACAACACATTTTAGTTTAAACCTAAGCTGTAGCACAGTCTGAGTGTTTTTTTTTCTCTATTTATGCATGAACAGGAGAAAAGGTGGTAAATTAAGTTTCTCATCTAATGAACCACTTTTCCTTTCCCATTACCATGTGTTTCCTAGTCTACCTAAAATCAATTAGTTTAATTCCATCCAAATTACAAATGCTTTTTACTTTTCTATCCATTTTAAAGTCACTCATTGGTCTTGCTTAATGTAAAATTCAGTTCACACACATTTTCAAGATCATCAGCTTCAGGGCTGTTTTTATAGTTTGTTACTTCTCTTCAATTGTCTCTTGAATTTTTTATGACAACAATTTTTGTATTACTATTATTATTATTATTATTATTATTATTTTGGGGGTGGGGGGTTGCAAGACATGTGTATGGCAAACTGTCTTCATGAACTACAACTAGGGAGAACTAGAGAGGCACATGAGGGAATATTTTAAACACAAGTGACTGTAAAGTTGGTTTGATACATGCAAACCATCTACAGAAAATGGAAGTTTAATGAGCTGCTTTGAAGTGGAAGATGTGACTGATTTAGTAAATTTATAATAAAATTTCCAATTTTTTTGCATCACTTTACTACTTTCTAGTTTCGCAGAGACAGGCTAAGCCGAATTGTCAGTCGGCATTGTGTAGCACAAACCACCATTTGTTACAAAAACAAGCTATAATACACTTTACCTCTTGTGGAATCTGCAGTAGTCAGTTCTTTATACAAACAAGTCTCTCACTGTTTACAATGACAAATCTTTTTCTATTTTTGAATGAGGCTAATATTGGTGATGATGGCTCACTGAGTCAGCATGCTATCTGCTGGAGAGTGGCGTGTCACTCGAGGATGGTGTATCATTACTTCAGGGCGTTATACTTGGCATGTAGCTTTAAATTAATTTTTCAGAGGTGTGCTTACACAATAATTCCCTTTAATCGAAATGAGACACCAGAAGAGTTTTTTTTTTTTTCTCTCTAAAATTGCTCACAATGCTGTCAATTGGTCTGATCTGCAACCTTTAAAATGGATGCAAAGACATAATACGTGTATCTGCACTTGTGGGTACTTTACAAATTGAAGTAAACGTGCATCTGAACAGATTCTTTAAATATCCAAACAGGTGTTTGTTTGTTTTTTTAATTGACAATGTAAAGAAAAAAAAATAAAAGACTGAAACATTTTTCGTGGCACTTTTATATGTGTGAACAAGCTTGTTGGATGTGCTGTGCTTTTGGCATGTGTAAATTTTCCGAAGCAGCGTACATGACATTTGCCTTGTTTCACAGAGAGCAGGAGCTGTGTGTTGGCAGAGAGGGTTAGTGGGTGACAAGAGATACTAGTGAAATCAATCTGCACCCTGTGAACAATCTCAAAGGTTGTGGGCAGAAAATGGCTGCTAACTGCTGTTCAAGGATGTCTGGATAAGGAGTCTGTCTGCAAAAGTGCTGTCACTCCAGTGTCTGGTTGAGGTCAAGGTTTGCATGCATCCATTTAAGTCTGTCTGAGTCGTGAAGGGGTCAATTGGAGGCTCTGAACTCAGGCAGCAGTCTGGTCTCCCTGTGATAATCTATGTGCTTAAAAAAATGGACAAGGGATGAAGACATGAAGTTCATTTATAAACATAAAAAAGGCCAGCAACAGACTGATAACGTACCTGGCAAATTTATTATCCAAGGTCATTTATATGCACAGAATAATCCTTAGCATTTTCATAATCCCATTACCAAATCTACATTTTAGTAAAAGATCAATACTACACACAGCATTCTAAAAACATAAATAAGTGTGTTAAAAGATCAGAAAATGTGTGGAGAGGTACTCAACTCCTCTGGAATTATAAAAGATTCTGTTTAAAATCTATTTAGTTTTGTCATATTTAAATGCACAGTTGTTCAGAATAATTAACTGATGCACTGATATTCATCTTTGCTTACACAAAAAAAATGTGCAAAAGATCTGTTTAATTATGTGCTAACAGAAAATTAGCTAATACTATAGAAAAGGCAGTAGTTTCTAGTGTTAAATAAATGTCTCTAAAGTATCTTTTATCAATGACAATAAGAACACAGGGACCTCTGGTGGTTCAGAAACTATAATCTGCAACAAAATTCTCTTCCAGTAAATAAACGTAACTCTAGTAATAAATGTTGTGATTCAAATCAATGGATGATTAAAAAAAAAAAAAACATTTTATCTGAGTAGAATCTGAGCTTTCTTTGTGCGTGCATGTGTGTGTGTCTGTGCTTGCACACATGCATGCATGTGTGAAAGCGAGGGTGAGAGTATCCAAACTCTTCAATGTACATTTTATTTTCAGCATATTCATTACTGCTACAATCTTTCCAACCAATATTTTTTGTTAAGACTTTCTGTGATACCTGAACTAACTTAATTCTTTTTATTGTAACATTTGTTGGACTTTTTGTTTATTAGCACACACAGGCATACTATATGAACTTTGTCACCTTATTATTCGTAGCATAACATTAAAATAACAGCAGTTAGACTCAGTATTGGACAATATAATACTGTAGAAAGGACAGGTGGTAAATCTAGATTTATTCTATACTGGTGTTACATGTTATATAATTACAAGGCTGTACATTCAATAACACACACCTACATGTGAATAAACACATAGAAGGAAAACAAAAGCAGCTGGTAATTTGCATGTCTCTAAGGGAAACATTTAAAAGAGGAAAAACAAACCAATTCAGTTCACTGAAATACTTCAATATCATTTCTATGACGGCTTCATATCACCAGCCCCACTGGGATGGATATGAAGGGTGGATAAAATTTGACAAAATACCACATGAAAAGAAGCTTTGAAGTAGGTGAATCACAAAAGCAACTATTTATGCAAGTCATATCAAATATGCTGAATGCCATTTGGCTTTTAAAAAGGTCTGACAGACATTACTTTTGTGTGTGAGCTTTAAAAGCATCACTAGAAAACCAGCTGAGTTTCAAAGGGACCAAATGCCCAGTGTCTGATCTGCATCTATCAGCTTTAAAAAATATGAAACAAAAAAACAAATTATCAGCTGCGGCAAGGACAATAGATGCAAAGAATAAAAAATGTTCCATGCCCCTCATCTGCTGGTGACTTTTTCTTTTGTTTTGTTTATTTTTAGATGAATATTGTGAGCTTGATTTTGTACTAAAATATTGCCTGAAATTTCAGATTTAGGGAGCTATAATATAAACTATAATGTTTGTAAGGTTACACAATGCTCAGTACATATATGTATTCAGATTTTATGTCCGTGGCACAGGTTTGTTTTTAATAAGGTGTGATGTTGCTACAGTGAAACCTCAATGACACTGGACTTGACTTAAAGTCTTTTCAGACCGAGTTTTTTCAGTGGTTTGTGATTTTTTTTTTTTTTTTCATGGAGTTCTGCTATAAAAGATTTAGCATTTACAGCTACAACTGAAATTGATCTGATTAAAGCGGGAAGAATTGATCATGTTTTGGTAAAAAGATACTGGCAACAGAAACTGATACTTATCTTTTTCAGACATCTCTAGAGGACTCCACTCTGAAATTTAAAAATGTTTTAATGAAATATGTTGTTTGTCTACAGACAATGCATGACAGAAATTGATTTAGCTGAGTTTACTCTCCTGAGATGAGTATTCAAGAACTGTCAAGGGTGGAGTAGCTTCAATAGCCTGTTCACATATAAAGCACTATGTTTACTAAGGAAAGAAGGAAAGGATGTGATTTTTCTCTCTTGTCTGAGATTGCATTTACAAGAGAGTAAGAAAACTCTCTAATTTTTGTAACTCCAGTTGTTTGCTGTAGATATAATCGTACTCTCGTTTAAAGGGGAAAAAAAAATTATTCCCAGATAGCTGAAAAACTGATCTTTATTTTTTTCTTTTTTGCTTTATTCTCTTCCAGCTGTGCAACAATGCAACATAAACACTGGATTTCTCCAAAAATACATATTTATACAACCTTTCAGTGCCCAATGAGATAACCAGATTATATATGTGTCCTCATCTCAATTTGACACACACACAAACAAACTAACTAAAAAGGGAAATACTTATAAATATCTTACAAAAACTTACAGAACGTTCTTGCTCATGTGCTATTTTTCCAAGCAGTGTTATGATAACCCATGCAAATGCACTTCTTTCTGCTAATGGTTATACCTGGGCAGATTTTGTGAAACTTGATGGTGATGATGGTCATTAGTTATTCTTTTTTGTAATTCCAAGTAAACATTACTATTATAAATCACAGCTAGAAAACATGATGGATCACAGCTGAGCTTCCCTTCAGTAAATAAAGCTCTCTGTGTGGGCTTGGCTGATAAAGCAAACTGTGAAGTTCATATCTGTATTTCGTCTGTATAAAAGTTAACACTGTGGAAAAAAACAATTATCCGCAAATACAAATTAAGAGTTTTAAATGTTAGTTTTAGAGGAAGACAATATAAAATAATGTTGGACATACTGAGAGAATGCTGACAACTCTCACCAGCTGAGAAAAATACATTTCGACATTTGTCACACCAGATGGTTTCCTTCAAGACTCATTATTGGCTTTTGACCTGCATTATGCACTGTCCACTTTCTAGCATTTCATAAATGTTTTATTTTGTGGACACCAATTTCCTGAAGTATATTGACAGTCTTATTCTCACATTTGTCAGTATATTCCTCAAGCCTTCTACATAAATCGGGAAGGTGGGGGTGTGCTCTTTTCTTTCCCAGTATTAGAATTATCTTGCTTTTACCTTTCCATGACTGACAATTATACAGGTCTGTACAAAGATTAGCTTTAAACAACACAATGCTACTACACTTGATCATAGAATGGCACATGCTCATGTTTCCAATACTTCTGTTTCAGCTAATCACAACCTCCTTCCTCTTATCAATGTAATGCTTTACTATTAATCTATTTAAAAAAAAATCATTTAAAACCTTGAATCTGAAAGTCACACACATTCATGGCTGGAGTAATAGTCTGTATAAGTTATTCTCGTACCTGTTTCTAAGTTGTTTTTTCTGTGTTATACTGATGTGCATTGTAACATAAGGTGGTTGTGGTTGCTGCTTGTCTGCTGGTGACCTTGTGACAACCTTCAAGAAGGAGGCAGAAATCTTATCTTGCTCACTCCTGGTTTTTCTTATTTCAGTGTCTCGCTGTGTCTTGCTGGTGACCTTTGTTATATTGTTTTGGATTTCAGTCATAGACTCATGCGGCTTCTTCTGTGTCTTGTTTTTCCAGTTACTCTCAGTTGATGATTGCTCAGGTTAGACAAAGGACACTAGGTCGCACGGCCCTTTGGTGAGCTGTATTTTTGCTGAATGTGGCCAATCCCATTTTTCATTGTTTTTAATCATTTTGACCTACTAAACGTGTTTCAGACTAACCCATTTGACCTTTTATCAGGACACCTTTTAGTTTTTCATTCATAACCAATAAAGACAAACAAGGCTAGAAGTAACATATCCCCTAATGAAAGTTTGCTAAAACATTAACAAAAATTTTCATGTAAGTTTATTGGCAAAGATTATTGTTGCACAACAACACTGTTCATAATAAAAAAAGACCATCGCAACATATTTTCAGCTATAGAAGATGTAGAAATATAGATGTGTTATAAAGTTTTGTAATACCTTTCCATCTTATTTATTTTGCTAATAAAACTGAAAGTTTTTTACAACCTTACTAACTTCAAACAAATGCAAAAACGCTGTACTGTAACAACTCAAACTTTGATGTTTTTTTATTTCTTTTTTTTAATCAGGAACATCTTTAGGAAGAATAAACACGATCATCTTGTGTAAAAAGCTTGGCTCATTTGTTAAGATTCCTGCCTGATTTACTAATCAAACACTAACTGATTTTTTAAAAACTCCTAATAAGATACTGACTTAAATATAAAAACAAACAAACAAAAAAAAAAAACATGACAAAGCAAAATTAAAACTAAACTATCCTTTAAAAACATCTCCAAACAATCTGAAATAAATTCCGCAAATGGCTAATTTACAAAAACAGGAATAAAAAGAAGTCCTAACTAGCTTGATACTTGTAGATGGATATTTGTTGCTCCTTTAGGTAGAAGTGTGCTGACCCACAAAACAATTTAACTTGGTAATCATGGTAATGAATGTGTAACAGCATGGTTAGCCATCTTGTGGGAGTCATTATGTCCAATGGTAGCTCTGCAAGATCGTAAAGCAGCCAAGGAAAGTGAGGTTCCTTTAAAGGACCCAGTGCACCTTGTTCCTTGATAATAACCCTGATATAATAGATGATTATTGTCCCAAACAGCCTCTCAAATAAATTTAGGTGTCCTTTAAACAGATCTTCAAATTATTTAGACTTCATGAAATATAAGTATTGTTTGAGAAAAAAAGAACAGCAGCTTCAAAGTATCTATGAATAAGCAAATCATTATTTTCCTGTAAATAAATAGTTTTAATATAGAAATGTATAACTATATTCTCAAAGCTGCACAGATTTTGCTGCTTCTTCCTATACTGAGAAATAATGCTGCTGCTGCTCACAGGCTCCAAAAAAACATCTTAATAACCACTACTTAATGACTCAGTCTTTTAAGAGTGAGACTAAATTTCAATAATAAGTAAAAGAGGTCGTTTGTTGTTAGTTTTGTAAACTGCTCCTTTACTTTTCTCACTAAATCCTGTTCATGATCACAGTAGTTAGAATGTGATCCAGCACACACAAAGCAGAAAGCATGAGGGTCATTTAGAATTTTCTCTCAGTAAGAAAAAGTTACTCTTAGAGTGTGTTGTATTCAACACATTGGAACTTTTAACATCAATAGTTTGTAGAGATGACAAATATTACATTTTACAGAATGTTGATATTCTCAAAGTTATTTTCAGTGCATCTACATTGAAATGTCTTCTTTCCTGCTGTTGCTGCACTTATTGTGAAATTGGAAAGTATAAAAGACTCATTGACAAACTGACTGTGTTGATTTCTGTGTATAGCTCAATAGGTTAAACTGACTTTCCACTATAAGATAATAGGGATTAATGCTGAGCTTCCAGTTTTACACATCAGTTCTTACCTGCCAGTTCAATCCCAGTTCCAGTTTGTTCTTGTCAATCTCATGTTAGCTTCCAATCCAACATCCTGGCTCTGTAAATACAAGAGAAATGTTCTAAACAAATAGAGTGGCAGGACTTTCAAAATTATAGAAAAAACAGAATTCACTGCATGAATAATAAACTGTTCCAGGAAAATCCTGATGTAGCCACAAAATGAGCCAACGATTATTATTTAAAATCAGAACTGCAGTGTGCACCAAATTCAAACTCTTTCTAAATATTCAGTGAGACATCTTCTTTTCTTTAAACTAATGCTGATGCTGAGAGGGACTGAAGCTTATGCTACTGTATTTCTGTAGAACTCATTCCTCTGGGACAAGGCGACAGCTGAATCCATAAAACTTCACGCACAAACACACGTGAACACATAACCTGAATACACAGACATATATTCATGGTGGAAAGACCCTGCTGAATAAATTATGGAGAATAAGAGCAAATGGAGATAAAGACTCCCATCTTAGATGCCATCCATTAGTAGAGTACTGCAGCTTTGAGCTCAAAGAAATGCGTGTTTGATCGACTATTGAATATAAATGTGTGGATTTTTCATTCCCCTAACCTCTTTTTAAGCTTTTATTTTATTTGTGCAGCATTACAAGTAAGTATTGTCTTTATATAGTGTTGCATTATAACTTAATGATGCTCAACTAACAGACATAAAACACATCAATGCATCTGATGATAAAAAGAAAAAAGAACAGAATAAAACACGATAGCCCAGATTTCAATTTAATGACAATGAGTCATAAAAGGTTTCAGAACTGTTGAAGGGTTGCTGGGAAAATATTAACCAAAAAAGAAATGAAAAACATATACTACCGGTCAAAAGTTTGGACACACTATCTTATGAGAGAGGCTGTGCAAACATTTTGCCAGCAGTGTTTTTCTTGGGCATTTTTTTCAGACACAAATTCTGTACTCTACTGAATATTTCTAACAGCAGGATTGTGTAGGTGGGATTGACTCAAAATATACAACAAGACTTGTGTTCATCCAAATGAGGGGAAATGTCACTCTGAAAAAAGTGTTACTCACCGCTGTTTTAAGCTCTGAATGAAAATGAGGCTATGTTACATATGGAGTCAGATTACAGAACCATAGTTTTCACTACAAGAATTTCAGATTTTATATCTGTTTAATTGAATTGAATATATTATATGAACTTTCATTTACAGCTGAGGTCACATTAATTTTTATTTCATAAATATGAGAAAATTAATACTTGAAACCTAATGCTTCCAGTTGTATCTGCCAAATAAACTACTGTTATCACAAAATCAATGTGTGAAATATCAATATTGCAAAAAACTTGCAATAATTTGCAAGCAAAAACTACATCTCAATAATATATTTGCCAATCAGATGAACTTGAACTTCCTTAAACGTCCTCAGATGATTTAAATACGATGCTGAAGCACACAGAAAGTGATCTGACCATTGTGAAGATAATAAAAAAAAAAAAGAATTGAGGAAAGTCTGAGTCTATTGCAATGAATATCATCACTGGAAATAACAATGTCACAATTTAATGTTTAACTAATATCTGCAGCCCTGACTGCAGCGCAGAAGTTTGATTCTTTGATTGTAATTGGATTTGATGTTGATGGCTTATCTTTCATCACATCCAGAGAACACAATCTCACAATCAAATTTTTTATTTAAAAAGGAAATAATGCAGCGATGAAATCAATAGTTTTTGTAAAACAACATGCGGTCTGTTAGTTGAAAAGGAGCAGTCCACAGCTGCTTGGCTTCAAACTCTGTTAGAATGATATATTGTAACTACAAAGTATATGATAGAGATGATGGATACAGACTTTGTCATTGTAATCATTATCATTGCTGTTATTATCAACATCATCAATATTGTAGCCCCTTTTTCTTGCTTCCTTCTAACACGCTGCTCAAACACACACAAACACAAACAAAATGTCCTCTGGGCTTTCTCCTCTTCTTCCCAAACCATACATCACTACATTTTTCAGTCTAGTGTCTAGTGTCGGTCTTTTTAGAATATGTCTAAGAGATGTATGTTCTCTTTAAATTATGAAAAAAAAATAAAGTTGAACTCAAACCTTAAACATGCAGACAGCCTGGTTTGTAAGAAAGAGCTGCCATTTTTAAAACAAGATCAAAGTGTGGCAGTTCTGTCTGTGGTATGTCTGAACACAGTTGTGATCATGATGCAATTTCTTCCTCAAAACCATCAAATCATATAAGAAAATACAATTTTACAACATGTGATTACATATTTCAGCCACATGAGAGACAGGCATGAAGTATGTAGGGGATTCTAGAAAGGAATTCTAAACATAAAGCTGTTATCAAGGTTTTACACCTTCATTGTATTTCCATTTTATTGCCATCTTATATTTTGCATTAACTGCTGGGAATCATTTGGTGTCTTATCACATATTTCACATCATTCACTCTAATAAACCTTTAGTTGTACCTTTAGGGTTCTACCAAAGACCAACTCAGCCATTTTTCTTTTCACTCTCTTTCTCCTCCTGTGAACTCCCACCCAAAAATGAAAAAAAAAATGTACCTCTCTCAATGAGTATTGGTCCAACAAATCAAGACTAATGTCAGTGTCTTCTGCTCTAGAACTCAGCATATTTTGACCCACAGGTCACACTACATCACCCTCTGGAACTGACCAGAAATGCATGTCAGGCTGAATCGATAGGGTGAACAGCCACTCGTTCAATTAGAATCTTTGGTCGGGCCGGGCAGTGTGGGGACCAGAGTGTGGTGAGTACAGGCTCCCAAAGGAGCAGTAAGTGCTGAAATCAGCTTAGCTGTGCCTGCCATTTGTCATTATCTAATGGTAAATCCATGTGTGTCTCATAGAAGGCACCCACCAAACCACTGAGAAACAATGAGGATAGATAGATAGATAGATAGATAGATAGATAGATAGATAGATAGATAGATAGATAGATAGATAGATAGATAGATTGTGCAAATCCTACTTTTTATTAGATTTATTTAATTTTCTCTAACAGTTTGTTGTGACAGCATGTAAATACACGGTGATTCAAAGCTGTAATTTAAATATAAAAGAGTAGGAATATAATGAGATAAAACAAATTAGCAAACTCTAAGGTAGTCATTAATGTTGAACACAATATTCTGGACCAACAGAAGCAGTTTTGTTTCTCTTTGTTACATGATGTGGGTCTTAATTAAATAGGAATGCAGCTGAATCTTTCTTTAAGTTAATGCATATCTGAGCTTTTTTTCTTTCTTAAAATTTAAATGGTCACAGGTTTTGATGGTGTATTTTTGTATATCAGCACATCTGTCTGCACCTGTCTGTTTACAGTCTGTAAACAGTCACTTGTAACCACATAAGTAGTTTGGCACTCAAATACTTATATGGCAGCTGATGTCAAATTGTTATTTTAATTGGAGATGTGCTGAAAGGTGATGCATGCTTATTCCCCATGTTTATTTCAAAAGCATAACTTCATGCTGCTTTTTGGAATGAGACAAAACATGCCTGTCTAGAAGTCCAATGGAACAGAAGTGATTATAGGGGAAAAAAAGATAACAGTCAGAAAAATAACAGCGTGACACAGAACACTGCAGCTTGCAGCTTTAAAGACCAACATTTATTCCCTGCAGCACAATCGTAGACAACACATTTTAATTTGCTTTTCAAAAAAAGTGTTTTTAGAGACATTGGTTAGCACTGCAATAAAACATGTTGAGGCTCCAAAATAATGTTGATGGGGAAAAAAAAGATCACTGCAGAGTGAAATTAAAGCAATCAGGGGAGATATGGAATTAATATGTCTGATTAAGTGCCTAAATGAATCAGCCTTTGGAGTCCAAAGAGATTTCTAAAGAGAGGGGAGGGGTGAGATCTGTTCAAAAGAATGAAAGGCTGACAGATTTTGCTATAGAAGGAAAGAGGGTAACAAAGAGAACATGGGGAGGAGAAAAGATTGAAGATGGAGTTCTTTGGCCTTCTGTTTTGTTTTTTCTATCCAGTTTTTGATTAAATATATTGGACGAGAGAGAGTTATTTCTTTTGATGTCACCTGAAAATCCCCCCTCCCCACACACACATGCACCTCTGGATTTTTTAGAACAGATCCAAGCTGTCAGTTACAATAATAAGAGATACAATGGCCTATTTTTATTTACAGATATATATTTTTATAAGAATTATTAGGATGGTCATATTTATAGAGGAAACACTTATTCAAAAGTAAGATCAATTTATTTTAAAGGTCCCAATTTGTAATGATGGTAATCTAAGGTGACAAAACGAATAGACAAGTCAAATTAATTCCCAATTAAACAAAATTAACTTCAATTAAATACATTGCAATCAAGTTAAAAATTAACCAAAACAATCCACATGCCAAAGCAGAAGAAAAAAGTGGGGAGAAAGAAAAGAGGATGGAAGTAAGTGACAGAATGATTGGATAGAAGGACATTTTATTATTGCAAAATGTCTGAATAAACATAAAACAACAGACTGGAAAATGGATGAGAATATCAGACAAGTCATAGAAGAACATTCTATGTGAAACCAGTGAGCATGTGCTATGCAAATCAACCTGTGTGTGATTTTACTGACCTCACCCCCCTTTTACATTGAGAGAAAAGGCTCAAGGTAAAAAGGAGAAGGCAAAGAAAAAAATGAAAAGAATATGATTGAGAAATGAAAACCTTTGAGTGGGAGAAAAGGTGAATACAAATTAAGAAGAAAAGGCAAAGTGGTACCTAGAAACCTTTTGGGCAAATGAGTGTGATATGTGAGCACTAAAGGTGAGAGACTCATGGAGAGGAGAAAAGAGAACAGTAAGTTTTATATACGTATATATTGTCATTATTCATTTCATTTCTTGGTGTGATGGACGTTCTAGTGAGTCACTGGGTGTGTATTTCTCCAGAAACTGATGAGTGCAGTAGTTGAAGTGGCAAACTGACAAATTAGATTAATCTTCCCCTTCTGTTCTTTCTTCATTTGGATTTTCCCCCTGAAATTAAACAGCAGGCTTCAAATGGTGTCCCATTTGCTGCAGGAACTGACTTCTTACTTTCATATCCACCTTATGAGACTGTATTTCACAACCTTCACTTTAGAGGTTTTTTTAGTCAGCTAGCAATATACTCCGTAACACATTTTTTCCAGACAAATCTGAGCAGTTTTTTTGTCTTTCACTTTTACTTTAGCAGAACCCTTACACTGAAGTAACAAATTTGTTATTCCCTATTCTTATATACAGTGAAACCCTGGGAAGTGGACACCCCTGTCTAGCGTGTACAGGTTTTGGGCTGACCAAGCGTATTACCTATTTGGAGTGGACACTGGACAACGGACACTTTTTGTCCGTTCAAAAAATTAAATCTGTGAAAATTGACCCCGCGAACGGAAAGTGATCACAGGTCCCTCGGCCAGATAGACGCTGACGCTCCTGCAGTAAAGGAGCTGGATGCTGGCCGGGAGCAGCGCCTGCTTGACCAGGTGCGTGGCACAGAGACCAGCTGCACATAGGATGTGGAGGACACAGACCAGGAGGACCCTGAGCTGCCACCACCAGCTATCAGCACCTGTTCCCAAGCCATTGCATGTGCCGTTGACCTGCTGCCCTACCTGGCAGATTCAGAAGACACAAGCCTCCTCAACCGGACTCTTTTTTTTTTTTAGAGGAACAGTTTCAGCATCATTCAAGTTTCTCGAAACCATATAAATGTTAAGTTGAGACATATTTAGAAGGGGATTTGACCATGCGCTAGTTCATACAATAAGCTGATGGGCCGAGAATGTCCGTGACAATGGTTTACAGACATTCCTAGATGACAGGACACCTGGACACCCTACACCTCTGGGGTAGACACCCCACCATAACAGACAAATTGTCTGATCTTGTCAGTGTCCGCTACAGCGAGGTTTCACTGTACTCAAAATACTTACTAAGGATATTTTAATGTTTATGTACAACAAATGAAATCTGGTGTCAAATTTGTTTTTTTTTAAACATCATAAATACACAAAAAATGTCTTCACAAATCTTTTGACCATTGCATTGAAGAACACTCTAATCTTAAAATTGTAGATAATTTATTTTAGCTCTTTCTTGAAAATTTTCAGCCTCTTTGAGAAAAGGAACTTCTATTGTTTATGTTTTGATATGCAGTAAGTGGTAGGAAAATTGAGTCTTATTCAGGATTGACGCAGTGCTGTGAAATAGTTTAAATAATTCAATAAATACATTACTTTAGGAGGTTTCTGTCTTTAGAATGTGACAAGCATCATTGCAAAGCTCATGATTAATTTAAACAAACACAATGTGTGTGGAAGCGGATATAAAGCTGTACACAGGTTGGGATTATTGTCAAATTGTAATAGAATGTAGTGCTCTGTTGCTCAAAAGACTGTCTCTTAGTGTTGTATAATGAAGTGTCTTGTAGTGTATATCTGCTGGAACATTTTATTTGAGGGCAATCATAAAAAAAGAACATTATTTTAATAACACATTACTATTACCCATTAATGACAAAACAAAGCAAGCAAACAAATGGACATAAAGATGGACAATAAAAACAACAAAAACATTCTGTAACGGCTTATTTTGTGGAACAAGTGACAGTGTGTGTAGTTTTCTAGTTTCTAAAGCTATCATCTCACATTCATTTTTTATTAACTGCCAACCTAACATGCATGTTTTTGGACTGAGAGGAAATTGGAGTACCCGGAGAAAACCCACGCAGGCACAGGGAGATCATGCAAACTCCACACAAAAAAGGTCTGCACAGCCAAAAGCTCAAAATGCAGACTCACAATGTTGTTCAGTGGCAAGGCTCTTATCTTTACAAAGAGCTTTTAGTGAAAAAAGTCATATAATACAGGCCAGAAATAAATGTTATGACATTGTTTGCTGTTAGCATTTTCGAACAATGCTACAAAATGTGCCTGCTATGATCAAAGGTTGCTGGTGGGAAAAAGTATATTAATTTATCAGTGGCCCTAATAATGAGAAGGTAATGATTATAATTTTAAATTGCCAGTTACATTTGCTGATATAGGAAGAGGGACAGAAGATATAATTTTCACAAGCATCATATTGTAATTGCTAAAACAACAAATCATAGTTACACAAAATGTATTTACTTTGGAAATGTTTTACTATGCAGAGTTTCTTTCTTAATATTTTGAGTATTTGATATTTACACTCTCCACAAAATAGGTACTTTCCACTTTTGTCATATCTCAAGATTCAATTGGTGCAATTTTGTTCAATGATCACAAAACAATCCAATGTTTCGAAACATACACCTTCATTTATCTGCTTTAGGTAATATAAAATAGAAGCATTAACAACAATATTTTGACTGTCAGTCATATTCACTATTAATACACATTTTTTGATAATGGCTTGCACAGAGTCATATTGAATGCTGCTGCAGCAACATATCATCTTATGCAGTCTACTGTACACACGTGAGCATCATGACAACCTACTCAAAGCTATCTCTTCATGAAAATCTCACATACACTATATACTCTTTATAAATAATGAGTCACACGCAACTTCCTGTAGTGGATAGAAGTTTTCTATCCATGAGGTGAATACGATGCCTAAGTTATATAAACAAGTAAGTGCCTTTCACAAATGGTGCTCTAAATTCACTGATTTGCGTCAATATATATTATTGCCATGAGCAAAGAGAAGTTAGTAACATCAGACTTTGCCTGGCCACTTGAAAGTTTGTGCACTAGCTCACAAAAAACATGAGCTTATCTGTCTTCATGGTAGCACATTAATTAAGGTCCAGAGGAGAATTCTTGAAAGGGTAAAAGGTAATTGCATGGTAATTTGCATAAAAAAACAGAGTACTATGACTCTATTTTGCTGCTATTTATAATCAAGTTGGGTAAGAAGGATAAATCAACAGAATTAAATAATTATATTTTAAATACATAGGAATAAAAGCAATATTACAGTTTGACAGTAAAAAAAACAACTTAAAACAGTGGTTCCAATTTGTCCCCCCCCAAAAAAAAAATCTAATAATAATTCACAAACACAAAAGTTGCTAAACCATCACACGCCACCACACACAAATGCATATCCAGACATGATCTATGCATGTGCATAAGTGCCCCCCAAAATAACGTCTTACTTATTCAATAACTGCAAATATTTTAGATAAGTTTTTGTTTCATAGAGATTAACAGCAACTGTCTAAGACAATTGCAGCAGCTGGTTACAGGATTCTGTTTGTATACTGACAAGAAGTTGGTGATTCAAATGTAGTTTAGGCAGTCAGTATCCATCTTGTCCTCTCTGAGTCATAACTGTTCATCATACTTCAGAACCTTTTGGTTCTTTTTCTGGATAAGGTTGAAAAAAGGTGAGTTCAACACAGATAAAGTATTGTATGCCTTTTATTATTTAAATGTAGTACAATTTAAATAACAATATGTAAAATGGGAATGAACTCACTTCCAAAGTGTGTCTTTGACTGGTACCTAAAGACTTGTGGACAGAGCTTCTGAACATTTTCACCTCACAAGCAGCTCCCTATTTGATATTTAAAACCCTGCTCTCCAGTTTTCACATAATGTTTGATTCAGGATAATGTATGTACTTATTGGTCTCTCTGTGGAAAGTGGTAGTTTATTCAAAAATGCATCAGTCTAAGAAGTTACTTACAAAATCCTTTCATAATGACTGCTGGAGATCTGCAAAACCTCCTTGCAACCCTGCACAAAAATAAGCAGCTATAGAAACTAGAAGGATGGATTTTTAATGCCATAACATTCTATAAACACACATTAATTGGAAAAGGGCAGCTCTGTGTGTAATTGCAGGATTGGATGTGATTAAATGCTTATGAAACTTCTGAAAAACATTATGACTTTTTATTGTGTACATGACAAAACAATTTGACAGCCTCTTTGCCACTGTGAAGGTACTGTATTTTAACATACTGGGTTAGTTTTTCCATTTGCACAACTTTTGTGTAAGTTTCACATTCAAATTATATTTACTGTTTGAATTGAATTACCCAATGAAGAATATGAATTTTTAAAATATTGTTGCCATTCTTGCTGTAAAAAAACATTCAAACTTTGAAATATTGCTGTGCACCAGTTTTCACATTCTCCTGCACACAGCTGCAGAGTTTCCAACTTCTCTCTATGTAAATAAACAATATTCTCATGCACTTTTCTAATCCATAGTTTTACTTCACTTCACATCTCATAAAGGCTCCCATACAAAAGAATACCATGCACAACAATTTAACAACTGTTGAGTGCATTTGAGTCTGTTTCCACACAGAGAGGCATTTTCTCACCCAGCTTAGTGAAAACCCACACGGATGCATTTCACCATAATGTAGAAAATCATGCAAAATAATTCTCATTTTCTATAAACCATGCAAGAAAATGTAGCTGCTCTCTTTCCCTCTCGGGCTTGAACGTTAAGCGGATTTACAGTACGATGTCAGCACTAAGCAGAGCATCGATTGCAGGTATCAGGGGCTGAAGTTGATAATAGAAAGAAATGCTGACATAGTATCAGAAAAAAAAGTTGTAATATGAAGACTAAAGTATAATCCTTAATGCTATCATGTTAAACAGAGGTGGTAGAAAATGGAGGAAATGAGGAAAAGAGGAAGTGATTATGTAGATTTAAACATGTTAATCTGTGACTTACCAGAGCTGAATAGAACTACTTTTGTTATAACTCCTAATTGTATAACGTAAACCACCAGAGCATGACATAAGCTCCTTTAGCAACCATACAAAAAATTATGTTAAAAAAGAAAATGATGCTCAATTAAGTACTTAAATTGACAAGCAGAAAGAGGGCATATAAAATCACACACATATGCTTTTGAAACTTGCTTTCTTTTGTCAGGTTTTCTGCATCTGCTATTGCAGGGAGAACTTGTCATTTATAATAGGCCTTGAGACTCTCTCTTGAAAAAGCTATCAGCCTCGCAGTGCCTTCCAGAACACTCTTGCACCAGACCTTAGTTTCATTGCTTGGCAGCTCCAGCTGCTTTGCTCTGCCAGTCGGGCTCGCACACAGAGCAAATTCTCCACTGCGGAAAAGATAAGCCATGTTGTATTATGCACCTTGACACTAATAACACAGAACTAGCACTCAGAGGACATAGACAGGGGGATGCGTTCAATATTGTATTTTGGTAATTATGAAAATAAATGTGCTTAATGTGGAGAGAAATTAATACAAAGACTTTGCAAAACTGAAATTGTATTAGACTGTTCCAGTTTTTTAATTATTTATATATCTTTTTACAAAATAAAAACTTTTGATTAATGCACAGGCTTTAAAAATAATTGGAATTTTACTGATTCTCAAAGAAATACCTTCCAGCTTTAAAAAAGAAAAGTTCCTCTCTAAATAGATATAAATAAGCAGGTAAGAGTATCTCAGTGAAACAAAAATTTTACAAGCTATAAAGCTGCTTAACTTTAACCCACTGCAGGGAGCAACATCTAACTCTTCTAACAATCGTGCGATGTGCATGAGATCAATTGTACTCACTGATTATATAAATCAAACAGATGCTGTTGTTATCCACATTTATGGGAAAAAACATGGACCTATAGTGCACATCTGGTAGTGTGAAAGAAAATGTTATGTTAAAGAGAAGATACACAGAGACAACCAAGTGAAAAGTTAACGCCACTTTTGAAAAAGCTCTGTTTTTCATCACAGTGGGGGGTGGGGGGCATCTGAAGAGGTTATTTATTTTTCATCTAGAGATAGAAAGTAAAGAGCAGTAGGGAGAGCTCCAATGGAAGTTTCTGATTGGAGATGTATCCTCCTGGGGCAACTGTCTCAGTCTTTTCCTTCTTTCTCTCACTCCCGCTCACTTTCCATCTCCCACATTTCTGATCTTTGCGAGAGATCTGCCACTGTTTCTCTGGGAGAGGGGGAAAGGAGAGAGAAAAGAGGAGCTGCTTATTCTCAATACCATCTTTGCCAGCCTCAGTCAAATTCTATTCATCCCACACTCCTGTGGTCCACAGAGCTCTGGTTGGCTTTGCTCAACTTTAAATGCACTGCTCAAGCTATGCTAAGAGGTTCATCAAGCTCCTCCCACTATTGTCTGTTTCAACGTGGGAAGCAGCGTTTTATCCCAATCCTCCTCATTAACAGCATTCCCATTACACCCCAGAGTCATTAAAAGAGCCACTTCTCTTCCACTGTCCCCTCCGGTGTTTTTCTTTCTTTTCTTTTGTTTCTTTGTTTGGATGAACTTAAGGTGTGAATGTCTTGGCTGGCACATTTTCTCCATCAGGACCAGGGTGAATTATTGGGTGCCAGAGAAGTGGGCCTACATAAGCTGCATAAAGCTGCCTCTCCACGGCCCATTCCAGGTATTCTGGTGTTGTCATGGGAGCCAATGAAAGGCTGCCTTACCATTCTATGTTTCGCTTAATGAACTAAGGTGTCAAATGCATTCTTACATTAAGGTCATTTGGGATGTTCCCCATAGCTGCAAAAAAAAGGATACTAAAAATAAGAGGGCTGTAGAAAATCTGCTAAGGATCTCATTCTTTAAGACCAATCTAAAGCAACCCCTCCCTCATATTATTGTCCTGGGAGGGTTACAAGGCCTCTGGCTGTGTAGGTTTTGAGTAAATGCATAATTAAGATAACATTGTTGTCACAGTAAAGTGTTCTATATCAGCAGAGTTCCCTTATATGAAATTTCACATGGTAACAGTGACAAACCATAAGTTTTCCTTCTCTCCAAGTTGCTTCTTCTGCTAAAACAATACTTCTTTTAATCAGGTGTTAAGACCAAAAACATGAGGAAAGAGATGCTAGGCAACTGGATGTGTTTACATTTTTACAAAAAGAAAGAGAGCAGTAATACGAGGAGCTGCTGTATGAGTAAAAAGGGTCTTGTAGAGAGATACACTCTTTATTACGCCTCAAATAGAAACAAGCAGAGGTTCTGCTAATCTCTCTCACAACACCAATGAGAAAATGGACTTTGCTTTTACTGCCCTTTAAAACCATGAACTAACAATGGATGAAGAAGAAATCAAATTTGCACCCCTGGAATGATAAACCCTTTACTTTGCTGCTTCTCTTTGTCGTATCTCCTCTTGCCTTTCTCCTTAACCTTTAAGTTACTCTGAATTCCCTGCCCAATCTAGTTAACTACATTGGTTGGGGAGGAAGACTGCTGAGGATGCAGGAATATGGAGAAACAAGCATCAATTAGATTCTAAAGTGCACTTTATTTATTTATTTTTGTGTCCCATGCCAAATGAAATTAAGCTATAAAAAAGCGAAATGGAAAAGCAGTGAACTTTAATTATTGAGGCTGAACCTCAGCACGGGTCACTGCTCAGTATCCTACAGACCACTGTGTGCTCTACCAATGAATGAGTGAAGGATCACTCTACTGATCTTCCCATCATTCCAACAGTAGCACTCACTGGGTTTGGCTCTGCTAAATATTATTTTCTGTAAAACATTAGTTTCTTCTTTTTTTCACTCTTTCCCGCTATCTCATACACGCAATGGATGGGACACTGACTGAGGGCAAACATCTGACAGAACCAGTTGCTTTATATACAGTAGCTATAACTTTTTGCTAACTGGAGCATTAATAAATACACACTTTGAATCAGATTGTAATGAATAAAAACATGATTTGATAGGATTAAAGGGATTTCAATGGGGATGAATCAGTTGAGCATTACCTTGAAAAAACAGACCTCGGGGTGCGGGTTGTAACCATGGTGGTTAGCTGGTTTCATTTAGCTGGATTAAACTTGATTTACTAATTAGTTGGATTTTCTTTTAGCCTATGCATTAAGCAATCTTCCGTGTTATGGATTGGCGACATGTTGATGGCACATCTGACCTTTTACCTCTTGCTGCTGGCACAGGGACCAGTTACCCTGTGATACTGAACAGTCAGTCATTTTCTTTCCCCACTTGTTCCTGATCAAAGTCACAGGGAGTTGGTGCCTATCTCTAGCAGTCATTGAGAGACAGTGTTATAAGATAGACAGACAGCTTTCCAGTCCATCACAGGCACATAGAGCAACCGCACACACACACACAATCTAAGGCCAATTTAAGGCCACCAATTAACCTAACATGCATATTTTTGGTCTATGGGAGGAAAGCAGAGTCCCCGAAGATAACCCACACACACGAGGAGAACATGCAAACTCCATGCAGAAACATTCCAGTCTGATTTTGAACTAGGACGTTCTTGCTGCAAGGCCATGCGCTACCAACTAAGCCATCATACACTTAACAGAATTTCAATAACTGGTGATGTAAAGATGTTTTTAAGCAAAGATTATCTTACTTGTTGTAGATAACTCCATGAACATCAATATTTCTACTTCAATAACTGTGTAATGAGTAAATATGTAAAGATTTTTCAGAAAGAGTGTTAGCATAAACTGTAATGAAAATTGTGTGACTGGAGTTGCTTTAAAAAAGCAGCACTCACTTTGATTTTGGTTCTGCTTTGACAACTGTTAGAATGTCAGTCCAATCAGAGCAGATCTGTTTTTCTCCAAACTGAAGTTGTTCAAAGAGCTTTCTACAACAGGTGATATATTATTTATTCAGAACATTTCTACATAACCCCAGTTCAAAAGATATGGACTATTCCTTTAGGTTCAGAGAATATGTGACTGAAAATCTGCCATCTTTTATATTATTAAAGACACTGCAGTTGTCTGATGTTTTTTGTCATATGACTCCATGAAGAAGGCTTGAACCCCCCCCACCCCCCCCCCCACCCATGTTAAATAAATTTAGACAGCCCTAAGGCTTGATAAAACAAAACAGGGCTACACATGTTCAACATGAGTAACTGTGAGACAGTTACACACGTTTGCATGTTGTTATTGCATTTCCCTTTTTATTTGATGTTATTTTTAACTTTGTTAGCATACATACTGAATGCAATAATAGAGATCAAACAACTGATAATCCAGCAGAGACCCCTGTGAGACTCTGTGGGAAACAAATTAAACATGATAACTATGGCTGTACAACCCCAGTTGAAGGAGAATGTGTGTGTTGGAGAACAAGCAGGACAAAGAATGGAGGGAGAAAGCAGCTGATTCCCTTCTGTTTCTTTTCCTTTTTGTTTTTTTGTTTTTTTTTTCTGGGAAGGCTGCCAGATCAGATGGCATGGCGGTACATGGCTTGAGTCAAAATTCCAAATCTCTTTTTGTTTCGACTTTGTTCATTCTGTCAAGTACATTGAAAAAAAATGTAAAAGGTTAAGATTAAATGTAGAAACCAGCACCTCCAGTTTACTGGAGTTATCAACACTTGAGTGAAGAACCCATAAAAGGATCACTAAATCTTAAAATAATACAATGACAAACAAATAAGTTAAAAAATAGTTAAGAAAATATAAAATAGTTAAGTCATTATTATTGCATGGTATCCCCTGTTGTTTCAACACAAATATCCAGGGGCTGATGATGATGATGATTTGAGATTCTAAATTATTTTTTTTCATATTTAGATTATTTTATTTTACGAATGAAGTAATTTAACATATTAAGCATTTAAGGATAACCAGAAAATCAAGCATTATAAGCAACAACAAAATACAGTAAAATCAAGAGAAAGTGAGATGAGAGGGTGAAAAAGTTTACCACTGTTGTAGATTAGCTGTAAAGGGTGCAAATTCACCTTTTCTTCCATTCCTAATATCAAACAACATTGCTGGTAATGAAAGCTTTTAACAACAATCCAAAAATTATGTTTTTACAAAAACAAAACAATACAAGCATTCATGAGATTAAATTGGACACTTGACAATAGCTTAAATGAACGATAAAAAACTCAGGGATCGCTGAGTTCTGCCAAGCACCTCTGTTCCAAACCCAGACCATTTATCGTGGCATTACAGCCGCAATAAGAGGGTTATCTTCCATCTTACGGTATCTTTCAATCTTTCAATGTTAAGGAATCCTTTAAAAAAAAAATCCCAGATCAGTTGTTCTTTGACCCATTATGGATATTTCCTAAAAGATTTCATTGTCTGTCAACAACTTTTCAACTTAAGTTGCTAACAGACAGACAAACAAATAAACAAACCAACACTGGCAAAACAAAGTACCCCCTTGGCGAAGGTAACAAATCCAGTTTAGCATTTAGTCAGGGTTGGTTCAATGAAAAACTGGTTTAAGATTGTTTCATAAACTTACACAGACAGAAAATTTTATGTGAAATGAAGTTGTGAAATTACATTTAAAGGGAAGGAAATTAAAGTTGCGTACAAATCCTTAACAAACAAAAGACAATATGTTGATACGTTACATATTTTTGTTTAGTTTTTTTTTCTACCATAACAGCAAACCTTGTCATACTGGTCCCAAGGTGATTAGAGATAAATGTGTCTGTGTTAGAGAAGACTGGTACAGATGTATTTCACAAGAAACACAAAATGTGTGCTCTTTTATTTCAATCTAGCCTTTGTGAATTTTAGGACACATGTATTTGACATTATTGGTGGCTATTTAAAACGTCAAAGATATTTATTCCTACTTTATCAGACTATCTTAGAACATGAGTTGCAGTATATATATTGTGTGTAATAATCTACATTATCATTACTGTCAAAATGCTTGTTGTCCACCTAAACAGGCACAAAAAAAAATCCGATCAAGCAATTTTTTTATTGATAAAATTAGGGAAAAATATAGCTGAGGTTAGGATAATTCATACATAAAAGGGTTAATATTTAAATGCTTTAAGATGCTAAAAGGTTGCTAATGTGCAACATTTCCCCCTTTTTAGAGTCTTTTGTATTGAATTCCCTCAAACTGAAGACGATCTAAACAACCACACAGGCTAAAAAAACTGACTGACGATCAAAAAGACTTACAAGGTCACGGCCCATTTTCTACCTTTCTGTGCCTTGAAAGTTCACCCATTCTCACAAATAAACACCAGCTATGTCGACAGGAAAAAGTGAAGATTATTTGGTTTGAACTTTTTATCACAGTTGCTGTTCTCACGCAGACAATTCACAGCAGGGAGCCTTCCACTGGAGATGCGTTCACAGTTAGAGATGCATGGAAGGAGTCATGGTTGACTTTCTGTCCAAAAAACCCCAAAAAATAGGACACAATGGAAAATGTAGTGTTGAAACCATTTTCTCTGGCTTATGGCATGTCCAGTTTGACAGATTAGGCACCTCCTACACTGTTTTTTATCTTTAGAACACTAACAAATGATCTTCTGTTGCTGCCAATTCAAAGACCAGGTCGGCATCAAAGAGAATGAAACAGAAAGGTTTTATTTAAGGGCTCTGTGGAAAATGTCCAACAGAAGTTACAAGTAAATTCTGGGAACTGTTGCTGAATCACAAGCGACACCTCTGTTACATCTCCAGGAAATGCATGAAGATTGTTTTAGGAAGTAGTTTAATAGTTTTTCTTTTAAAAGAATCAACATCACGACCCTTAAACATCATTATTCATACAGTTGAATGTTAATAGAGGATTAAATGCTCCTTTAATAAAACCAATATACAGTATCATTTAAAGGACCTCACCTTTTGTTTTTCTCTGTAACCCAGCATGCAGCTACACACTGCTCTGAAAAAAACTGAAGGGAAGCTATGCAAAGTTTAATTGAAGATGAAGCAGAATATTAGTGAAGACATACAGACAGAGCTTAAATAAATTGGATTATGAGCAAATTATTTCAGAGCTAACGGTGACGCCATTACAGATGAGCTTTTTCTATTGCCCTTTCCTGTTGTGCTGTCTGTTTTAGTTTATCATGCATATGAGTGCAAATATTGTAATGTTGTTTTTCTGTGCTTCTGTTGTATCAGGTGGGTTTGTTAATTGTAACAACTGCCTGCATTGTGGACTCTGTATGGTTTATGCCATGTATGCCAAGCATGTGTGATTGTTCATGAATTCATTATAGGGGTTAAGCCATAGCTTTTCTTTTATAATGTCACAGTTTAATCTTTTATGCAAATTGCCTGTTTCAGTTATAAAAAAAATGCTTTGGCAACTAGTAATACTATAGGACTACTAAAACAGTTACAGTAATTTACTAATTATTATTATTTGTAATATTATCATTCAGTTAAACTAAAATGTCAGCACCTCGTGTTAGTTTCCTAGTTGACATTTTTAGGACAAAGTCTGTTCATGAAGTAACCAAATTCTATTAGTATTCCAAGACATTCAGATTATTTCTATGTTGGTTGTCATGATAACACCATAGCTACCAGTAATGTTGGTTAAATGCTGTGTGGCAGCTTTTTCTGTAGACCATTTATTTCTTTTTGAAACAGGTGGACTGTTGTTCCACAAATCCTCCTCCTTACAGTCCTCTGTTTGCTGCAGTGTTGATTTCACATAATAATCATGATGGTAAAAGATTTGAAAATTGCAATAAACCCATTTCAAAGATAATTAAAATTCAGATTTTCTGCTCTGAAACGATTGCAGAATCCTTTTGATTGTATTAAGAAAAGGAGAAAGCCATCTGATCATCTCAGGCCATTAGAAAAACTGTTCTCTGCATATTTCTCTCACAATGTATTTATAATGTTTTTGTTGGGTAGCAGAAATCATGTTCCATGATGAAAAAATACATTTGATAGTCAAGTCGTCTTTGAACAGCAGTATTGACAGACAAGACAAAACAGACTTACAGACGGATAGTTAAACCTTATGAATTCAGATTGTCATTTTTTGTAATTTAAAACATGTGGTTTCATTCCATTCCCCTAACAACAGCCACAAAGGATGTCTTTGAAGTGATAATGTCAAGAGCTATTGTGCAGCCTAAGCCAGATTGTGAATGTTCCTATAAGACTGGTAGTAATTGGAAAAGAAAAAGTTCTATAAAGAAACAAGATGAAATCCATTTTTGTCAAAGGCTGTCTGGATGACTCAATCCTGACCCACTTGCACACACTTAGATCATCTCAGAAAATATGTCGATGTACAACTAAAATCCACAGCTATCAAAGAAACAATTTCAGAGAACAGATAATAAATTAAATAATACAGTTTTCCCCCAACACGTTCTCTCACACATGAACCATATCTGATTTTCTTCTTAAATCCCCATTACACAGCTGAGTTATGATGAATCATGTACAAAAGTTGTGCCTCCTGATGGTTTACATAACCACAATTTAGTCTTAAAACAAGCAGACAAATGCTCTGTCCCCACACTAGCGATCCACCCAAGAACAAGTGCAGAGGTTTGTGGATCTATTTTAGATGGGAGCTGGTCAGCGATATGGAAGTACAGAATGAGGGAAAAGCAGAGAGAGGGAGAGCATATAGAGATGAAATGACCCGAATAACTGCACAGTTTGAGCTACATGCCTTCCATTCACCCTGCAGATGTTTGGCAGTTGTGACCAATGGATTGTCTAGATATTCTTGAGGCTCTTTGTAATTTATTTGGCATTAAAAAGCTGAGAATTACACAGATTTGTTTCAGATTTGGTTGTGAGACAAAAAGCTCTGGAGCAGATATTCCATAACAGCAGATGCCACAGCATTCAGTGCAACAAGCTGTACACAGCACCATCACTATGTCGGTACTGAATCAGTGTGATTTCAGACACAAATAAACTCCTGCAGGTGTGAAGAGACACTGACACAACCACAGACACAACACATTGGCTATTCACAATGAAGCACTCTAAACTGAAATCAAGAACACAAAACAGGAACTCTAATTTTGACAGACAGGTCACAAATATATTTGTGCTAACGATTTCAGTTGTCGTTGTTTATGTTAATAATGATATATCAGTAACAGGGTTAGGTTGGCTGTGCAAGAGTGTTCAATTAGGTTGCATGTACTTGCAGTGACCAAAAATTAAAATTTTGTTTTTGTAAAATGCTTCAAAGTGTGAATGTGAATCATTTTGCTTTGTAACACAGCATAATCTAAAATCATAATCTACAAAGTTTATAATCCTGAAATTGATATTTGGCTGTTTTTTTAGGATACAGCAACAAAAAACTACAAAAGTGCTGAATTTGGGTAAAATTTCTGAGCAGGTTATGAAAGCATGTGAAATGAGTGTCATGTGTTCTATGTTAAATGATTAAGAGTGAAACTACATAAAGTTGCGAAAATAAAATGAGTAAAGGTTAACACTGTTGCAAAAGGGAACAGTTGATGTTTTTACACCACACAAAGATGCACAATTCTGGAACTTGACAATCCATATTGTCTACCTGAAGCAACAGCTATTCCACAGCTTGCCAAACTCAAAACTACAAGTGATCACATGACTGAACAATGTGGTTTGTGCAGAAACTTAACCACTGGGAAAACTTGGTCATCATAGAGCATAGCGTGCTTTGGTTTACTGCCAGCAATGTGTGTAGTGGCAGAACTTCAATCACCCTTTAATTAAAAAAGCACATAGCTGGTGTTAGAAATGTGCACGTTCAAAAACCCACATAGAAGTCAAATATCTAAGGGGCAATTCATTAATTAAAGAGAGAACAGCCAACATCAAAAACTTTGGTGAGAAAAAGATAAATGATTATTCTTGATTCATGATTTATATAAATGCTATACCTTTAAGTTCTTTGTACAGAAAGGCTCACTCTAACTTTAATTATTTTCAAATATTCAAAAAGTAATGTAAATAATAAAGTGTTTTTAATAGAACCTACAGAAAATGTTGGCATTTCTAAACCTTCAGTCCTGACAAATTACTGGCAGACAAATTACACAGCTTCAGCTGGAGGCGAACAAAAGCCCAACTGAATGAGGGACATGCTCAGCTGGCAAACATTGAACTTAAACTGGAGACCCTGGAAGTGCGTGCATGTGTGTGCACGCATGTGTGCGAAGAGAAAAGCACAAGACAGAGTCTCCATGTTAGCAATCACATCACATCACAGTTTGCAACCACATTGGTTAAGAGAGTCGCCATGCAAACTAATTTGGACATGAAGCCGACTAAACAGTTACTGGCAACTGCTAATTTCACATTAGAATATCTGTTATTTAAGTTGTACATGTTGATGCATTCTAGAGAACCTTCACTTCCCTTGCCCTACCTCTGGATTTATTTATTAAGTTTATATATTGCATTTGTAGCCAATAGTGAATAATGCGTGCTTTATGCAGATGCCTGATTATTCTGATGCTAAATCAGTTATTTTTACAACAAATGGGTCCAAAGTTTTGCGTAGCTACTGAAGGGGAACTCTATATGAGCATGTTGTATGTACTTTACCATACAGCCAATGTGTAAGGGTGTTTTATTTATTTCTCTCTATTTGAGGATGCAGCCCTTGGAGAGATCCAAAGCAGATTCTCTTATAAAAACACTGAGCTACTTAGGGACTCGGAGAGTGGAAGCCATTCATCCGAGCTGGACATATCCCCCATATGCAAACAAATGAATTAAAACACTTGCCTCCCTCTGGATCTGTGGGCAAAAAAAGAAAGTTAAGAGAGGTGAAGGAATACCTTATAATAAGATTGAGATTAAGAAACTCTCTTGTGGCACCAAAGTGAAAGGACTAGCAAATATAAGGATAAATGAGGGATAAGGTCAAGTGAATTGGTCCTGCAGGGTTGAGACAAAGCCAAGATAGGGTTTAAAATCTCATCACCTATTCTGAAGTGTATAGTCCTGAGGACAGTGTGACAGTAAGATATGTGGTTATCCCCTAAAGGGGCTGTAATCACTGAAAGTGGTTGCACAAGCTCCTCACAGCTGCGTGGCACTTTTTGCTGCACGATGGAGCTGTCGTCCTCTAGGAATGATTAACCCAGAAGAGCTTAATATAGAAAAGGAAGGAAGAAATAGATGGGAGAGAAGGATGTGAAGGAAAGACTGAATGAGGGAACAGGGCAAAGAGGACATTATTGAATTCCATGGAGAGTATACTCTTTACCTCTGCACATCAAACCATGTTCACCATCGTTTAGCAATCTGTCTGCTAATTAATCATGGCCTATAATCAGTTGGAAGCACTGGAAATGATGTGTCTGTGTGTTTGTAGGGATGTGAGTCCATTGTCTGTGGTTTGGACACACTGAGAATGAATAGCACAGACAACATGCAATTTGCCACCTCAATGTTAATGTGTGTGACTCTAATTTAGATGTAGTCCAGCAATGTTTTAGCTTGTTTTTTACCCAGATGTGATGAATATAGTACATTTTACTTGTTATCAAGTGGTGACTCATTCCTGGTTTACTATAAGAAAATTAAGTAAATCCTCTATTAATAAATGATAAATCATCAGATACTGACAAAGTACTTCATAAAAATTAGTGCAGTGTTAATTTCACTGATAATAATCTCCAGGGCTGTTGCAGATGATTGATTGCTTTACAGTTCATGTAAAAAGCCTTGTCTGCACCTATTCTGACTAATTTTGACATGGTGGCAGTAGCAGGTGGGCTTGGTTATCATCTGACATAGAACACCAGCCAAGCCTGCTAGCTCACATGCAGCCATCAGTGCTAATCTCCTGCTATGTGCTAACAATAGCTCTGATGTTCTGGCTTTCTGGAGGAGCTTTGCTTGCCCTGAGCCTGCCTTGTCTGCGCAATGCCCCAGCAGCCAGCCATCTTCAGCTTTTCCATTACCGAGGGAACAGTAGCAGAAATCAGCCGGGGTATTGTTGCTTCCCCTGGAATAGCTCTGTGATTGAAGCCCCATTCCAGCTCATATGAACAAGAGAATGTGAAGGATGAGGATAAACTGTTCTCTAAACCAATTACTTTGCATAAAGCACATTGAAATTATTTAAAGAGAAAATGTGCAGGAGGATAATGGAAGATAGGAGGGGAGGTTGCGGCACTTAGAGTTAAACAATGAGAGGATAAGAGAGTTTGGTACAGTTGAGGAGAACGATCACTTCAGGGAGTAGATGAAAAACAGAAAAACCTTTCAGAATGATGCAAGTCAGCAAAAAAGTGCTTGAGACAAATTTGTTGAACTAAATCCCAAATACTCGACTTACACAATGCAAATGCAAATGTGTGTATCTAAACTGTCTTTGCAGACAGATAATATTTAACTTTTCATAAATACTCTACAGTACATTAGACAGTCATAGCCTTCTATTTGTCACTGAACAACTAGAAAACATTGGGAAAACCACTACCTTAATGGTAGACTAAGTGTTTACAGGTTTTCTTTCACTACAAATTAAAATACATTCTTCAAGAACAAGAATAATCACAACACTGTGAATCAGAATGTTTGTAGGAGCATGTCTTTGTGTAATACTTCTCCATATCATTACACATTTTACAAAGGACAGAATATTTAAAAGAACATCTGCATAATGCCACAAAATAATTCTGTAAAAGATTTCTGCACAGGTCATATCAGAAACTGTTTAACACCTGGCATAGACAAAAAAAACACATAAGCAAACAAATAAATGTCTGCAAACAGACTACAGTAAACACTCTAGTTAGTTTTTACTGGTATACATTTTAAATTTGAAGGTACGGATGTTACTTTTGCTGCACAGGATTACACACTTATTTCTCTTCTGCATATGCCACCTGTTTTTATTCTTTTTTTTTACATTTTTGATCTTGCACATTTTAAAACGTCTTTAGATCTCTGTGTATGGAGTTTAAAGCAGAACAAAATACATTGTCAATACTGCTGAAGTTCAGTGTAACGGAATGTCAAAGTCCAAATCTCATTTTAATTTATTTTCACTGGCTTTCCTTTTTCACTTATTTATATTCTCCCTTTCTGTGTTTGTTATTCAAAGGTTTTGATGAAGGTGATGTGTGGGGAATGAAGACTGATTTAAATTTTTAAAAAGCCAGAGTATCATTATGTTAGGCACTTCCTTGATTGGACAGAGAAACTGTGTTGAAAGACAGCCAAAGACACAGCTGGGAAAGCGGGACCGCAATGTCACACACACCAGGTTAGAAGGCATCTGGCAAATGAAAATTAACTTGCTTCCTGAGTTTAGAAGTAATTCTGACACACCCAAAGCTACAGTTAACAACGTAAGATTACAGGATATGGGGAACAAACTGTGTCTACTTGGCTTTTTACCCATTTTTAAGATCAGAGAAATATTAAAATAAGTGACAAATGCATTTTGTATTCAAACAAAACAGCATGCTTTTTACCAGTAAAAGCCCTCATATCCAAGTTCCAATAAATAATCTACTTTTCTATCCAACTTATTTTCCACTAATTCTTAATTGAAAAAAAAATCCCAAACCCCAAAATCAGTATTCTCTGTATGAAAAGTGCGCAAATTATTTCGGAGACATTTGAGACATTTTTTTTAGGGAGAACAGAAACAAACAATGAAGTTGAAAGAATCAAATGCCCCACATACTTCAAAGAATGACTGTTTTTGGGACACTTAAATTATATTTTGAAGTATCTTTTCATCTTTTAAATCATCTTAATTTTGCCAACTTTTAGAGCCAGAATAAATAAATATATTTATTTATTATTAAACACTGATTATAAGGATTTAAAAGAAAAAATTATAATTACTTTATGAACTCAAACTGTAATAGATTGTTGAGGCTAATGACGTTACAGTGACAGCTTGTCAAATTTAAGTTCTAAGACATACATGTCTTCTACAGTTTTTCAAAAACAGGACATTCAAAAAACTTTTTTTTGATATACCTTTTTTAAACTTGTATTGTGTCCTTTTCTAATTTTTCAAAATTCAAACAAGCCTGGTAATTAAAAATCAGTATGAAAAAGCACATGCAGAAATTGGAAAAAAAAAAAAGCACAAATGTGTTAATTTCACTTAAAATAAAAACTGTGCAGAACTTGTTAGCTGACAGAACAATAAAGTTATTGTATGCATAAGCCAGCATTGCTCCATCAATTAATTTGGATTAAAGTCCACTTCAGAGCTGCTGAAATGACAATGCTGTCGATCCTTTGATGTCAGAACAAATGAGTACAAAAATAGCAGGCAGAACCAGATTTGTTCTCCCTTTTCACTGCCGCAAAAACTATGTCTCTCTTATGTCGACAAAGATCGTTCTTGTCACAATTATGAAATCCTTCATTGTCATGTTAAAAGAGAAGGTGGTGCATTCTTGTTTTGTGAGGTTAAAAAAGGAAGAATCCTCCACACTCCTTCTGTCTGTGAGGCTTTCCAGTGAAGACCATTTGCATTTTTTTTTACATTTTGGGTGTGCTCCCAACACATTGAGTGTAATTTATGTGACGTATACAACTCATTTGCAAATTGATAGCTGCCATTCTTAACTGGCTATAATGAATGCCTCATCACTGCACCAAAGTTTCTGTGCTCAATCGTATGCCAGCAACTCCACTGAGGCACTTTTGCTCTTCATTAAAATCTGATTTGGCTTTAGGAGACAGAAGCCAAGAGAACACCCCTGTTTTTATGCATCATTTTAGTCTGGACAAGGATATACATTTTGTCATTAAGGTCCATCATTCAAAAGTGAAGACAAACGTGAAAATTCAAAAGTTTCAATTAAAAAAGAGTCTTACAAAGAAAATAAAAAAAAAACTCTGAACTGAAGTTTGTAGTTGATTGTCCTTAGGAGTTTAAGTGATAAGGAAGTGGTGAAGCAGTGGTTAACAACTTATAATTCCCCCAATCAGGGTGTGACTTTTTTCCTCCCTTCAAAAGACCTTGTCCTCTCTAATCAGTCAACTAGACATGTCCTTTGTCTTGTCCAGACTACAATAGGAAGAGCTTTGTTCTGTTCTGCCACCTTAGTGAAGTGGTTTTAACCACTTTTAGCTGTAAGGAACACCTCACATTCACATGACCTCCTCTAAATACAAAACGTGACATTCCATTTGAAGCATTATAAAAAAGGGAAAAAGCCCAGACGGTCTGTGCCTTGGAGCAAAAGGGAATAAATAATGCAGTATACTAGCCTGGACATGATAGGACCTTTATAAAATAAAAACAGACCTAGACATGAAACTAATGAATACAGAACAAATTTGACTCTCTTTTATGTTCCTAATTAGTGCTATGCAAATACAGACAGCACTGGTGAGGATGGAGAGGGTTGCATCCCTGCAACTGCTGTATGAGTCCCACCTGTTTCATCAAGCACAGTAGATCCCTGTAACCTGACCATACTGTCCAAAAAACCTCTCCCAGAGGCCATGTCACTCTTTGAAAAAGAACATCACAGATGATATAACAGAAACCACCTGGCTTCATGTTTAACATGCTTCTTTGTCAACATAATACCACACAAAGAGAGTGAATTAGTGTACAACACCTGTGTGTGAAGATCAGATGCAGATTTAAAATGACTCACCTTTTTATGTCAATGGCGATTTGGGAAAGAGGAAACCCACACATACACATACACACACACACACACACACACACACAAGTCAGTGCTGCAGCTGCTTTTCAGGAAGACAAAAGGATGAAGGGCTCTACACAGAGATCAACCTTCACTCTCAACACCCACTGAATTTGAATCAACATGAAACTTCTGTCATTCACACACACAATCCTAAACCTCTGCTCCACACAGCCCCAGAGGGAAACAGGCAATCCACTCACCTCATGAATATAACAATGAGCTGGATCTGGGTCATTAATATGACACAGTCGTTACTCTAGAGCCCAATTAGCAGTCAACATAGAGCCTGGATCGTTCCTGTTACTATACATAATCACTATATCACTGCAACAGACTCCAGAACATGGAGGAATCAAACCACACACTCACAAACCAGGAAAGTCAAGGACTTCTTTCTCATCAAATTTAGATGAGGAGGTCGCAGCTCCTTGATGATCTTGAAACAACATTTAGAAATGCCATATGGGAATCAACACTGCACAAAAATCTTTGCTATTGATCATGAAAATTTTAAAGGTCGATGAAGGGTGGGCCAAGACCAAACTGTTCCAAGCATTCATGCAGATCATTTACTGAGTTAGGAGATGTTGCTAAGAAGGAAAAACGTGAACCTTGCATGAATTTAAAAAGATTCATAATGACCCGACTGCATTCTTCTCTACAGCAACTAGAATTAGAGAGCCACAAAAGCTATAAATCTAGTTATCTGATTTCTCACCTGCAAAAAAATCTTTATCCATCAGCTATGGGAGAATCATCCCTAGGAATCTATTCTTTATATTTGTAACTTGAATAGAGGTAGCAGGTAAAGCTCTTCTTCAGTTCACAAATTCATTTTTTCAGTCAAAGCTACTATGTATTAGTGTTGATATGAAAAGGTTTCTGACATCTCTTGAAAAACGCTGGGTTTTGGTGAAAATTCTTTCTCAGAATTTCATCTTTCTGGAAACTTCTTTTGAAAAATGAAGCTGAATAACAGTGAAAAGAAGATTGAGAAAGATATTTAATTGATTCAATTATGTTTTAGAACATGTTTTACAACAAAGACACGACTGGACCTTATTTCTAATTTAGTGAAATACAACAGTACAAACGTAAATATCCTTTTGCAATATTTTTACCTGATCTGTTTCCATTAAGACTTTATTTAAAATGTTGAAGTGAAATGAAGTATGACAAAGTCTTGAATGTCGTGCCTTTTTTTATTTAACTTGTTTCCTTCTCCACAGTGACAGATGATCTGGTGCCAAATGCTGAAGAGTCTGGCACAGGCTGCAAGAGGCTATGGGGCTATATGCAGACGCACGCACATACACACACTTCCCATCAAGAATGATTAGCTTCCTCTCTACATCTTATTCCTCCGTTCAATTTAATGTTTTCATCAGTGAGAAATGCTGCATTCTGACAGACAAGTTAAAGCTTATCATTGATCACAAACAGTTGCTGGAAGTGTAAAAGTTACTTTTTGTTTGCCCAATAATATTTGTATCTTGTATGTATTTTTTGTAAGCTTGTAAGATTTAAGAATCAAGGAGCCATAGAGTTTGAGTTTTGGAAATAGAGTAGCTAAACAAAGCTTTTCTTTATACATTCCTGCCTGACAAACTGCTTGTTTAGAAATCGTTTCATTCAATTAGGCAGCATCTGTTTGGAATTAATTCTTGTTTGGATTATCTATCAGCCAGTCGTGTACATGTACGCTCTGAATTTCTGCAGCGTTTTCTGCTGTATTTTCTCCCCTTGAGACGCAGTGCAGGACTGGAATGACAGCTCCTGTCACCAAGCCCTGACCTGAGCAGTGAAACAGACTGGTACCTCAGCAGACTATATGTGGACAACATGGATTAAATCAAGTGTAAGACAATCCTTGTCAGATCAAAAATATCATAATAGGGTACCTTGCGTACATGTAGGTGCCTGGATGAGTGACACATTAAGGTCAAAGACAAACAACATGAGTGAGTGGCAAAAAAATAAATACAAAAAATTACAGAAAACACCCACACAAATATAAAATGAAACTATATATATAAGAGGAATGTCTTTAATATTGCATGGATTTGTGGGTATGGACACAAGGGGCCCTTTTTGCCAAGAATGATCAAAGATGCTTTGTTCGTGCAGCTCAGCACTCTGCTGTAACTATATGACTGTTTAATGCAGTTTGAACATGCTGCTGAGCATTGTGGGGCTTTGACTGATGACCAGCCTCCTGCTGTGAAGCTGAATTGTGCGACCATCTGATTGCCGGTGCAACTGAGCTCAGGAGTTCAAAAAGCAGATCTGAGAGACAGACGGCAAAGCTTGGCCCACATGTCACAGACACCCTTTCTGCCTCCCCCTGGGTCTGCAGAGCACACTAGTACAGAACTTTCAGAACCACATGCAAACAATATTGTAGCATTCTGTTTTTGAAAATTATATGTTTGCACTCCTCACTCTCCTCACACATCTAATTATGGGGCATTTCCAGGTATGTTTTCAAGAGCATGTTTGACAGCCCAAATTTTCAACACAGTTTAAAAGCAAAGGTCAAACCCACCATTATATGTTTTCCCTACTGTGAAGGTGTGCAAAGAATACACACACCTACACACACACACACACACACGTACACACCATGTGTGTTTTAAAAGCAATGTTAATTTAGTTAATCTATATTTTTTCTTTATCAGATAAAAAAAATTGCCTCTTGTTTTCACAGCATGATAAGACCTCATGTAGCGACTGAGTGACTGCAGTCTACTTGAGATTTGGCCAAAAAACTGATGAAGGCTACTGAAATGCAGGGATTTTTCGTATTGCTAAAATGAGCAATAATGAAAGTGGTACCTCAAAATGTTCTAATTTGATTCATAGAAACCTGCTCCCATGTTATACAGATGCTTTTAGCTGGAGACTGTCTTGATTTTAAGTGGATTACAGAAAAAAAACAAGATAAAGAAACTTTTACTTGCTTTGTTAGCGAGTGAGAAACAATATCTTGGCAACATCCCCTGCAGATAAAGTGCACAAATTGTAAGAAACAAAACACAGAATGAAAAAAAAATGCTTTTATGTCCACAGGGAGGTCAAATATCCATCAAAGCTGCAGGCATTTACTTTTACAAAACACAACTCCTTGTAAACTATAAGCTCTGTATTTTCTTACACATATATGCCTCTCTTGCTTTTATTTTATAAATATTTCTAAGATTCACATTTTCTTTCAAACTATTGCAGTCAGCAGGCTTCAGGTTTTTGACAACCAAGGCGTTTCCTTACAGAATCCTGTTGTGTAATTTAAAATGGCTCGCACAAATGACTTTCGCCACTGAAAGCTGTTGTCCATCGACAACTTTTATTTTAGCTAGCAGCTCATGAGATGCCTTGGGATGTGCCGGTCATGGCTCTGTTGCTATGCGACCACTAAAAAGTAAATAAATAAATACAACTGTTTGGAGGGTGTCTCTTCAGTTCAAATGTTTTTTAACTTTGAGTGTTCAGAGCGCAGACCACCGAGCGCTCACAGCTCCCTCCAAATTCCATCGCCAACAGCAAAAGATTGAAAAGACAATGCTTTAGAGCAAGTTCAACATTCTCATTCCCCTTAGCTACACCTCTATGAGACATATTACTGAAGAAATAAAACAAAATGAACCAGTGAGAGATAGCCCTCCACCCTTTCCCACCTCATTTACCCTTTTAATTTAGCAGCATGAATTAACGTGTTAACCGGGGCCAGTATCACTTTAAACAGACACTGCCCAGTTGCCTGTAAGGCAGGAAGAGTGATGCCTCAGTGCACAAATTCTGTTGTTAATGTGCATGCAAGTGCATGTGTTTGCACCAGAGAGAGAGATGTAGGGAGAAAATGTGTGTATTTGTCCTGTATTTAAGCAAGCTGTTATTATCTGAACCATTACATCAGTCACGTTCTCCGCTGCTGTCATTTCTATTTTAGTAGAGAAAAGAGATACTGACACAAGAGAAAAACGTGGAGATAACTAAGTTGAAAAGACACCATCGCTGAGGCAAGGTGGGTGATGTAAAGCAAGTGGTGAGTAATGATGCATCCTGAATTCAGGTCAGTGCTCTGAGCTGATTCGTACTAAGGAAGCAAAGGAAACAGGGAGATGGTGATGAATTTGGAAGAAATCCTTTGAAGATCTGAGTCATAGCAAAATATTTTGAGCTATACAGAGCTGTATATTTAAAATAGCATAAACACAAGCAAACACCTCACAGTGTTGCCACACTAAACACTCTTATCCATATTTTATGAAATGCACTTCAGTTCTGATGATAAGAGACAAGAGCAATGCTCCCTGGCCTCTGGATAGATAGAACGGCACTTTTATGATTTCTTCCAGAATATTTTCTGCAATGGATGAGCTGAGCTGGAACGGTGATTGATTAATCCATCGAAAGGATGACTAATGAGAAGGTCTACTGTATGATACCATGCATGTCAGTTTGTTTACGTGTGCACTGTCTATGGTTGATAGAGTAGATAACATTTTTAAATTACCAAACATACTCATTGTCAACTGATCGCCCACAGTGGTACAGCAGATTTTTATTCCAATTAAGACTTTACAAAGATGCTATTGTTATCCACAGTGACCAAACTGTGACAAATTGCTACATTTTACCACATTGTTCTACTAAAAGAATCACACACATACTTCGCAGGTGCAGTTTTAAAGAAATTAATGACTTTTTGTTCCACACATCCAATAAAAGGTGTCTGTGTTATCTCATTAGCGCTTCCCATGACTCTTTTGTTGGCTTGCAAAAGCATCTTTCAATCATTGTTTCGTTGTGCAGCCATCCACTAATAATCAACATATAATTCCATGTTTTATAAAATAAGCAATCATTATGACAAGAGCTTCAAATTGTATCATTACCACTTTGGTCCTGATCTCCACCCTAAGCACTTACAAACCTTCTTATGTGAAATCATACAGAACCCAACTGTAAAAATATTTATCCATGTACCTGATTGATCCTGTTCAGGGTTGCAGGGAGTTTGTGTTTTTTCAAGCAGTCATTGAGTGATAGAAGAGGTTAGACACTGGACAGGTTGCAAGTGCATCACAGCAAGACTTAAAGAGAAAGAATGTTCACTCTCACACTAGGACCAATTTACAGTGGCTATTTAACCTAATGTAAAGTAGAAAATCCTGCATACGCAAGGAAAACATGCAAACTCCATGTAAAAATACCCCAGCCAGGTGTGAAACATGTGACCTTCCTGCTGTGAGGTAAGCAATAAATAGCTTTATCATGTAGCAACACAGTAAAACATTTTTTGTTTTATATGAAAACACTCAAATAGTTACCTAGACGGGATTTGGTCCAGAGCTAAATCTTCATACTGTTACTAACAGACCCAAATTGATGAACAAAATCCCAAATAATAAGCATGGATTTCCACAATCATTAGCCGTTGTTAATAGCTAAGGACGTCTGCTCTCCAAGCTGCTGTGGAAAATTTAATACCAGCCATTACAATTTTTATGTGTGTTACTGAACATACTTTCTATTTTTTCTACAATGTTATTTTACTTTTGTATTTAGTTTTAACTGAATTAATTACACAGTTTCTATATGTTTCATCTTTACACAAAGAGCACAGTTTTAAGACTTTGAGCTTCTATCTTGCCAATCCCACTCAGACCTCCAACATCACAATGCTAGTATCTATTACAAAAGCTAAAGATAACAGATCACTGCAACTATTTCACACTAAATGAAACCCTCGAGAGATTTTATACCCAGAGAATATGAAAAATGTAGGGGCAGTTCCATTATTGATACAAGTCTCAGGCAGTGAAAGAAATGAATGCTAATGGTGTCCTAAGCTGGGCTTTACAAAGATTAATCCGATTTGAGAAATGAACATTTTATTATAAGGCACACAGTGCTGGCCTTGATCTGAAGTGAATTACTGGCTGAAGAGGGAAAAAATGACTAAAGGATTGTGTGAAGGGAACATGGGTATACAACTTGTCACTTTGCAAGACCATGGCGCCTCATTGCAGCAGTGCCCTTTTCCAGCTGACAAGTTCATTAATTTTCTGACATGGCTGCCCAGAATGATTTTCAATAGATAAGTCAGACAACAATGGCTGAAGAAATTGGACATAAAACAGATGTCCATAGTAGCAACATTATTAGCTGAAGACAGGTTTTGTGTGAGCAGCAGGAAGTCCCTCTTGGTCCCTCCGCTGCACCTGCTCTAAGGCTATTTCCCACTGTTTAGAAAGACTAATAGGGACACACAGGGGATACAGCTGTTGTCAGTGCAGCAAGGGAAATAAACAAACTCCTAAGAGCAAGTTTCCCCAAAATCTATCACTCTTATTGTCATTTGCTTTTTTGGTATATATACATAACTAAAGCCATATAAAACCATGTGCCATCTCCAACTTAGGGCTCACATCCATCTTAAAGAAAATGTCCGCAGGGATGAAAAGGTTTGAGGAGTGTTAAATGGGGAGGAGGAACAGTCTCTCTGCTCATTATCATGAATCATCCTGCACCAGTTGCCAATAAACAACTGCAATCTTGGGAATATGTGCAGAGGATTTATCATACTAAAGTCTCTGACAGGGCAAAAACATAAAATCAGCAGTCTAATTTGTCTCCCCAAGGTGATGTCACTCCATCATATAGAGGGCTTTTCTTTCAGTGGGTGAATAATGTCTGCCATGTTTCTCACTTTCAAAAGTGAGAGATGCAATTTATTTTTTTAAACCGAAGAGTCACAGCTACTTCTCTTTTCGAAGGCTTTTAACACCAACACTGATTTATCGTTATCATCAAAAACATCATTTTAAATGTGTATAACTTAAAGAAGTAAAAAACTAAATAAAACAAAGAACCATAAAAAATAAGAAAAACTGAATGTTATAAAAACTGATTCTGATTAATGTAATCTCTTTTTTTCAGAAAGGAAAAAAAACAGTCATTGCACATTAAAAGTGGATTTGCTCCACACACAGGCAAAAGGGGCAACTGTTGCTTTGTGACATACTGCGGGAGGTTTGGAGTCAACAGTGCGGAGACTCAGATCAGATTTGCAAGCCTGGAACTACAATGCCTGCCACCTCAAGCTGTAGAGACGCAGAGTGAAAACAGCGGATTTTAATTTCAGCACCACGATGAAGGACAGCTCCCTCCCAGACCAGCTACCGAGTCTGTGAACAAGCGCCTTCAGTGTGATGAAGTAAAGAGGGAGAAGAGAAAAAAACGGACTGATGGACTGGTTGATCACCCTGTCAGAACTAAAATGCTTTATTCCGACTTGAGACATGTGTTTGAATTTCCTTCCTTATGTGTTTGGTGCATTTTATCACCCAAACCGTTTATCTTCGTGGTGACTTAAGACACACGTGTTAAATATGACATGTTTTCAGATATTAAATGTAGGTTAAGCGCATCCAGGTGTGGTCTGGATGGGTTAATAGCCTTAGATACTTGGAAAGCATGTGTCCTGCCCAAATATTGATCCCACGTCTTCCACCTAACATGTATCTCAATACACACTATAGGAAAGCCAAACTCTTTTTAAGTGTTCATGGCATGTTTCTTTGTGCTCGCACATTCATCTCAAGGGCGCGCAGTGAATGCAAGCAGACCTGCGTGAGCGCGCACATCTTGTATCTTCCAAATCAGATTAGACATTTTTTTTTTTTTTACAAACAGGCTTTAGTATGGGTGAGGTTACAACCTATAGAAATGATGAGTGTTTATCATTCTAGTCACAAAAAGAGAAAAACGAGCACGTTTGGGACAGGAAAAGAAGGCGAAATGCCAGAAAAACGAGGGGATAAGACAGACACTGTGTTCTGTAGACCACGAACAATAACTTACTTATTCTCGAAGACGTGAGGTCTGGAGGATTTCTGCTTCAGGCAGAGAACGGTTCCTCTTCCACTCCCTCCCCCCAAAAAACTGCATCGAAAAAAAAAATCCGCAATTCTCAGACGATTTTTACAAAATCCGTCGTGTCACCTTCCTTCCAGACACATTGTGGTCCCACTCTTAAAATGAAGCACTATGTAATCCACATTTTAGTCCGAATGGCACGCTATTAACTGTCAGTGTTGACAGCTTACAATGCGGTGGATATTTCCCCTTCTTTCAGGGCGCACGTAACACAGAGGCGCCCAAGTGCAATTGTTGAAAGTCCTCTTCCGATGAGCGGCGAAGCCAAGTGTGGTCCAAGTTTCCTTTTTTCACCCCCAAATGAGGAGTCACATGAAAAGAAAAGTGCCACTGTTTTTACTCTCTCTCCGATTAAAAGTGGGAGTTTCGAAAGTGACCTTTCCAAAGCAGACAGAGTACGGAGACCCTTAAGTGGCCAATGTCCAGGGAGACGGGATCCATCCCGGAAAACTCATCATTTCGAATCTAAGGCAAATCTTTATCCATAGGCTACACTAAGCGACAGAAGAGGTGTAGCAATGATGTTCCGCTCTATGTTTGAAATTTAACTTTTCATTGAGTCCCTCTTTGGGAATTTGTTAGTCACCAAGCCTGATTAAATTTCACCGCACAACCCAGTGCAGATTTGAAGAATTCTGTTTTCCCTCGTTTGATGAAAGCAGTCCCGCATAATCTGGAGTGAAAGGTTATCCTATATGTTAAAGGAAGTGAGATCTTGATCTTCAGGTTGCACTGCTCTCCATATCTGCAATGAAAACGCTTTCATTTAGGACGCAACGTCGATAGAATCACAGAGAAAAATCCGATGGGAATCTTCATCTCAGAAGCATCCTGATGAGATTCAGACGGCTGCTTCAAGTGTTAACATCAGAACCTGAGTTCATACACGTTTTCAGGACCAAGCCTTGATATTACCAGAGAGGAGTCACAGTTCACTGAAGGCATTCATGACTTCTGCCGCCCTCGCTCCATTAATTTCTTCTCAGCATCGTCATGTTGTGAAGAAAAACACTTTCAGGGTTTCTTATCCACAAGGTGCTGATTGTCCAGTCTCCTTCTCCTCTCTGGACTGCGGAGTGCTTTAGGTTGCTTCAGATGTGGCCACACTGATCCCTTCCACTACGCGCGCCCAGGCTGCATCTGTCGCTTCGCTCCAAAATGCCTCGGTGCGTTTAGCATTTTATATTTAAACTAAACGCTCTGCGCGGCGCAGCATGAACAGACAATGAATGGAGAAGTTCAGAAGAGGGCATCATGTAGGTTACCTCCCTCTGACAAGCTCTTCTCTCCAACTGAGACAGTTCTGCCAGTGACTGCTGGTGGATCGACTTTGCCGTCAGCTGCAGGACTGAGGCAGTGAAGGCAGGAAATAATGTTTCGTCTCTTTTACAGCCTTCATGCTGCTTTGAACTTGTAGAGCTGGTGCACTTTTTTTCCCTGCTGGTAACACGTGCACGCACCTCGCTCAGTGCTCTGACATTTAGATCCTAATTGATCTTTTCCCTTTCTCCTCATTCATTTGGACAGCTTTAAAAGGAAAAAGCATATGCTTTTGTTATTTATGTGAATGTGAGCAAGAGTGAATAAAAGCCACCGAGCAGACGACAAAGAAACAGAGAAAAAGGAGATTTTGCTCGACTGAGCAGACAGAAATTCCTCCCATGTGTATCTTGCATATGGGACTTGACTGCCACCTACCGGCTCCCCTCTCCTGGGTGATAATATGATAGCTTCCTCAGGCTGATTGTCGCAGAGAACCGCTCTCCCTGGTTTTGTTTGTATAAAGTTATCTGTTTGTATTTTAAAACACTGTAAGGCATAACAAGAAACCCAAGCTTCTATATTTTCATTGGTTATGCATGCAAACTCAGTATGTAGAGAAGTGTGACAAGCCTCCCTGAAAAAGATTAATATGTGTTATAATCTGTCAGACTTCAGCACTTTATATCCTATTTATAAATGCTGGCTGAGGGTTATGAATTATAAAATGGGCCCACACATTGCAGATTTTTTAGCACGGTGGCTGATACAAGAGACTTCAGGTCTTCAAAAAGATTATTGCTTGTGAAGCGTTTATCTAAGACAGCCTGCTGCACTGCAAATATTATGCTAAACTCAGTAATATTCTACAACATGTAAGAGGAGAATGGAACTGCAGATAGGCTAGTTTGAAGAGAGTGAGCATTCACAGGCCATGTGATAGCAGATGTGAGAAAACATTTGAATGCCAGACCAGGGATGTGTCCATCTAGCTGTCAACATCTGATCTCATTTCCCTCAGTGCTGAAGGCGTTGCATCATTCATCTGTCTTCATAACTGTCGACCTGCCTGTCTGTGTGTCTGGCATATGGTAGTAAAGAGCACCACTCTTGCTTTCCAGTTGGCGGGGTGAACATCAT
>SSNP01000005.1:7719184-7734334 GCA_006937955.1 Pachypanchax playfairii | reverse complement strand
ACTGAGGCAGTGAAGGCAGGAAATAATGTTTCGTCTCTTTTACAGCCTTCATGCTGCTTTGAACTTGTAGAGCTGGTGCACTTTTTTTCCCTGCTGGTAACCCGTGCACGCACCTCGCTCAGTGCTCTGACATTTAGATCCTAATTGATCTTTTCCCTTTCTCCTCATTCATTTGGACAGCTTTAAAAGGAAAAAGCATATGCTTTTGTTATTTATGTGAATGTGAGCAAGAGTGAATAAAAGCCACCGAGCAGACGACAAAGAAACAGAGAAAAAGGAGATTTTGCTCGACTGAGCAGACAGAAATTCCTCCCATGTGTATCTTGCATATGGGACTTGACTGCCACCTACCGGCTCCCCTCTCCTGGGTGATAATATGATAGCTTCCTCAGGCTGATTGTCGCAGAGAACCGCTCTCCCTGGTTTTGTTTGTATAAAGTTATCTGTTTGTATTTTAAAACACTGTAAGGCATAACAAGAAACCCAAGCTTCTATATTTTCATTGGTTATGCATGCAAACTCAGAATGCAACGCAAGTATGTAGAGAAGTGTGACAATCCTCCCTGAAAAAGATTAATATGTGTTATAATCTGTCAGACTTCAGCACTTTATATCCTATTTATAAATGCTGGCTGAGGGTTATGAATTATAAAATGGGCCCACACATTGCAGATTTTTTAGCACGGTGGCTGATACAAGAGACTTCAGGTCTTCAAAAAGATTATTGCTTGTGAAGCGTTTATCTAAGACAGCCTGCTGCACTGCAAATATTATGCTAAACTCAGTAATATTCTACAACATGTAAGAGGAGAATGGAACTGCAGATAGGCTAGTTTGAAGAGAGTGAGCATTCACAGGCCATGTGATAGCAGATGTGAGAAAACATTTGAATGCCAGACCAGGGATGTGTCCATCTAGCTGTCAACATCTGATCTCATTTCCCTCAGTGCTGAAGGCGTTGCATCATTCATCTGTCTTCATAACTGTCGACCTGCCTGTCTGTGTGTCTGGCATATGGTAGTAAAGAGCACCACTCTTGCTTTCCAGTTGGAGGAGTGAACATAATTTCTTCCTCATCTGTATCTTTCTATTCTTTGCCTTTTTCTAAGCGATATTCATGTAATCAAATGAAGCTGATTAGCATGTGTTCTCACCTTGTTATTCAGTTTTCTGCAGCTGATTTCTTTGTAATAAATCATGTATATTTCAGGTTTATTTATATGTAATTTTCAAGGTCATTTGACAGTGTTTTCACCTGTAAACTGTGTCATGCTGCAGTTTGACCACCATTCCTAACAGCTTTGAAAGCTTTTACCTCTTTACCAGCAAAGTGTTTGCCCGTCAGTTGAGTTATTGTTGTACTTTTTTCAGCCTGTTTTCCTTTGTAAAATAAGTAATAATAAAATCCAATTGCACACAACACACTCGCTCCATTAGCAATCATAATTCCTACTAACGGCCATTATATGTTTCCATAGCAGCTGTGTATCACTCTCTAAAGAGTTTATTCTTGATTCAAAGGAGACTTAAAGTTGAAAAGATTTTCTGGTAATATAAATGGCTAATAACCTAAGGAACTGGGGTGTTAACATGGGTGAACAGAACATTATTTTTAAACACTGAAAAATAAAAAAGGTTCCTTTTTATTTTTAGGTTCACAGAGCAAATCAAGAGAGTACTGTCCAGGATGTAGGCGTGCACATTTCCATGTTGACAGTCAAGACGAGGCCTTGTGAAAGTTCTGCAACCTCTGAAAACAAAATGCAAATGCTTTATAAGCCTCAAAAGCAAAAAAGGTCAACTTCAAAGAAGACAAAAACTAAAAAAGAATCTATTAGAGCTGTTGTAAAGCAAAGTTTCATCTGAAACAGTTCAAAAGCATACACACTCATCTGTCAAACATGCTGCTGGTTCTGTAAGGGTCTGACAGGTGTCAGGGGAAAAGGCATGCTGGTATTTGTTGATAATTTCACAGCTGGAAGCAACAGTCTAAGAGTAGAAAACAAAAGAAAAGGAAACAATAATTTAGGAAACATTGCATCAGTCAGCAGGACAACAGTACTTAAGGTGAAGGTGTAATACTCTTTACTGGCTCAGTCTGTCACTTGTTGTCAATCTGACTGAGCAGCATTGTTCTTGCTGTGAAGACTAGAGTAAAGGCGGGGCAGGTCAATGCCAACATAAATGTAGCTGCAGCGAAGACCCCAAAAGCATCAAAGAAAGCTAAACTCAGAGTAAGACTTTAAAAAGTATAGAAAATGTGGTTTGTTGGACTTTATGGGCTGTTATTCTTTTCTCACTTTTTTTTAAATTTATTTATTGAGCAAAGAAAAAACAGAATCTACAAGTAGAAATAAAACCAAATTAAAAATCCATGCCCAAAAGGGGTAGAGAGAAGTTCAGAGAACTTATAAAAACCTACCCCTACATTACATCCAAAATCATATATTATAAAGACATACAAAAACAAAATCCACAACAGTGTGCATGAGTCTATTTATGAACACATCGTATTTTTGAAAGATCATGTTTTATACGTTCTTTTGAATTGTCCCAAATTGGAACTTCTCTTGATTCCTGGATCTAAATCATTTTACAGAGTTATTCCCGTTTGGGAGATACACATACTTTTGAGAGTGGTACGAACACCTCGTTTTCTCATGATGAATTCTCCTCTTAAATTATAACACCCTTCTCTGTTTTAAGATGCATTAATCATACAATTCTAATTAAACAAAAATCTGACTTGTGACTATTCAATATGCACTTTCATTCTGAATTATGACAGGTCTAAAGAAAAATCAGGAGGTACTTGAAAGTACAAAGTTTTTCGATTTTCCGTTTTTGAAAATACTGATGTAAGCACTCTTCTTGGACACTATTGAAACACCTTAGTAAAGATCACTCTGTCCTTGGAGAGTGATTGAAAAGTGCTGGGCTGCCATTGTTAAAACTACAACCTTGTTCACTGAAAGGCCAAGACATATACGACTCATAGGGCCAGTTATTCTTTAAGCTGCAAGGGCAGAAACAAATCTTACTTTAGGCAATATTCCCTACATATGTGCTAATGCTTTCAGTGTTCTAGTGAAAAAGAAGATATTAATGTGCAGAAATGCAGCTGTGGTGCATGCGTTATAATCACTATACTTCATTGTTCCCCAAAATGCATTTCCACCTTTATTTCTATCAGTTTCTGTTTTGACAGAGGAGACAAAAAAGCGGTGAATTGCCATTCAGAGACAGCATAACACACTCAGATCTCTCCTTTTCCATGAGAGTATTATCTTTTCATGACTGGCATGATAAATGTGAGGGGATGCAGACGTGTTGAGCATTCTGTATAGGTGGGGCTTCAGTCAGTCCATACGCAAAATACAAACCATAAAAACAACTAAAAGGGAAAAAGAAAACACATGAAAAATATTAACATAAAGGTGCATGTAATGTGCCATATTTAGGTAACTGTAGCAGGAGTTTTGAAATTTGTATTTCAACATTTTAAGGCTTTTTTTTTTTTAATCAGGATTTGTATAATATACTTTACAATTCTCCCTGCTTAGATATTGGATAAGAAGGCTGCGCTGTGACACCCACAGCTGGCCCACTTCAAAAAGAGGCTCTGAATTCATTAATAATGCGTGTTCTTTATTTTAAGATCCACCATTCATTATTCACAATGTTTTTGGAGGGTATGAGACATCACTACTGATATCCCGCCGGGCTCCATGGCATTAAAACAATGCCGCTACTTGTGCGAGACGTTAGACATAAAGAAACTAAGTCTATCCAGAAGCATGTGAATGTTTCATTTGCCACTTTCTTGTTTTACGTTGATATCTCTTCTTATTTTACCCTACATAACACAACAGTCAAATATCTCTGCACCAAAATCAGTTCATCATGTAGAACAAATGTTATTTCACAAAGATTTTGGTGAAAACATCTCTATAATCCCAAATAATAAATTGAATTTCACAGAACTGATAATTAGGTTTATCAATGTGTTTGCTATCCCATTTAATCTCTACTTTGATCCACATTAATCTCCAACTGTACCTCACGTCCAGAGCTTCTGGTTGTCGATGGGGCTCGTGATTGAAAAATAAATTTGTTGTTTTCATTTTAGGCCATATTTGTTTGGTCTCTTGATTCAGTGAGTCCAAATGATTCAGATTACACTAAACCTCAATAACAGTCTCTAAGATGCTTCAGTTGAGCCATTTAACGTTGGAAGAGACTAAATGACTGGCTTGGTTATTGGATATTGACTGCAGCTCAGAGGAGTACTGGGAGATAAGGAGGCCCACACATACTGACTGAGGAATAGATCTCTACATAATTAAAACATTACTCATTAAATCATAAAGCATCATTATAATGCTCTGTGACTGGATGAACAATATTTTAAGGACTGACAGGATTACAATCCTACAGTAATTTATCTGCATCTGAAAACCAGGATAGTATCAACATTAAATAAACCAGAATAGATAAATAAATAAAATGCATATTTGGAGAGAGTCGTCATGTTATGGTCTGAGGGTTTTGTGGTAAATTTGTATTTTTCTTTTGGGTTTCTGACAGTTGCTTTTTGCCCTTTTTTCTCACACCTGATCCTATTTGCTGATTTCACCACCTGCAACATGTCAGTCGTTATCCTTCTTTAATATAAATACTCTTTGGCTTCCTTTTGTTCTGTCAGATTTTTGCGTTGTCTTTCAGTTATTTTTTTATTTTATTTTTCCTGGCAAATGTAGGTCTACTTCAAGCTGCTCTGCCTTTTCATTTCTTGTATATTTTGCCATAGAAGCATTTTTTTAACTATCTATTTAAGAAAGCCCTGCAGTTTCTTGTCCATCTGCCTCTAGCCTGTGAGCCTTACTGATGGGTGTTGCAGCTCTTTTCTGGCTCACTAGCTGCTTCTTTTTTTGGTACTAACGAACCAGCTCTATGTTTATATTGACCTTATTCTCTGCTCCAAACAGGACACCCAGTATTACACAAGTTTAGAAAGATTCTTTCTTTTTTTGCCCTAGTGTTATTATTTTTCATAAAGTCGTTGGCTTTGTCATTCACCAGTAGTTTGATTGAAACATTATGCGTACATTAAATAACTAACATGTGACAGATGTACAAACTTTATACCAGCTGATTTCTGCAGGCTTGGTACTCCAATATATTTTTTATTAATTCCAAATTATATATATTTGCTATGTTGATTTTCAAGGTTTATTCTGCTGTTTCATCTTCAAATACTAACATTTACTAGGTTAAAAGGACTTCATCCATAGCGCACAGACCAAGGTACCAAAAATATAACGTGACATCCTAAGTGTAACTGTAATCAAAATGTTTGTGAATGTGTTGTCAACTGAATTTGTGGTAATATCGTGCACTGATTAAACTACCACTGGACTGAAAACTTTAAAGTTTTTGTTCAGTTATGTAAGGGTAGGTTGGCAGAATGTGTGGGCATTAAGAAATTATGTATTCCTTTTAGCCTTGTGTGCAAGTCCTTTTTTTAAGGTCATGGTTAAGTATCAAAATTCAGTGATGCAAAGATGATGCAGGCAGTTGAAATGTGCTGGGTAAATTTTGATAGAGAGGTAGACCAAAAGGAAAGGAAAAAGATACTTGTGTTATGAAGCCTATGAAACTCAGTTTAAAAGATCAAGCAAAATATGTATCTGAGAGTCAAATTCTCTGGCAGCTTTAGAAGTTTTGTCTTACACCACTTGTACACCATTGTCCAAAGACTATTTTCCCTTTTTTCAAATCCCTAGTATGCAATCCCATGTCCACTAGTCCATTAACAGAAAAGATATGAGCAAATACAAAGAAAATCTACAGAGAGCACAAGTTTAAGGAGAGATTTAATGCCATTCCTTTAAATCTGATTTCTGTGGGACCCAAGGGACAGTTCATTTAAAGAACAGAGGGATCATTCTGCACAGAAAAGAGAATTCTGTCTTTAAGGCACAAACCAGAAGATGAGAAATTTAAGCATGAAGTACCTCTATGGCCTCCTGTTCCTTCCTGTAACAGTGCAGTAGTTTGATTTTGTTAGTCATCAGCAGTTTTCTCCGTTTGTAATTATACTATTTACATCCCCAATGAATGGTTTAGGATATTTACCTCAAAAGGTGAACTCTGTGTTAATATATCTGGTGTTTTATTCTCTGAAATAAATGATGTCAGCCATATCCTCTATAAGTGATAAGAGGCCCACAGAGTTATGCTTGGCATTACATACCTTAAAGGTATATAAAAATAGATCTTGATGCAAAAATGTTACAATTATTTTCTGGTTTGTTGTAAATTTGATAAATGCAAAATAGCAGATGCAACTTTATGCCATTTTGATCAAAAACAGCACAGACTGCAGCATCTTAAAAAAGGGTGAGAAAACCGAGCTTGAGCTATACAACCACACAGAGAGTTCAACATTTCACAAGTGATCATCAGTATTCTGTACATCTTTAACAGCCTTCATAATTCTGCCAGAATTTTTGATTAAAGCACAATCATTAAAGGCTTACTTAGTTTGCTACTCGGAAAGTCTTGACTGACAATCAGAGGATAAAGCTCTAAGCATGACATAAACCTTGTAATCCTTTATCATAGCAGATTTAGACTTGGTGTAACCTCGGCTTCAGCGTGTTTATCTCCTTGGCTGTGTTTCTGTTGATGCAAAACAAGCAGTGCTCCAAATAATAGCATACCTATTCGCATTTGAAGCGTGGAACAGATTTGCAGCATCTGGATGTGACTACCGATCCTCTCTTGCTCTAATCCGCTGGGCTGCTGTGTTTCTGCTCAGGCACACACTGGATCAAGTGGGCCATCCATTTACATCCTGCCTGCCATTGAGCAGATAAACAGACAAAGAAAAAAAAAAAACAATAAATGTCCACTTAATCAAAGAAGCGTAATGAATACAAAAATGTATAAAAAATGCTGGTCACTGTCTGTAGATTTCCCGCAACTTGCTGTGTGTAGCTGTGTCATTACAACATGCAATGCATTTAACTGTAGTTGTTAAGAACATGTTGCTGCTGACAACAAGGTCTTATACCATCTTTTGCAGTCATTATTTTTGATTGGGAGAGCTCAAAAGGTCATATCAAACTTATTATGTACAGTATTGTTTCAGCAGACATCTTTAAACATCTGTTATCCTTTGAAAAAATGAAAAAATCTGGATTTGGGAAATACCCAGCACATGTTCTGACACTCCCACTCTACTATCAGATTCCAAACTTCTCCTTTTTTATTACAACATTGAATGTTGCTCAGTGAATGATAAATCAAAGGAGTTTTATATTTTGAAACGTACTATTTTACAACTTTTCAGAAAACCTTGTTTAAAAATCCAAATGTTAACAATCAACCCATTCATTTATTTTTGGTGGATGCTATACAAGTGTAATAGGAGCAATGTTTTTTTTTTGTATTAATCATCCATCCATTTCCTAAACCTTTTTCTTCCTTTTCAGGGTTGCAGGGAGCTGGTGTCTATCTCCAACGGTCTTTGGGTAAGAGGCACCCTGGACAGGTCGCCAGTCCATCACAGGGCCACACATAGACAAGCAACCATTCACAAACACACTCACACCTAGGGACAATTTAGAGTAACCAATTAACCTCTTACATGTTTTTGGACTGTGGAAGGAAACTGGAGTCCTTGGAGAAAACCCATGCATGCACGGGGAGAACACGCAAACTCCATGCAGAAAGGCCCCAGCCCGGATTTGAGCCAAGGACCTTCTTGCTGCAATGCAACAGCTCTACCCAACTGCACCACCATGCAGCCCTATATTAGTCATCATAACATGAAAGGTCTTCTGTATACAGGGTGAATTATCCACATCTTATCAAGCCCCAGACAGGTGGGCTCAGATTCCATAGTATAGTAAAACATAAATAAGTTAATGAGCTGACAAAGAAATTAAAAAAGGAAGATTTTGAGCTAATTCATGCACTGCTGCAGAGACTCAGTTTTAAAGTACAATTTTACTTGGAAAGGAAACAATTTGAATTCCCAGATCAACTATAAAGTCCAGAAGAGCTTCAATGATTCTCTAGGCAGCTTCATTATGCACTAAAAAATAAAAACACATAGATTGTATTTTCATAATGAGTATTTTGTTTTAAGGAATCTATTTATATGTAAAACTTAGAAATAACTGAAGAGTGTAATATTCACTCATGATTATTTTCAAAATTTCTTTTCCAGGAAGGTCATTTTGAAGTCTGGTTAACAAAAGACTATAAGAATCAATGGATGGTGAATGATGGTTTTGAAAGGGCCTGCTCATGATAATGGCTAAATGACCAAGCTAACACTATTTTAAAGAGATTAGCCGAATGACGAATAGAATATGGAGTTAGATGTGACACGGCATGAAAAACCAGGAGCACTAAACAGTGGGTGACAGGAAGGTTATTCACCACCTCTGCTCCCACTGTAGCTTTTTAATGGTCATTTCACAATTACTTTTTAACCTTTTTGATCTTCCTCATAACTCTGGAAATCTGTGTTTTTTCCTTGTAATTCAAATTCTGTTAAACCAAGAATATGATTAACAAGTATTTAGCCAGAATCTTTTTTTTTTTTTTGTATGATCTTATACAGTCGCCATACTTGAATTCATTTTCCTGTTTTAAAATACTGTAATAGGTTAACAAGGGCAAATGTTTTAATATAATATATAATTTAGGATTCCATATTGACTGATGGACTGCTGACCTGTCCAGGATTCTTCATGTAATTTGCTTTCAGTAGAAAAGGTGGCAAAAATATAGAAATGTCATTAATATGCATTTTGAAAGATACATCATTTTGTTTTAATGAGGCTCATGTGTTTCACACACAAGAAACGTTATGTCTGGCATTGTTCACACTGAGAAAAGTAGATGTTGTAGAAAAACACAGCTGTACGTTTAACATGCATACAAACATAGCAAAAGCCCAAAGCTCATCCAAACTCATAAAATCTAATATCTAATCTAATTTCTAATATAATCTAATAGAGGAATGTACTTTGTCTTTGTTTTTGATCAAAATGTATTTAATAACTGCTGCCAGAAAAAAAAAAAAGTCATTTGAAAAACTGCTTTATAACTACTGTCATTTAGCAGACTACTACTACTGTCATTTAGCAGACTACTACTACTGTCATTTAGCAGACTACTACTACTGTCATTTAGCAGACGCTTTTATCCAAAGCGACTTACATTGAGAGAACAGATATAAGATGTGTAAAGAATGCTTTCGAGTTTTTCTTTGATTTTTTTTACTAAAACTTTTTTGCAAAAATTTTTTATATATATTTACTAAATCTATAACTGAGAAGTCAAAGATCAATAACAAGAGCAACATCCACTTTGTTTGTCTAAAGCGGCATCCAGTACAGAACTTTACAGGCCACAGCATGCACATCTCATGGCATGGAAATCAATTTTCCCTTTAGGCATATTGTAAAAGGAGATTATACAAATGAAAAAAAATGTATGACAATGGGCAAAGGCTGAAAAGACCCAAAAGAAAATCACATAAAAATGTATCTTGTTTCCCATGGCTTCTGTTTTGCTAATGCTAATTCTTGCTTTATAATTAATGTAAGTGAAGAAACTCAGTCTGACCTTGTGTGAATATCATCGTTCTAAAGTCCACTGACACCAGAGATAAGCTTTTCTGCAAACTCTGCCAGCAATTTAAGCCTTGCCCTTTTGCCGTAATCCTCCTAGACTCACTACTGGCTGACATGCAGAAGAATGTCTACCCTTACTCGAGTTCCCAAATTTTTCCCAAGTGAGACCATCCTGCTGGAAGCCAATTGCCTGCAGAGCTGCCAGAAAATTTATAACTCCTGTGTTACTCCTGTTTCAAAATTTGCCAGAATGGCATTTTGGTTCCAATAGATCTTAACATTTTTAATATTTAAATTAAATGATCAGAAATACTAAAATGTTTAATTAGAGCTTCCAGTTTGTCTCAAAACAAACAGCATCTGCCCAATTGTAAAAAAAAAAATTACAACTTTTTATGCTATTGAAAAAGAAAGCATCATTGATCATCTTGTTAAAAAGTAACATTCTGCAATGTTCTGGAACATATCTAAACTTCTCCCTAATGCACACAACAAGTTTTGAACCACCACACATGTTTGTCATCTTTAATTGCCATTGAGCAGGGCATTCTTGTAATCTTTGAATATGGTTTTGGGTATTGGCTCTCTTTTATACTTGCTGTTTTTAACCGACTTTCACCCAAGTCCTATGATTCAGACATTTAGGTATATCTTAGTTCAGTGTGCAGTCCATCCTTCAAATAAATAAATACATGAATAAATAAATAATGAAAGAAAGCAACTAGGAAATTTGTTTGGAAAATGAAAAATAGCATAATCTTGATAAATATATGCACATATACATCATGTGAAAACTGAGTCCTTTAAATAAAAAAATAACAACAAAATCAAAACAAAAAGAAAAACTACTCCATTCCCACTTACACAGACTATTTCAGGGGTGACCAACTCCAGGCCTCAAGAGCCACTATCCTACACGTTTTAGATGTTTCCCTGGTTCAACACACCTGATTCAACTCCTCAGCATGTCAACAGGTATTGCTAAAGCCTGTTGACGACCCATTCATCTGAATCAGGTGTGTAGAAGCAGGGAAGCATAAACATGCAGGATGCTCCTGAGGCCTGGAGTTAGCCACCCCTGGCCTTTTATCTTTATTTTGACTAATTACTCAATTTGTAACATTATCATATTACTGACTTACATTTTTAGATTAACAATGCCTGATTAAATTAAATTCATTTTTGGAGATCTGCTGGGAAATTGTACAAATCCACCTGAATGATTCTCAAACAACGAGTAACAAAATACTCTGATTCACTGAAACAATTTAGAACTATTCCCAGTCGCATGTGTAGTGGGAAGCAAACACTGAGCATCACTTAATCGCTTTCCTCCTGTCAAACACTACTTTGATTACATCATTCTTCAGGGCTCTAAACTTCTCAGTACAGAAAGAAACATTAATGCAGGAAAAACTTTCCCCAGCTTGTTGAAACTGACAAGTTGAAGTTTTGCATTCCAAAACAACAACAATTATCACAGAAATGACACCAGAACGCCTCTCTGGGTCTGTACCTGGGTCAGCAGTGCATGTCTGAGAAAAGTTCAGAAAAAATGAACAATGGAAAGATCAAAGATTAAGCCATGAAGAAACGTCATGAAAACCAGAACCATTTCCATGTAATCCATAAATTCATCCTGTATCCTGCTTAGTGATCAATGAGAGCATCTTTAACAAGGACTTGTGCTCTTGTGCACTTTTCACTTGATTTAACAAACATCAATTAGATATGATTTACAGCAAAAAATACTTTCAGGCAAATTAACAAAAGGCCTCTGAATTAGTAAAACAGTTTTAAATTCCAACTTTTAAAAGTTTTTTTTTATTTTTTCAGGTTTCCAAAATCGATTTGCTCACCTCATCTACTAGCTTTTGTTTACTGTAAAGTGGCAACCTTTGTTTTATTTATTTATTTTTTGTTTTTAGAAATAAACATTGTCATGAACAAGTTATAAGATTAGAACACTTTGGAAAGCAAGACAACACTGGTAATACAACATGTAATTTTTTGACTTTATGACACCTTTGCCATGTTATTACATGAATATAGTCAAAATACAATTGTAAAGCATCAGTCTGTGTGTGTGTGTTCTGTTTTCAAATCCAAGAACATATGCGCTTGAGGATTTTTCCTCCCCCTCAAAGGTTAGCATCAACATATTGCTGAATTACATGCTGCATTACTTCTTAAAGTCTCCCTATGTGCATCCTCCATTCTCATAACACTGTGAAAATATTCATGATCTTGTTATGCTTCTCTTTTTTTCTCTCCACTGCTCCTTTTGTTCAGACAAAACCTCAGGAGAGACAGATCATGGATGATAATGGCTTACTTATCGTGTACACACTTATTTATAACCGGACAACAAAGTTGGTGAGCCAATAATTACTACACAATGTGGGCAAACACTCCACAGACATCATCCTGAGGGGCCAAAGCCTTGTGTGTAACTGGTAGCACAAATCAATACTGCCAAATGACAACTTGCAGATCTCCCATAATTAGAAAGAGACAGTGAGAAAGCACTGCTGGCCCAAACACGTGAACATTAAACTAACAATTTCAGCCTCACCATGTTTCACCAACATTCAATGTCTTCTATTGACTGGCTAATGCTACTTTAAGTGTGGATTGACAGACAACTGGAGGATATCCAACAGAAAGGTAAACAAAGAAATGCAGCAAAAAGTGAAAGTGCAAACAGAAAGAAAAAAATAAATGTAATTATCTATTGGAATATCTGCTTTTATACCACAAGAATATCTGATAAATTAGCATCCTTGTCCCTTAGGGAACAACATCTCAACATTTTCTGTTCAACATTTCCAATCCCTGACAACAAGAATTGTCAAATACAGCGCACACATGGCAAAAATGATGAGGGTTAGACTTACTGAGAAAATCTGTTGGACATAGAAAAAAATATATGAAAGACAGTTTTTTTTTTTTTTGCTCCTCTAGTGCAACTGGTACCTTTCTGTATGTAACTGGCATGAGATATTTTACCAAGCACATATTTTTTTTTCTATGATGTTTTCTGTCTGCTTTTCTTTCTGTAGCTGTATTTGGAAGAAAAAAAAAGGTCTTTAAAGTTTAACCATATGTCCTCTTGCTGCCCTTTATTGACCTGCATATTATAGAGAGTATCCTTAGCAACTACTCCTTTCTGTCCAACATTTTCTCTGATGTCACTTTCTCTTCTTTGCCTCCCACTCACTGCAGGTCTAACGCATAGTGGTATGAATGTGCCAGTTTTTTTGTTCTTGCAAACTAAATAAAAAAAATATATATATATATATATGAATGTAATACAAGGATCAAATGTGTCAGCTCGACTCTTCTAAAATATGCCCCTTTAACACTGAATATTAGCCCCTTTAGCACAGAATATTTGAACCTTTAACACAGAATATTTTATACACAAACACTCACACAATCTCAGTCAGAATCAGATTTATATGCCAAATACAGTCCTGCTGTATATTCATTTCAGTGACAGAACAATTCCAACAAGGTAATTTTCACAAATTAATCTGAGTGATTTACATAGATGCAATCACAGTGTGTGTTTAGGATTTTATTTCAAAGTGCAGATTAGAGCATTTCAGATAGAGTGAATGTGGGATAAAAACTATGCAAGGTAGAAAGATGTCTCTTTTTGTGTCCATGTCTTGCACATTAGCATTTTGTATTCACTTCAAAGTCCTATTTTATTTTAACCGACTAGATTTCTTCAGTGGTTTAGTCAGTGTGGCTATAACTTCTAAGAATAATTTTGCATTTGTTTAAACTACAGCATTTTTTTTTAATTTACCATCAAAAGTTGATCAATCATTTAAATCAAAATATGTGAATGCATCAAAAAGTAAAATAAAAGTTTTACCTTTACAGATCACATAGAGATAGTGAAGGACCAGGTAACGTTTGGAGGTAAAACTTTATTTTTTACTTTGCATGATTAGCCTCCGCAAACCGTTTGTCCTTGACATATGTGTGTGTCTTAAAAATACATATTAAATATCTAGATCAAATTCACTATGTCATATGATTTTTAAAAAATGTTATTATTGCTTTACTTTTACCTCAACACACGAAAAACTGTTATCACAAGGGTTTAGCCCAAATACAATGTTAAGGCCTTAAGATTGAAAGTGGGCTTTTATTTTGGAAGGGCAACTTTAAGGCACAACACAAGAGAAAGTAGGGAAATACACTTGGTTTGTAATATACTGGAATCACAATCAGGTTCGTTTGGCCAAGTATGTTATGTATACACACAAGAAATGTGGCTCTGATTCACATTTGCTCTTGTACTTATGGAAATATGAAAAGACAAAGACATTATTACGCTCAGTTTGCAGTTTGCATATATTTAGCAACATTTCCCACATTGCTTTTTTAAAGTTGTCCAGTGCTTATTGATTCAATGTTTGAATAGCATTTGAAAGCACAGTTGCACCCTTTATGTTCAACCACTGAATGGGCAGATTGTAATGTTATGGGTGTTTGTTTTTATGTTAATAAACTCACTTCCTTTACTTCATATTTGAATACAGTATGTCCTCCATTTAATTATCCCTTTAGGGCTGGGACTGTTGCTCTTACATCATGACTTTGAGTGTCTGACTAATTTGATTCGGCTAAAACAAGTAAAATAAAACTCATCATTAGCCAAAATTAACATTTTTTTTTCTTATATCCAGTTGATGTGAAAGACCTGATAACTTATGAATGCAATCACATCTCCATCTCCAAGTCAGGGTTGTCAGAGCCAGGAAATTAGAAATTCTCTAAACTGACAAATCAAATATTTTATTTATCCTTTCTATTTTTTTGATCACTGAGAAAATGCTTTTGCTGACAAATCTGTACTGCTGATGCAGATTTGTTTAGTTTCATGTCTAATCTGGAGCTACAAATGATCAGAAGGCTTTCTGTACTCTGTGAAACCATCCCTCAACTGAGAGCGGAGACAGTAGGAAATACTCTGATATGTAAATTCATAATAATATATGATGTCACGTGCTGCTTTTTTATGACAGACATGCTTAGAAAACAGTCAAGATAAAATACATTTTGAAGCAACCCCAGATACATGTGAGATGTTCCACATTACTTAAAAATCAATAACTACTAAATCACTAAATATCTTTGACAAATAGGAAAAAAAAAACAGACATTGAGAGAAAACTCTTCTAACTGCTTAAATATGTGTGATGCCGAGCACATTTATGTGGAGCCCAGGCTCTTTCATGACACCATTCGTGCTGCATGCACACGCAGCTGCAGCAGCTTCAAACAGCCTTCTTTTGTTAACATTCCCACTATTGAGAATTGCTGCATTTGCAGTCAATTCAAATCTGTCACCGAGACCTAAAAACCAAGGAAAAAACAAGCCACCACAAGACATAACCATCTGGGATTTGGGTTCAAGTTTTACGTCTGGCTGTGTAACATAAACCACATCCATTTATTTATTTATTTATTTATT
>SSNP01000005.1:7611197-7718995 GCA_006937955.1 Pachypanchax playfairii | reverse complement strand
TTTTTGATTTGTTGAAAGATTAAGAGAAACAGTTAAACAATGCAAATCTAATGAGAAGTGTTACTTTGTTTGCATGTTTGCATTGGAAACAAATCACAAGAAAAAAAGTATCAAGTGTTTCAGGGAACTTTGCTGTAATTTATACAATTTTTAATGTTTAAAGGTTGCTTAGATGGATATAAATATGTGAAGAGAAAATGGACAAAAATTACTCTTTGAAGTTCTGGAGCATCGACAAATATCTCTCAAAGCACACAAAGAGGAAACTACAGAGATGTTCATATAAGATTTTAATCTCCCATTCTAATATTGCCCTTTTGAATAAGTGACCTTCATGCTTTCAATATGACACAGAGGTTTCCAGTTATTGCATGAATTATTGTCTCTGCACAAAGCTTTTTTTCTTAATAACAGTAAAGCATTGTTGATTTTGTTGCCAAAAAATGTTCCAAAATCTATTCCACAAACCATTGGGACATGTAAAATATAAATAAAAACAATGATCTGCAATGCTTTTAAAGCCAGATTTCATTTAATATATTACATACAAGATATCAGTACAATCTATGAACATCAACACCAATCAGTTACAAACTTTTTCTACAAACTGTGGAACAATTTGAGAATAATGCTCACCCATTTAGAATTTTAAAGATTTTGATGATACCACTATCTACAAATCTACAAATAAATATATCAACCATTAACAGTTAGGCAAGAGACAATCTCAAATGACAAAACACAATGCTTGTGGTCTATGGGTCTTGAGGCAGTGGTACTAGATTAAAAAGATACTACTGGACATTGTTGCATGGTCTTGAGAACACCATAAATGGTTGGAAATGAAGTGGAAAACTGTGCTATGGTCAGATATGGTCTAAATTTGAAATTCTTTGTAAATTGTGTCCCATAGGCTAAAAAGGAAAAGCGCCATTTATCTTGTTAGGGTTAGGCCTGCATCTCTGATGGTACTGGGTTACATTAGTGCCCATGTGGTTGGCAGCTTTCACATCTGGAAAGGAACCCCATCAATGCAGAAAAGTCTTGCATATTTCAGCAAGACAATGTTAAACCACATGCTGAATCTGTCACAACAGCATGGCTTCACAGGACGAGAGTCCAGGTGCTGAACTGTACTGCCTTTAGTTCAGATTTTTCACCAACAGAGACCATTTAGTAAATCTTGAAATGAAAATGTGAGCAACAAAGGCCCAGAACTGTTGCTCAGCTAGAATCCTGCACCAGACACAAACAGGACAACATTTCTCCTAAAACTCCAGCATCTTGTCTAATTACTTCCCAGATGTTTACAGGCTCCTGTTAAAAGACAGGTGGATGCTAAACAATGCTAAAATCATACTGTTTCAACTTTTCTGAAATATGTTGATGGCATCAATTTCACAATGAGCTTCTATTTTTTATTAATTGGTACACAATCTCAATTTCAGCATCTGATATGTTGCTCATGTGCTATTGAGAAATTAATATGGGTTTGAACTTTGCAAATCTTTGCATTCTATTTTTATTTATATTTTACAGAATGTTCCAACTTTTTTTGGAATTGGGATAGTATGAGAACAGCAAAAGTACATGCCTGAGAGGCAGTTGCAGGAGTTTATTTGTGTTTTCTTTATCATGACACATTCTTGGGTAATGCTCTTATATTAGTATTCACAGAAACTGAGATTTTTTATACAGGGGTATCAGAGGTCTTGTATTACACCAGCAATTAAGTACAGAACTGGTCTAACTGTGACTAGTTGTTAGCTTGTCAGTCCTTTCAAAACCAATTATTATCTATTTCTCCAGATTGGCATTGTTAAAAGAGCTATCTACAACAGGTAACTTACTAATTGTTCAGAACTTTTTTGGACCCTTTCAGAACTATTTCCAACTGAGCTATGATTATAACTTGATTGGATTTGATCAACAAGAGAGAGAAATCCTGAAATGTATGAAAGTGTCTGTAAACTGACCATTTACCTGTTAAACCATACAAAGCTGAGCTGTACGTTTACGTAAAATAACTCTTACTATCATAATTTCTTGAACCTAAGTCATCACTGCAGGTATAACGTTTAATTATCTTTTATAAACTCTTCACAGCTCATTCTAAAACCTTTTATATGTAGTTGTGACGATGCTACAACACAGTGGCAGATGTGCAACAACAGCTGTTATTCTTGTCACTGTGTATGCCACATCCTGAATTTAATTTGTGCAGGAGACAATCTGGGACATACTGATTGTCACAATGATGTGGGGACTCAAAAAACCTCATCTCAATCCATCAGATAAACATCCAAACAATTCATCTCCATGAGAAGATTTTGCAGGGTTTTTCTTCCCATTAAAGCCATGATCGAACTATACACTAATTAGTAACTGTCACAAACCTAAAACAGACAAGCAAAAAATAAATTTGCTAATGAGGTGTGCAAAATGGTGCTGGTAAAATGCTTTCAAGCATGTGTCAATATTGAATGATGGGAAGGTTCTTTGTATATGTTTGTGTTATATGAATAAATGAATAGAATAAAAAAATACCACTAAAAATAACCTTTTTTTTTTAAAAGCAAACCAATGTTTATCACACATAAATAAAGTAGCATCAGAAAAGTAAAAAGCAAATCTGAATAATTAAGACTTGTTTTGTTGTTGTTAAATTTATTTAGAAATGTATGTGTAGATGGTGACAATTCTTAAAAATGCATGATCTTTTTGTAATAATCTTTGTTTAGTCTTTAGTTTAGTTTGAGTTTTTTATGTCATGATAAATCAGACAACTCTTATACATGTTAATATTGTCATTTTTGCTTCAGTTATTTGTCTTCTCCTAATTTTGTGTTAGAATAACTGTTCCTGGTGCATGGATGGATGAGTATTATTGGTAACATTATTTTGAACATTGTAAATCATTTCTTATTTTTACTTTTTTGTACATTATACACTTTTAATTTAGTTCAGCTACTCCAAGCCCCCCTTTTTTTGTAAGTTGTCATGTTTTCTAATTTACCTGCTTTCTGAGTAGAAACCTGACTGCAGCTGTATAATAGTCTACTCAGTGCAACGTTTTATGACTGCTGGCTTTTCCTGTGTTATTAAGTTCCTGTTCTCTTTTGAAAGCCTTTGGCCTCGTTCTGGTCCAGCACAGGTTGTCCCAGTAATCACTCTGAGACGTCCAGGAGCTGTTCTTTGATTGGCCTACCAGAGCAGCACTCTGGGCTGTCATTACTTATTTGCTAAAAAGAAGATGCTCATGCCAACAGACAAGACTAGATTTGATTGGAATAACACTGGTGTGCACCGAGCTTGCAGACTCGTCTATCTTGACAGTGACAGAGAAGAATGTTTACTTAGAAACAACAAAAATAGAAAACAAACACACTGAAACTCAGCCTCTACTGGCCCTCATTCAAATTTGTGGGAGCAAATGTCTTTCTTTACTTAAACCTAAAACAATACTTACACAATACAGTACATGACCGGAGTTTCAAGATAGGGCAGCAACTGAATATTGTCTGTGTTATGATCTGTAGATAAATGTGATTTTCTGAAAACCTCTTTATTCCATTGAAGAATAGTACATTTAATTTTATTATTATTATTATTTGCAGTGTGGGAATTTGATCCTAATCAGGTTTCAGGAAATCTACAAAAGCCTGACAGTGTTAGATTTGTTAATGAACACATGCTAACAATTTAAATGGTTATTATCATTTTCCATAATAGACACTTTTATTTGCTATTTACTTCCAGAGAATTTACCAAAGAGACACAATGATACACCTCCCATAAGGGTAACGACTCTATGACTTTGATAAATTAGTCTCATTGGAAAGATGTCACATGTTTTATTTTTTCTATTTTCTCATACACATTACAAGTGGAACAGATGGTATCTGGGAGTAACATGCTCTCATTAGGAGGTCCAGTATTTGCATATATGAAAGGAGAAATGAGTGAAAACAAGGATGGGGTGGGGGATGGGGTGAAATCCTGAGAGTTTTGGCACTAACCAACTCTCTGACCTTCTGTCCAGTCTGCTATGTGACAGACAGGAATAAAAGGAAATAGCAGGGAAGCGAAAGACATCCTCTCAATATCAAAGAGAAACGTAGCAGTGTTGCACAAATCAGTGATCACTTGTGTGTTTCATTTACCTTAGACAGGTCTTTTAGTGACTAAAACAGTCAGTTTGCTTCAAAAAATATTAAAATAAGCCCTTACTGTCACTATAAATTCACAATATCTGCCAAACTACTTGTTTTACAATAAAACAAAAAAGCCAAAAACAACAAAAGACAACAATTAAACACTATAATCAACCTTAATTACAATCTATTATTTTCTTGAAAACCTCACAGTCTGTATGTCACTGAAAGGCAGATCCGAAAGCTGAATGAATCCATGCTTCAGAAAATATTGAAAGCTGTATTTACAGATTTGTATAATAAATGAAAAAAAAAAAAGTTTGCTGCAGGTTAATCTGGATTTATCTTGTAGTGGAGGTGAACATAAAGCTGAGAGGAGAACAAGAGATTGAAACTGAGAACAAGGAGCCAAACCAAGGAACTGGAAGAAAGAGGAGGAGATCAAGGTCTAGGTGAATCCAGGTGGCAGGTAAGAGAGTGGTAAAAAGCAGGCCAGATTTCTAGGTGTGTGTTTTCTTTGATAGATCCTTTGTTTTCAGGAGGATGGTCCCAGCTGTTGTGTCGTCAGGAACAGGTTTCTTTGTGGGAAAAAAAAACAAAAAACAAGGAAGGAGTTTATCAACCTGATGAACATCCAGTGGTTTTTTCAAGAGGAGCGATAAAGAGATAAGTACCAGAATAAACTGGAATAACAAACTATACGTCAACTTGTGGGGGAAGAAAACCAGAACACTAGAAGTCCAAATCCCCAGTCGCCGTACAACAATTTGAAGTTTAATTGTGGTGGAAGCTATTAACAAATGTTTCTTGATTATTGAAGTGAACACAGGTGTAAATGATGGAGAAAGCTGCCCAAACTCCACCCAGAAGCAGGGCCAGCCGAGAGCTAGAACTACCTCCCATCATACTTGCAGGAAACGGGAAAATAAACAAGCAAGCAGGGAGGAGGAAGAGAACATGGACAAATCAAAAAGGGGAATGAAAATTAAAGAAGAAAAACTAAATCTAGCTCAACAGAATCCAGACGCCACACTTTGTTTCATAAAGCTGATCAGCAAAATTATAAAACAATGTAAAATACAAAATTGAATTAAATTTAAACTTAACAAGACTTTCTCTTTAACTTTTACCTTTTGTTTAAAATACTATTTAACTTTCTCAGAGGAACTGAGTGGTCTTTTTTCTTCCTGGCATCTACATGGTATGACATGCCCTTAGGCTGATGTGTAAAAATGAAAAGATACCTGTCTGCTCTAGTTACTCCATTCTATGCCTCTCAGGAAGCATGTTAGGTTAATTTATACTTTATATAAAATGCACCAGCAACGTTGGAAGGTTTGCTGAAGTTTTAAGTATTTGCTGTTTAAGTTACAGTTGTGCAAAAATAATTAGTACTTACTTACTATTTGTATTATTTTAAAGTATCTTAATTCCCATCACACTGTTGTTTTTCACCTACTCCACACATGAAAGATCGCAGCTGTCAGCAGTGTGTTTGTGTCAAGCCATTGTTAAAACAAACCTGCTGTTGCACATTGCGTGTGCTCAACATAGGACAGGGCTACAAGGCAATATATAAATATCTTCAAATTCTAGTGGACACAGTACTTTTTTGTATAAGACATTCAACACCGTGGAAAATCTCAGAGGATGTGGTAGGAAGTCAAAAATGAAACTTGCCGGCAAGGCTGATGATGCAAGATGAAAAAAGAATCTGGAATCAGTACCAAGGCCAACCTGAAGAATCTAGGCCATGCTCGTGGCAACATATCAGGACAGACTTCTGGTCTTCTAATTTGTAGCCATGAAACAAAAATGTAATTATTTTGCCACAATTGTATAGCCTTCATTTGGTTTTTAAAAGAAGAAGCATTTAACCACATAAGTCAGAGTCCTGACTTGACTCAATAGAGAATTTGTGGAGGGAGACAAATATTTGGGTGATGTCCGGGATGCCTTCCAACCTTAAAAGAGATCATCACAAAAGATGAATACCAAAAATACCAGTGGGGACATGCAAGAAGCTGGGCAGCAATTATAAGGAAGCGTTTGGTTGCTGTAATAGTTAATGAAGGCTTTTTCAAGGCTTAAGGGAATGAATAATTCATGCTACCTTTTGTTTTACTGTAAATAAAAAGGGATTTTTTTTTTACATGGTCTTATTTTGGGGGGATATGCCTGTGCCACTTCCAAGGAGAAAAAAACAACAATACAAAAAAAGCAATGGTTGAATTGTAGAAACTTCAAGTCAAAATTTGCCAGAGGAATGAACAATTTTGAACATAACTATATATATTCTCAAAAGTTATTGAGGAATTGAAATTATGTGTGTTTGGGTGCTTTTCAGCATAAAAAATAGCAGTTAACCTCATAGTTAGAACACTCAATTTGTTATGTCAAATAAAACAACAACAGATAAGAATATAGAAAATAGTTTTTTATCCAATTAAAAAAGCAACCTGAAGATTAACCTGTAAATAAATGTGTATTAAAACTCATTAGATATTCAATTTTAAATATTCATTTGGGCCAAAGATTATGTACCAACCCTTGAAAACATATTTAAAACATTTATTCAAGGATTTTAGTATAATAGATGGTGTCATGCCAACAAATCTGTTTTAATCAATAAAGTAACTTTTAGAAAATACTTTGACTAGTGAAATGAACCAGATCCAGTTCATTTTGGAGTTGTTAGTCTGTTAAGAATTTCAAAAGATGACCTAAGTACATTTAACAGGTCTAAACCTTGAGTTACTGCTCTGCACTGATTGTGTAGAAAAAAGAAACTGAATTTACTCTGAAAATGGCCACAAGATTTTCAACAAGTGTTTTTTTTTTTTTTAATTTATGCTTGAAAAGTGTTACAGGCTCATTTATCCCCAACTAACTCTGAGAAGACATACTGTTCCTTTGCATCAGAGTGGAGAAATGAAGAGGGCACTGATTATGATGCTTTTCATGCATGTTTCAAATAAATCTTTAGCAGAAACTGACAAGCTTGGAAATACCTTTGGATTCTGTTAGAACACAACATGTTGTAATGAATTTAGTTTCTGGGTTTTTGTTCTCTGGTACTTTAAAACATAATGCACATGTTAAAAGTAAATTGAAGTATACACAGTTGAACTATGCATTTATTATCTCTTCAGTATTTTTCGAAACCACATAATTTATAATGCATTGCTGATCTTTGATCATAATCTGTAAAACCTGGTCAGAAACAGACACATATAAAGTATCATATTTGAGCAGGGGAACTGGACATATTAAGCAGTCTGTTTCCAAAAGTGCTTCGGCAATGGGTTGCAAATAATCCATCAAGAACTACTTTTATCCAACTCAACATCCAAACCTGCATCCATGAACATAAAGCCATCTGCTCTCTGTGTTTGAGTTTCCCCCCCATACGCCTTTGGAAAAGTGATGTAATTTTTATGCCTCAGGATCTCCTGGTGGGAAGTGCCCTTGTCAAGCCCTTGTACTTGACTTTGACTCATTTTTTGCTTCACACAACAACAACAACAAACCTCCGGCTCTCTTAGGTCACAAGGCTGGAGGCTTTAGTCCAAGTAGATCAGAGTTTTGTGTTTACAGCTGAAGTGAATGCATTCCAGACCTTCTCTATTTTAACATATCTTATTAAAGTAAACTGCAAAAGTAAGAACATGAGTTTGAGTATTCAGAGTTTAGCAGGATACAACTTACTATCAAGCCTCCTTTTGTCTGAACAATCTTACACCTCTTAGATGGAACTACAGCTGTTTGGTAAGGTGAACACATATCATAATATAGCCTCCAGTCTGACGCGTCCCACAGTCTGACACTTTCCATGTGTGTTTAGGGCATGACTTGATGCATTTAAGTTGACATACTGTGCTACAGAACTACTGGTGTGTTTTCAGCTAACACAAACACACATACAGTTCTATAATGAAAGATGTGATTACATCATCTCTCTTTCTTGTGACGAACTCTGCCACACAAAAGTAAAATCTCAGAAAAAATAAATTAACTAAACAATTATTAATTTTTCCAGCTCTGTTAGGGCCCAAATGTATGTATGTGGCTGCAGGATATAAGATACCTTTTAACTCTTATAATAAATTAGATATTTTTACAATTTACAAAATATTGGACCTATTGATTCTTGCAAATCCTGCCTTGTAAGATCCTTATGCTGTCATCTTCACAGATGTCAAAAATATATTTTAAAGTTAGATCCCACCCTAAAAAAAGTAGATGGCTACAGTCATCAGTAGTTTATTTATTTTGTTTTCACAGATCAAAATTGTTATGTTTAAATGTTCTAAAACCACTATTGATTTGTAATAAAAAGATAAACCCATCACATATAACGATGTGGGCACAGTGCTCATTTCTTTGAGCAACCAAATTCCTGCCAATCATCAGTCTCAGTCACATAAAGTAAAGGTCAGTTAAAGTCAGAAGAATGAAAATTTAAATTAACTACAGTAACGTTGCAACCTGACCTGTATAAATGTTTTATCCTGTTGACACTGTACAAAAGCTCCCAGAGGTGCTGTGGTGGGGCAATTATTTTACCCACTAATCTGACAACTGAGACCAGTGAATTTCATTCAGTAAACAATTTCTAGACAACACATAATTTACCAACTTAAAAATATGATTAACTTTGGTCATTTAAGATGCAAAATCTTGAGTATCCCTGATACAAATTCAACACAATCCTAATCACTGTAAAGGTATGTAATATTTTATTAATCTCTATTATATTAATCTCTTAATTTAAAACATTTTATAAAGATGTTTTCATTTCTTGGACAGATAATGTTTCAAACAGGGCAAGATCTTAAAAGTATCTTCTCTACCAACTCTTTAAAATGCAAAAGTCTTTGCAGAGGTAATACAATTGAAAACTACACCTCTGGTTTGGTTTACACAACAAGCCAAGTAGAATCTTGAATAAGACAGAGTAGGCACTATGAATGAATAATGAATGAAACAATGAATCAGTGAATCAATCAATAAGTCAATGGTTGAACAGTAATTGGACTGTGTTTGTATAGCAGTTTTTTAGTCATACTGACTGTAAAATACTTTTACACAGGAAGTCACATTCACTCACACTGGGAATTGGGGCAATGTGGGTTCTGTGTCTTGTCCAGTTACTTTAACATGTGAAGGTGGGAGATGGAATTAACTGGAATTGACAACTTCCCAGTTGACAGACAACTACTCTGAGCCACAGTCTCCTCATTTACTGAATGAATGAATGCTTGTTTACAAAGCTGCTTTTGCAAAACTTCCAAATTGGCACTTCACATTTTTCTATCTCATTATTTTTTTCTGAATGTAAACAACTTAAATTCTTCCCCAATTTAGATCCATGTGACCAGCTGCCTTGAAAGTTCTAGATGTTTCTCTGCAACTCACCTGATTTAAATTATTAGGTCATTAGCATGCACCTGCAGCACATGGTGTTGTTCATGTTTGTTTTAAGAACATAAACTGGGATATGTTTGGACATTTCCCTATTGTGATAGGTTAAATTATTACAAAGTCTTTGAACAATGCAAAACACAAAAATGTCTACTTCAATAAAATCTCAGTGGCATTTGTCGGTCTTTAAGTTGACAAATCTAGAGATATAAATCCTGCATCAGTTGTCAGAAATTGAAAAAATACAGAACAGACTTAAAATGGGGGGATTTTTCTCCCACTGTGCGTCGCCGGTGCATATGATAAGATCTGCAACAAATCACAGGGGTTTTTCAAAGCAGCTTTAGTGCTGGTTCAGAGCCAGTCCTAACTAAGTACCAGCTCTTTCTGATTAGAAACTCCAGCTATAATCTAAAAAAAACTCCTGTTCAAAAATACTCAACTTTTTGATGAGACAGAACAAAGAACATCATCAAAAACTCCATCATTCTTACATCAAGGGGTAAGTACAGCATCACAGAAGCCAAATAGACAAACTGAAGTAATGTTTGAAACTTCATCCTAGTTTGTTTGTTGACTTGAATTTAGAAAAACTTTGTTTCAACATTAAGTTAAAGCATTCTAGAAAAAAGTATAACGTCAGTTTAAATATCACCCTTTTTACTGTTCAGTTACTCAAAATTGTGTCAATTTTTAGTTTATGTTTCTATGTTTTTGTCTTTGAGGATCTTGCCAATATTTTCAGATTTGTCTATTTATTTATTTCTTTATTTATTTAAATTGTTCCTTGTTCTAGGTTCTTTGGTATTTATTGTTCAGCCAAGGTCTCTAAGTATCCACAGCTGATTTGTATCCTCAATCACACACTTGCTTTTAATCTCATTATCAAGTTACCAATATATCTTACACACAGTGTCTTCTCAGCTTGTCAGGTCCTTTGTTGCAGTTCGTTTCCATGTCAACATCCATTAAACTCTTGGTTAAGACGAATGACCTTTTGTGTGTTTGATAAGAGTTTTTGCTTCTTTGATTACATTGTTGGAATCAACCTGCACGCTTGCTGCTGTATTTCTGCCTGCATCTCTGGGTCTTACCTCACCTCAGTGCCCTTGTTGGTGTTGTTCATTGTTTGAGTTAATGAATTCTACCTATTGTTCTGCAAAAGAGCAATATTTACAACTGCCATCACCACTGCAGTTCTTACCTCCCTATAAATTAACATAAAGATGAACCCCTACAGATATTTTGTTTACAATTCAGTCAGTTATTTGATTTGATTTTTAGCACTGATTTAAAACTGCTACTAGAATCAGAAGCAGCATTGGAAGAACTTGAAAGTGGGGAATTGGTTAATTTGGCAAAACTAGCCAAATCACAATATTAAAAACACTGCACACATTCTTTGTTTACTTCAAGTCAGAAAAAAATCTCTAATTGAGAGCGCATTAAACACTTTTCTGTGTCATCCACAAAAGTGGCTCTGGGGAGAACCAACCAGTGGTAAACAGTTGTCCCAGATAACATCCTCCTCGGGGCTGGAGCTCAAGGTTTACTCATCAATGTTTTTTATGGACACCCTTAATCTGTTTTTTGCTCAGGCCTTTTTACTTGTGATGACTGACAGGAAGAGGACTATTCCAGCCACCTCCTACCATTTGCATTTTGACAAAAGCAGTTTGCTCATGATACTATCAGTGGCACTATTCATCCAGTCCTTCCACAACCTTTGCCATCACACACAGACAGAAAAAAAAAAAACCACAACCTCAGATTGTTGCCCTTCCTCTGCAACAAAGTGGTGAACTTTCAGATAGAGAGATCACAGTCAGGTAGAACAGAACCCCATCTAAAAAAGTTGAGTTTCAATTTTGTGCAATTCATCACTGGAATTTTCTTCTTATAACAACAGGCTGTTGAAACCACCATGTTGATGTGAAAGACCAAGCACAATAAACAGAACACAGTCTCCATATGTTCCTTCTGTCAAGGAAGACCTAAAATAAAAAAAAGAAATAAAACTGAACTACAATAGTGAAACAAAGTCTTGCAGCTGGGACAAAATACCTACAGCTCTATGAATTCCCACATATATGCATAACATACAACGTTTCAAACTGTGATGGTCTCTGCATGAGGTGCAATCACATCTCCAGCATTTAACTGAGGATGTTTATTACAAACAGTGTCTTAATGTGGTTTACATGAGTCACAGCATTTGCATATTTATTTATAATCATCTTCATGGTTAATGATTATGTACAGTAAATGATGAGATAATAATCTGTACCGTAATTACATTTTTTCTTCACGGTCTGCACGGTGCATATAAAACATTTGGTTTAAACGTTTATATTGAATGTATTCTGACAAATTTATTGATCTGCCAAAAATCTGAAAACTTTATTTCTAAATATGATTAAATATAGAATACATGTTTTACAATTGTTTTTAATATGCAATTGAGAAAATTGCATCCAGTGTCACAGAGGTGTAAATAAATGCTATGGTTTCAGATAGTAAAAACAAGTTATCAGCTTTTAACCAGCCCCCAGTATAATAATCTCACTGCTCTTAGGAGGCAATAACATTATCAGAGAACATTAGCATTCATTTGTTACAGATGGATGATGCATTGAACTTGATCTGTTGCATTACATCAGTATTAACATTGTTAATTCAGAACTTGATTCACTACTAAACAACTGGTTCTTTTTCCTCTTTTTTTGTTGTTGTTGTTTTTGTTATTTTTCAAATAACGATTTTTTGTAAACTCTAGAGCTTTAAGCCTTTTCAGAAGCCATCTGTCTGGGAATGTTACAAGAACAAGACAAGACTTTAATTTATTTGGAGCTCAATTAAAGAAACAAATGCAAATAGTTGGGGAATGGTAGTATTATATACTTTATATGTATATTATAAATATTATATTATATGTTTTTATTTAATTAATTAATTAATTTATTTATTTTAAATTTACAGATGTTTTATGTGGGATGGGACTAGGACCAAAACTCCTAAAGCAATCAATACAAGCAATAGAGGAAGATGGAGACAGATAACAGGTTAATGCCCTCTGTATCAGGGGGTGTTTAATTCAGTACACAGTGTACTCACTCTAGGTAATACACATTAATGACATTGTTTGTTAGAGAAGGTGTTCCACACTGACTGATGCTTCTGGGAAGTTAACAGCATGCATTGTCGCACAAAAGAATAAATTCAGTTTAAATTCAGTTTTGGCATATTTACAGATTAAATTACATATAATATATAAACAACTGAAAATGTTTGTACTTTACATGGCATTGGAATTAAAATATATCTAATATATATCTATACCATGATGTTTTTTGTACCATTTCAACAAATTTATTGGGATTTAAAATATGGCAATGTATTTTTAAAACAACACAAGGCATACTGTAATATCTCGATCTAAAAATGGTCCAATACAGCAAAGTTAGTTTTATGTAAATACAAAAGAAAAAGTTACAGAATGAATAATAGCAGCACTTTCTTTGATTCAATAATTTTAAGATATGCATTAGTACAAAAATATGGGAAATTAGATTATTAGATGTAACTGTGCATTATACAAAGNAGAAAAAAAAAAAAAAACACAACCTCAGATTGTTGCCCTTCCTCTGCAACAAAGTGGTGAACTTACAGATAGAGAGATCACAGTCAGGTAGAACAGAACCCCATCTAAAAAAGTTGAGTTTCAATTTTGTGCAATTCATCACTGGAATTTTCTTCTTATAACAACAGGCTGTTGAAACCACCATGTTGATGTGAAAGACCAAGCACAATAAACAGAACACAGTCTCCATATGTTTCTTCTGTCAAGGAAGACCTAAAATAAAATAGTGACAAAGTACAATACTACAATAGTGAAACAAAGTCTTGCAGCTGGGACAAAATACCTACAGCTCTATGAATTCCCACATATATGCATAACATACAACGTTTCAAACTGTGATGGTCTCTGCATGAGGTGCAATCACATCTCCAGCATTTAACTGAGGATGTTTATTACAAACAGTGTCTTAATGTGGTTTACATGAGTCACAGCATTTGCATATTTATTTATAATCATCTTCATGGTTAATGATTATGTACAGTAAATGATGAGATAATAATCTGTACCGTAATTACATTTTTTCTTCACGGTCTGCACGGTGCATATAAAACATTTGGTTTAAACATTTATATTGAATGTATTCTGACAAATTTATTGATCTGCCAAAAATCTGAAAACTTTATTTCTAAATATGATTAAATATAGAAAACATGTCAATTGTTTTTAATATGCAATTGAGAAAATTGCATCCAGTGTCACAGAGGTGTAAATAAATGCTATGGTTTCAGATAGTAAAAACAAGTTATCAGCTTTTAACCAGCCCCCCGTATAATAATCTCACTGCTCTTAGGAGGCAATAACATTATCAGAGAACATTAGCATTCATTTGTTACAGATGGATGATGCATTGAACTTGATCTGTTGCATTACATCAGTATTAACGTTGTTAATTCAGAACTTGATTCACTACTAAACAACTGGTTCTTTTTCCTCTTTTTTTGTTGTTGTTGTTTTTGTTATTTTTCAAATAACGATTTTTTGTAAACTCTAGAGCTTTAAGCCTTTTCAGAAGCCATCTGTCTGGGAATGTTACAAGAACAAGACAAGACTTTAATTTATTTGGAGCTCAATTAAAGAAACAAATGCAAATAGTTGGGGAATGGTAGTATTATATACTTTATATGTATATAATAAATATGATATGATATGATATGATATTATTTATTTATTTATTTATTTATTTATTTATTTATTTATTTATTTATTTATTTATTTATTTATTTATTTATTTATTTATTTATTTATTTATTTATTTAAAATTTACAGATGTTTTATGTGTTTCAAAGATGGGACTAGGACCAAAACTCCTAAAGCAATCAATACAAGCAATAGAGGAAGATGGAGACAGATAACAGGTTAATGCCCTCTGTATCAGGGGGTGTTTAATTCAGTACACAGTGTACTCACTCTAGGTAATACACATTAATGACATTGTTTGTTAGAGAAGGTGTTCCACACTGACTGATGCTTCTGGGAAGTTAACAGCATGCATTGTCGCACAAAAGAATAAATTCAGTTTAAATTCAGTTTTGGTATATTTAAAGATTAAATTACATATAATATATAAACAACTGAAAATGTTTGCACTTTACATGGCCCTGGAATTAAAATATATCTAATATATATCTATACCATGATGTTTTTTGTACCATTTCAACAAATTTATTGGGATTTAAAATATGGCAATGTATTTTTAAAACAACACAAGGCATACTGTAATATCTCGATCTAAAAATGGTCCAATACAACAAAGTTAGTTTTATGTAAATACAAAAGAAAAAGTTACAGAATGAATAATAGCAGCACTTTCTTTGATTCAATAATTTTAAGATATGCATTAGTACAAAAATATGGGAAATTAGATTATTAGATGTAACTGTGCATTATACAAAGATTCAACAAAAGATTGCAGTAGACTGTAGTAGTAAACAAACTTCCAACCAAACAATAAAACATTTACCCAAAAATGTAACAATAAAAACTGAATGCAATGAACATTTGTGAAGAATGACAACTTAAAAGAACAACAACCTGTTCAAATAGCAAAATACTTAAAAATTGGACTTTTGTTAAAGTGAAAGATAAATAACTTTATCCAGTCACACAAAGACATTATAATCCATTACAACTGAAGATATAAAATGTTTAAAATATATATTTTGTGCTTCTGAAATGTGCCAAACTGAAGAACTTACACACACACACACACACACACACACACACACAAGTGTGTTTTGGTATCCTTATGGGGACCGTCCATTGACTTCCATTGATTTTAGTAACTAGATTTATACCTAACCCAAAGCCTTTTACTAACCTTAACCATTACTGATCTATAACTAACCCTAAGACTAACTAAAACTCTATTCACACCATACCTATAAACCTAACCCCTAACCCTAAAAAGGGGAGTCCCCCTCATGGGGACCAGGCTTCGGTCCCCACAAGAACCCTCGGACCCCAGAAAGATAGTAAAAGTCAGGAAACGGGTCCCCAGGAGGTCAGAAATACAAACCCACACACACACACACACACACACACACACACACACACACACACACACACACACACACAATGTCTANAAAAAGTTGAGTTTCAATTTTGTGCAATTCATCACTGGAATTTTCTTCTTATAACAACAGGCTGTTGAAACCACCATGTTGATGTGAAAGACCAAGCACAATAAACAGAACACAGTCTCCATATGTTCCTTCTGTCAAGGAAGACCTAAAATAAAAAAAAGAAATAAAACTGAACTACAATAGTGAAACAAAGTCTTGCAGCTGGGACAAAATACCTACAGCTCTATGAATTCCCACATATATGCATAACATACAACGTTTCAAACTGTGATGGTCTCTGCATGAGGTGCAATCACATCTCCAGCATTTAACTGAGGATGTTTATTACAAACAGTGTCTTAATGTGGTTTACATGAGTCACAGCATTTGCATATTTATTTATAATCATCTTCATGGTTAATGATTATGTACAGTAAATGATGAGATAATAATCTGTACCGTAATTACATTTTTTCTTCACGGTCTGCACGGTGCATATAAAACATTTGGTTTAAACGTTTATATTGAATGTATTCTGACAAATTTATTGATCTGCCAAAAATCTGAAAACTTTATTTCTAAATATGATTAAATATAGAATACATGTTTTACAATTGTTTTTAATATGCAATTGAGAAAATTGCATCCAGTGTCACAGAGGTGTAAATAAATGCTATGGTTTCAGATAGTAAAAACAAGTTATCAGCTTTTAACCAGCCCCCAGTATAATAATCTCACTGCTCTTAGGAGGCAATAACATTATCAGAGAACATTAGCATTCATTTGTTACAGATGGATGATGCATTGAACTTGATCTGTTGCATTACATCAGTATTAACATTGTTAATTCAGAACTTGATTCACTACTAAACAACTGGTTCTTTTTCCTCTTTTTTTGTTGTTGTTGTTTTTGTTATTTTTCAAATAACGATTTTTTGTAAACTCTAGAGCTTTAAGCCTTTTCAGAAGCCATCTGTCTGGGAATGTTACAAGAACAAGACAAGACTTTAATTTATTTGGAGCTCAATTAAAGAAACAAATGCAAATAGTTGGGGAATGGTAGTACACACACACACACACACAATGTCTATCACAAAACTGTGCAATACTGGTCTCCATACTAATTCCACTCCAGATGGTCAGTCATTTCCCTGGCCTTGCTTGAATCCCACACCCCTGTGAGAAAATTGCAAAGCTGAAGTAATAATTAGCTTGTATCTCCATATTATTTCATCTGCCATATATCTAACTGAAAGAGATTAAGATTAAAAGAAATATCACTGTGGAAATACAGTAGGCATTTGAATAAATCAGTCTTATATTTGGTTTGATTTACACTCCAGGAGGCTGAGAAGGATGTGCAGTATGAACATAAAGCTCTCGTTTGACAGCCAAAAGGATTAGAAAAGCTACCAAACCCAAAATGAGACTGAGAAATCTGAAATGCAGAGAAAAAAGTATTTTACTCATTATTTATTTTTCTTTGGGGGGGGGTCTTTCACTTTGTTCAAATAAGAAGTGCAGTGCAAGATGAAATTTGATTACAAGAATGGAAAAACTGTAAGTCAAACAAAATCTGCTTTAAAAAAACGAACATACAAAGCTGTAATTGTTTTGTCTTTTAGTAATAGTTTTAGCAAATTTTCTTTAAAAATAACCAGAAATAGGATTATGTGAGCTGATGATGAAAAAATCAAATAAAGAAGGACAATTTTTTTTTTTTTTTAATGACTTGATATTAAGTGTAATTGCAGACAACAATGTCAAATCCTGTTTCCCTTTTTTCTGTCTTCTACTGAACAAACTGTATAGAAAACTGAGAATTACATCAGCTGCAGAAAGTGAAATGTCATAATCTTGGCAAACGTAAACAACAGACATCTTCTTTCAACATAAGGTGTATAATGTGAGTGTAATGAGTTTCAACTCTGCCCTAAATCTATATCTGTGAGAAGGATAGAGACGGACACTGAGGAACAACAACAAAGTCACAAGCTAATAATTCTACAACAAATGAATCACAATGCTAAAATTGTCTTGTTATTTTTCTCTTATTGTAACCTGAAAACTAGGCCAAAACGATAACTCATCAAAGCCTCAATAATAGTGTAACTTCTCTATATCGTTTTTCTATATCATCTTGGTGATTTATTTCAGATAATATCCAAGGAAAGGGTACATTAATTCATTACGTTTTATACTAATGGCATCTTTGGTAGCTCTGTTACCTACTTAAGGGCAAAATTTATTCTCTTCATTTAAACAGTCGTTGGCACTGCAGTGCAGCCTTTACTATAGGATCAATGTCACAAAGGACCAATTGATCTATCTTCTAATTATTACCTTAAGATGTTCTGTGTGCAGCATCATACCAGTATCCAATCAAATCCAATTAACACTAGTGGCCTCGTCCAGAAAACTGCGTTATAGAGGGATTACACAGCTATCTGTGCTGTTCTGATTAATGGCCACAGTAATTAATGCTGAAGGGGTCTGTCCAAGTGCCTGAGTGTAGAGGATCATGCAGCAGTGAGCCAGCTGCAGCGAACAGAGCTTCTACTCACATACAAACACACACAACAAACACCTGGATCCTCTCATGCATACATATGCTGCACACAATGGGGCTTTATTTGGAAAATGACATGCCTCTGAAACATGTGCAAGATTTCAGATTCTAGGAATAGAAAATAAGATGCACAATTATAAAAAAAGAAACAAAATGTTCATGTGTCACATTAAATGAATCCCAAGTTCTGAGTTGTTGTTGTTGTTTTTTTTTTTCTGTTTGCTTGTTTGTTTTTTTTCTGATACTTTTGGTATTGAAACATGTAACTATAATAGCTTAAACACAGTTTTATTTCCTAAACCACAGGAAGAGTGGTTTAAAAAACATGAAAGTATGCTTTCACAAACATATCAAACAAAATAAATAGTAGTATACAACTTAATAACACAAAGAACAAAAAAAGAAAAAAATGAAAGTAATTAATTCTATAAAGAAAATGTTTTGTTGTGGTGAAGCAGTTTATCAGATTTTATCAACATATCACTCATACCATGAAGAGAGGAGGAGAATTAAAGCAATAGCAAACCCTGTGAGAAGGTAGCTAGATGTCGCCTTAAATGCAGGATGTAACTGCCATTGTGTCAAAGGACAGCTCTCTCATTATTTTTAGTGATGAGATGAAGGAGGACGAGGAGATGAGCTGCAGCAAAGAGGATGTGGATTCATAATATCCTAAGAACAGACAAGTCACTGCCAACATAAGCTTATATCCCCCCCCTTTTTTTTTTTTCTCTTCCTTAAAACCTGCCAGATTCTCTCCAGCTGGACGTGTCTTGTCATCACAGAGCGTTGTGCCCAATTTGGACTTGTTTTAACCTCAGCAGAGTGACACGCTCCATCTTGATCTGCGCTCAGTTCGGCACAGCGCAGATTCATTCTGGTGTTGCACAGCACACAGACACATCTAGTTGTTCTGATGTTTGACTACATCCCATCTCAGTTTGTAGCTCTGATACCTCACAACAATAACTGTTATCTTTTTTAAAAGCAATTATTTGGAAGGTTGATTTTTGTTTTTTTCTAACCCAAAGATTTGAAGAATGGACATTTGAAAGTGTACGGGATAAACTGAACTGTTTCACTTTGTAAAAAAATATTTTTAATCAAACCGTTAACACAAACACAGCGAGTGATAAGAGCAATTTAGTTGAGCCAGACTGAGTGCAGCAGTAAAACAACTGTGGAATGATAGATGCAGGGCTGAAAAGAGCCCCTTCAAAATTAATTACATCACTGTTTTAACACCTTTTGGTAATCTATAAATATATAAACTGTACAATTAGAGTAAACAAAAAATGGAACTAGAGTGTCTAGAGATAAAACACAATAATGTATAATTGAAGTATACCAATGAAAATAATTCATAAGGCAATACACTGGCAGAATCCCATGTCATATCTCTCACATCTTCAAAACAGCATTATCACAGATGGTGGAAGGCCTTAAATCTAATCTCCAGGAAGCAACATGCAAATTTCAAGGCTCTTTCTTTGCATTGCTCAAGATAATAAATAAAAAAAAACATACATCAGTCTATTTCAACATCAAATGTTGTTTTCCCTCCTTTTTGATCGTGTAGCGTTATCTCATATTTCAAAGGGTGTTTTTGATACAGCATGACTCCACCCTGAAGAGCACACAACCACCTGCTTGTTTTACAGTGGTGTTGTTTGGAGAACCCTTTATATCATCTTTGGATTACCAAATCTGAGTTTTTATCTCCAATCCTCTCTCACGTTTATCTTCGGTAACTTTCCGAAGGACCATAAAAACATGAAATGCATTTAAAACATGTTTGGATGTTTACATGTATTTTATGTGAGGCTACCAAGATACTGGTGCTCTGTAGTAAATAATTACAATCAAGAAACTTGCAACAAATAATATGTAAATACTCAGTTGGAAGTATTCTTTAAGCACATTTTAAGAAAAAGGAAAATCCTTAAAGAAAATGTATAAAATGTGAGTATCAGTGTTTTTACATGACATTTATTTAACATAGTTATACGTAAGAAAAATTAGCATGCAACTATGTGTAAATGAGGTAAGTATTTGTAGACAATAATGCAATTACATCTAATGTTTCAGATGGGAAGTACAACCCAGGGTATTGCTTTTGTGCATCTGATAAAAACTACACAGTAATTGATGGACAATCAATCAACATTAAATATACAAAAAAACATATTATAGGCTAAAACATTAGGTTTGGGATAGAAAACAATTACAGTAGAAATAGAATTGTAGAAAGTGAAAACATTATGTTCATTAGCAGGAGTGTGTTTGGAGGAGAACTAATCTGCATTAAAAGAAATCATAAAACGGGCAACAGTAGGTTTCCTGGATAAAAGGCTTGTGGTGGCAGTGTGCTGCTTTTCTGCTGCTGAAAGAGCCCCCGCTGTGTTGTGTGTAGGGATGGGAGGTGTTGACCATAAGAGATCCTAGCTTTGTAAACATCCTCCTCTCTCCCACTTCCTCTGTGGATTATTTTTCTATCTCTTTTCAACATCTCACTCCCACAACAGAAAACTGCATACAACAAAATAAATGTTTAAAGGTGCACTACCTTAAATGTCTCCTATTAATGTCCTGCTTACTCCAGAACATCTTAACAGATTCAACACCTCAGTTTCCTCAACAGATGGAAGTCACTTTGGCCTTTGTTATACATGTGTATCTATATTATTATTATTATATATACATCATCTGCGTATATGTACCGATCACAGCATTAATTTTTCATCTATCTGTCCTGGGTAGGTTTTTAGTAGAACATCTGGTTACTATGACGTTCCTGTATTACAGCTTGTTTTCTTCAGACAAATGCACAATAAAAACATCAGTGAACTTATGGAGGTGACTGCAATCAATACAATGTCTATAGTCAGATAAGCGTGGGACTGATGGCCCAAGCAGCCCTGTGATGGTCTGTTTCGGCACCTTTCTGCTTCCACCTAACTGAACTAAGACATAAGCATTGAAGTTAAAAAATTGTTCTACTCAAAGTACTCCTAGTTCAGGGATCAATCATGATCATCTTCGCAGCTTAGCTGGAGGCAAACATTCCCAGTTCCCAGGGTGTAGTGATGTTCTTGCTGAAATGTTTCTGCTGAGTCATGCTTCTTGTTGTGGAAAGGATATATAACTTCTTACAGTTTTATCTTTGATGAATTGTCACTTCTTAAGTACATTATAGGTTGATGCATACAGATTTTTCAGCATTGGGTTGCTATACTGTACATCATAGTCCAAATGGATTTGATGATCGATTTAATTTTAGGAGTGCTCTGACAACAGCGTCAATAAAGGTGAGCTATTTATTGCAGTACAGGTGTTCTTCTTTAAAAGATCTAAACATCTCAGTGAACTTGCCCTATTTTTAGTATTTTTAATTCTATTTTTATGGTCTAATATATTGTATATGACATTTTTAGTTCATTTAGTTGAAGTAGCTTTTTTCTTCTTTTAATATCTATTTATCTGCCTTATCACACAAGAATTTGAAACTCTGATATAAGCACCATGGAGATGAACAAGATTATAGATGAAGCAGCAATACTTGTGTTTTTCATCTGTTTCAATAAAATCAGGAAATAACTTGACTTTCATCTCAAGAAGCATTGACCAGTCTGGTGAACTTTTGTGGTGTTCAAAATATGTATGTGTCACCAGGGGCAGTTTACAGTACAGAAACAAAACTGTAGCATATTTGCCAGGAGACTGATGTTCCAGGCTCTCAGATATAACAGCATCTAAAGTTCAAATAAATCCTAGGGCCTCTAACCAGGCATCATTGTCTGAGACATGGAACGGCCTAGACAGGTTACTGGTCTGTATGTTACAGTACAGTATGTTCACAAGTACACCTTCATGTGCAAGTTTTGAAAACAGCAACTGATCTGCAATGAGAATGTAAAGAACTTTAAACAGGTACTGTATGTAAAACCAAATTGCAAACCTAATACCTTCTTGCATTGAGACAACAGTTCTAGACCCTGCAACACAACCAACTGAAGTATAAACTCTAGGAGAAACATTCACAGAATAAAAGTTAGACATGGATGGATAGATATATACAGTATGGAGAAAATTTTATTGACTAATGTGTGGATGAATGAATTATACAAATTTCTCTTTAAACAAATCTGGATATTGAAATTTGTGTTAGAGACCTATGATACCGAATGTTTTATTGTTTTATTATTCTCTTTCAATTTATAAAAGGGGTGTTACTACACCGTGTATCACTTCTGTTCTGTGGTCATTCAAGAAACTAAATCACTTTCACCATGGGGATGAAAAGATACATCTGAGACTACTGAAACTGGACTGCTGAGACAAGGAAAACTGTGTTCTTTCCTCACTTGATCACCAGCTCAAGTTCCCAATTTGCCATCATTATCAAGGCTGTAGAGTCTAGTCAAACAACAAAACACAAATTAACTGTCAGAGGTAGTTATCATGGTGAATTCAGTTGTTTGCAAACCTTTGTACAAACTTGAACTTTAACAAATGTCAACTATCCATATTTTAAAATTGTTGTATATTTGGATGTATTGGATTACAGAAGAACTAACATTTTCCCAAGCTCTTCCCCACCTACACATCTACCACACAGCACAGAAATGCATGCACACAAACACATGCACAAAGTCACAGGGTGTCAAAATATTTTCTTACTATTATATGCGTAGGCTTAATGATGAGATTGCACAAGGCAGAGAACATATCCATTCAATCTGACACATGTTTTATTATTCCTGTATTATGCATCCATTGCTAAATGTCATGTAAATGCTTCAGTGAATTTCAATTTACCATCAAGGCACTAAGCCCTAATTTTTACTTTGAGTTGATAAAGAGAAATTGAGGGCTGAGGAAAAAAATGTCTGGGAAGAGAAAAAAAGACTGCATGGGACACTTCTCTCAAAGCAAAATCATCCACCATGAATACAGAATGTCAGTAGCAGTGAGAGGTAAAAAGTCATTTGTCAGCTTTATCGAGACTCTGAGGGTAATTAATGTAGAAACAGCAGTGTTGTGGTTAACTTGCTGAACAAGTACAAGACAGGAAATGTCCAAGTGTGAATTAAGGAAATAAATCTGCATCTGTTCGGGATGACAAGCTCATAAGGTAAAATAACTTGGTACACTTTTGAAACAAACAGACAAGGAAATGTAGACTGATGTAACCACTAAGAAAAAACTGAGTTTTTTTAATTAACTTAACAAACAAACATGGAGAGGGAGCACACACCAAACTTACAATATGTTTGGGATGTGTTAGGTTTTTATCACTGTTAAATGAATCAAATAAGCTTAGAATAGATACTCGAAATGACTCCATATTGAGGCCTATTTACAAGGTTTATATTTGCATTTTTTTTTTCTTGAAACAAGCTATTTTGTTTACTTTTGGACTTGGTTACAAAATTGAGGTACAAATAAATCCCATGGCTGCAGTGTTCTTGGAACAAGTTTATAGCTTTCATCACTTCCTGTTTGCAAACCCTAACAAAAAAAGTCCCACATACAAGCTAACGGTTGAGTGCAGTAGGGCTTGTATCAGAAAAAAATAGCTACCATCCTAAAACAACTCTAATCTTAAAACTTTAAGCATTTTATTAAAAAATAATAAAACATAAACATTTTGACCACCGTCGATTACATGTTATTCTACTTGAAATACTATGAAATTTTAACCCAAGGTTCTACATGCTGAACCATGAGTTCTATATTTTGCAAGCAATATGTACATGTACAGTAGATAACCATAATGCAAAGTTTGACAGCTCAAATGTCAGTTTAAATGTGTATAAAACAGTGTATGTATAAACCTCTACGATATTAGATAAAATGTAAGATAATAAATGACTTGATATAAAATAGTAAATGACTTGTGTTGACATGTTTTGATATCACCTTAATCTGCTTTAAAACAGGTCTGGCTCTGAGCTGATCAGTCTGGTCAGAACTAGCCTCTGTTATGCCAAAGCAACTTTGTTCAAAGAGCAATTTGCAATGAGTAAAATATGAATTATTCTTAACCATTCCACAGAAACCCACTTTAAATGATCAGAACTATGTTTTTAACATGCAAAAAAACATCACAGTCATTACACTAAAGCAAAAGAACATCGGAGCTTTTCAAGTTCAGGAAGCCTGAGTTCAAGTCCCAACCCGGGCCTTTATCCAGCATCTCATCCCCCTCACTCAACCTACTTGTATACATATATTCATTACTAATATAAGTCTCAAAAACATGTCCTGCATAAAAAGAAAAACAAAAACTAGAAAAAAAAAACTTTTCTAATCCTAAAAACTAAATAAAACTGTTTTAGTGCTTCAAACAACCGAATAAGAGGAAAGTTTTTTGGGTTTTTTTTCGCTGAAGGTATTTTTTAAGGACATAACCCATTTGAATGTCCATCACTGTTTCTGGCTGTGAGAATGGTTGTGTCTGTGGGAGGAGAGATGGTGATAAGGAGAATGGCAACAAGAGCCAAAAAAAGTGCTCTTTTCTGTCAGAGGGATCATGCACTGTTCCCAAAATGAATTTCATCTCATATACACACGTAAATCTCAGCAGCTCCCATCTCTCTCTTGGCGGGAAAAGCCGTTCAGAAAGACAGCTGAAATAAATCAATGTGCAGGGCCCTGATGTAGCCTGTGTGGGCTAGGACAGAAATGAAGCCACTGGAAGCAGCCTCTAGCTTTAATGATGTGCAGTGAGCCAATGGAGGCATGTAAATCTGCAGCTGGCATCTCATTCTCTATAGCCTCTATTTCTCCAAACCAACCTCTGAGATATCTCTGTCAAAGTCACCTCTGTGTACCTGTGTCAGATTCAAGTGTAACAATTTCCACAATGAGTTGAGAACATAGAGTCAACGATTCAAGTTTTTTTTTGCTTTTTCTTGATCAAAATCATTTTGGAATGATTGGTAATCACCAGCCAGTATAAATTATGAAAGCAAAACAGTTTCTTTTTTTGTTGTTGTTTTGTAATGTGTAAATAAACCTAAAGAGGTGGTTAATCTTGTTGCAACTTGGGAAATCAAGGTGTATCGCAAATAATTAAAGCATAATGAAATGTGCCACTTGGGGGCGGGGGCACAGTCAAAGCAGGAGGAACTGCCATGAGTGCTGGAGAATGACAGAAATAATGTGGGACATCCAGATCCAGACTGCTAAACAGGTGATAGCTAAACAACTGGTCCCTGTGGTGGTTGAGAAACTACAGCAAAAGGCAGCAGCGAAAGATGCAGCAATCCCAACTGAGAGTAACATCAAGAAATAGAAACATAAAACATTTGAGAAATACCAAGTGTGTCATAATTCTGCAGGGTTTTGCAGTGAGTTTTTGAGATAGGTCTGGTTTTTAGTTCATTGTTTTTTTTTGTATTTTCAGTTACATCTTGATTGTAGATCCTCTTCCTCTTTCTGCCACTTCAATTTACATGTGATCAATGTTGATCACACACCTTGTTTTCATTCAGTAATCAAGCCTTCCCTGCATATTTAGCCCTCAGTATCTCATGACGTTTTGATCCTGTGTTCCATCCCTGATCTGATCAAAGTGTAAAAATAAAATTGGATTTAACCTACCTGCTGCTTTCCTGCCTAAATGTTGAGTTCAGTCACAGTTCTATATCAGTTTTATGACAAAAGGTTGAAAGAAGAAATAAGATGTGGAAACTCAAAACCTCAGTGGTCATCAGAGAACTCTGCTGTGACCCTCAGACCAGGAGAAAGGTTCCAACAGATCCAAGGAACAATATCAGAAATGTTTGTCCAAAAGAGTGAGGTTCTAGAAACAGCTAAGGTACTGTGAAGAAAATTAAATCTTTCATTTTTGTTTTTTCCAATAAAACTCTAAAACTGGAATTCCTACAGCTGAAGTATAAATTAAACAGGCAAGAATAAAGAAATAAAGACCAAAAACTTCTAAACAAAATGGCCTGAGATTCTTGGAGATCATTGCAGCTAGAACAATGCAAGAAGGTTTGAGCTAGAAATAAAATCAATCCATCTAATGGTACATACTTTTTTTTAGAAAATCTTTAACAGTCTATCTTGAGAGGACAGGGTCATGGGACATCGTGAGTCTTTTCAAACTTGAACTGAGTGAAAGCAATAAAACTTTGAAATGTTTTAGTGCATTGGGACAAAATGCCCTCCATTGAAACTTAAGCATGTTAACATGTCCATGAAGTGTATTTTTAAGAACATGTCATGAGCAGAAAAGGCACTCAACCTAACAGCTGAATATTTCTGCACGAATAATATCCATCCATTTTCTGAACCTGCTTCTTTCTGTTCAGGGTTGCAGAGAGCTGGTGCCCATCTCCAGCGGTTTTTGGGCAAGAGACGGGGACACTATGGACAGGTCACCAGTCCATCCATCACAGGGCCACACATAGACGAACAACCATTCGCACACACACTTACACCTATGGACAATTTAGAGTTGCACGGATAGCAGAGTAAAGTTTTTAAAAGCAGCAGCGATAACTAAGTATTTTTTTCAGTGTATTTCCATCTTTTTTGAAAAACCTTTAAAACCAAAATGAAAGATATTGTGACTATCTAACCAACATAATTCAATATTAAGGGAATCCTGAAAAGGACTAAAATGTGACATTTAACAAGTTTAAACAGAAAATACAAACAACAAAGAGTCTACCCCTTGTGGAACAGGAAAAATCAATAAGAACAAAGAGGATCCCTGGTTCAATATTCAAAAAAAGACCCTCGACAACCGATGGCATCTAGCACATCATCATTTTGGTGGTAAATCAAATGCTAGGTAAAAATTCCGAGACAGGTATTTCTACTCTTTTAGGGAAAGAAAAACAAAAGACAGAGGAATAGCAAGATGGAGCGCACCAACCATCTTAGAAGAAGGTGCCTGCAGGGTAAGAAAAGACTAAAGACTACTTGCAGACATTTTACTGTACCTACAGCAAGACTTTTTAAGGGTCGTTAATCTTTGACTGACAAAAATCTACACAGCGTGAAACTGCCCTATTTGAAAGCTTGAATTTTGTTCCTGCCTCAGAATGTGACTCTTTGAAACTTCAGAAGGCTTTTAGAAGCTCATTCTCAGATCTTTTGCATGTAAAAAATGTACAATTAAATGTCTGGTAGACAGAACCCATTAAAATAAAAGCTTTGAATTCTGTTAATTGATTTTCCACCTATCTGCCCTGTCTCTTACACACACATGCATGCACACACACACACACACACACACACACACACACCCACAAGTGTGTTTTGTTATCCTTATGGGGACCGTCCATTGACTTCCATTGATTTTAGTAACTAGATTTATACCTAACCCAAACCCTTTTACTAACCTTAACCATTACTGATCTATAACTAACCCTAAGACTAACTAAAACTCTATTCACACCATACCTATAAACCTAACCCCTAACCCTAAAAAGGGGAGTCCCCCATGGGGACCAGGCTTTGGTCCCCACAAGAACCCTCGGACCCCAGAAAGATAGTAAAAGTCAGGAAACGGGTCCCCAGGAGGTCAGAAATACAAACCCACACACACACACACACACACACACACACACACACACACACACACACACACACACACTCTCTCCTACAAGTGTGTTTTGTTATCCTTATGGGGACCGTCCATTGACTTCCATTGATTTTAGTAACTAGATTTATACCTAACCCAAACCCTTTTACTAACCTTAACCATTACTGATCTATAACTAACCCTAAGACTAACTAAAACTCTATTCACACCATACCTATAAACCTAACCCCTAACCCTAAAAAGGGGAGTCCCCCTCATGGGGACCAGGCTTTGGTCCCCACAAGAACCCTCGGACCCCAGAAAGATAGTAAAAGTCAGGAAACGGGTCCCCAGGAGGTCAGAAATACAAACCCACACACACACACACACACACACACACACACACCCACAAGTGTGTTTTGTTATCCTTATGGGGACCGTCCATTGACTTCCATTGATTTTAGTAACTAGATTTATACCTAACCCAAACCCTTTTGCTAGCCTTAACCATTACTGATCTATAACTAACCCTAAGACTAACTAAAACTCTATTCACACCATACCTATAAACCTAACCCCTAACCCTAAAAAGGGGAGTCCCCCATGGGGACCAGGCTTCGGTCCCCACAAGAACCCTCGGACCCCAGAAAGATAGTAAAAGTCAGGAAACTGGTCCTCAGGAGGTCAGAAATACAAACCCACACACACACACACACACACACACACACACACACACACAGAACTGTTGAAAATTATGTCATAGCTACATACAAGATAATGACAACACAGATACTAACAAGAGAAGAAGCAAAATGTCAGAGACCCTCATCTGAACACTATTGTAATCATAATTTGGGTGTCATGCATATTTCTACATGTGGATATTTGTGATAAAATCACAATCCAGTTTGATGAAAATCTTGGCATTGGATTTTTTTTTTTTCAAGTAAAATAGGTCTCCAACTCATGAAAAATACCAGATGTGCAAGTGCCTTTTGTGGACATATGGTGTTGCACATGGTGTTATATGCTTATAGCTTTTATGTGCTCTATAGAAAATATTTGTCCTTCACTTTCTGTGCTTTTCTTGCAGTGTTGTTCAGACAAAGATGCATAAACAAGTAAACATAGAAACAGGTGAGAAGCCTGGAATCCACATGGAAGGGAGCCACATCTAATCCTGCTGTTTTTAGCTATGTGCGCTTATCGCAATTCAAAGAGGGGTTGGCAAACAAAGCCACGTATGTCAATGCAAATAAAAGTCATTGCATTGCATGCTTCTCACTGCTGTGCTGTAGCTTGCTGGGATATTGTGTGCTGTCTGGCGGAGGTAAATCCCCTACGGCACAGTGTAGGTGCAATATACAAGCTGGGCATTCTTGAAAAGACAACGTGCTCTTTGAAGGATGTGCTCAGAATGAGATGAGATGGGTGTTTGGACTCAGTTTTGGTTCTGATTCATTAAATTTCTGTTTCTGGAGATGGTAAACTAAAAAGCACATAAGTTCAGCCCTAAATCTGTGAAAAAAACGGCCCATTTCAAAGAGACAGTTTTGGCCCAGTTTCCCCAAAAATATATACCTGTAAGTCTGCTAATTTAAAACTGATGTCAGTCACTGTAGCTAGAATATCCCATAACTGATAAGTCAAACCAAAAGGGCAAGGAAAAGAAACACAAAAATGTCATTTATAATAATAATATCAAAATTGGGCTGCATGGTGGCACAGTTGTTGTCTTGCAGCGAGAAGGTCCTGGGTTCGAATCTGGGCTAGGACCTTTCTGAATGGAGTTTGCATGTTCTCCCCGTGCATGTGTGGGTTTTCTCCAGGGACTCCGGTTTCCAAAAAAAGTCCAAAAAAAAAAAATGCAAGAGGTTAATTGGCAACTCTAAATTGTCCCTAGGTGTGTGTGTGTGTGTGTGTGAATGGTTGTTTGTCTATGTGTGGCCCTGCGATGGACTGGCGACCTGTCCAGGGTGTCCCCCGCCTCTCGCCCAAAGACGCTCCCTGCAACCCTGAACAGGAAGAAGCAAGTTCAGAAAATGGATGGATGAATATCAAAATTTTACAGTTGGTGAAAAAGAAACATGAAGACAAATTTGGGATTTTAAAAACTTTTGTGCAGCAGGTGTGAGTAGTTTGAGTTGATGCAGTTTGTAAGACACTAAACTATGTTATCATAATATTTTGTGACCTTTGATACACACCAGGTAAAAATGAACCAGAAATTGAAGAGAATAAAAATAAAACTTTTTTGTCATTCAGATACAATTAAGAATTTTTTAACACACTAACAATAAACATTTATTGTTTATGTGCACTAAAGGTGTGGTGTAAGTCACTGCTACACATCTTTCTAAATACAGTTTTTAAAATAATTTGATATTTAGGTTGAATAGCAGTGCTTAAAACCATCTATCGTTTAAGGGTTGCAGAGTGACTGGTGTCTTTCTTCAGTGGTCATTGGGCAAAAAGTTGTGTTACAAGTATCAAGTCCATCACAGGACCACATAGGGATGAGTAACCATTTACACACATTATCACACCTAGGGGCAATTGTATTCTACTGATGTTTCCTATTTTTCATCATGAACTTTGGGGATATCCCACATGCATATCTTGATTGAGTCATCTCTTGTTTACCTTCTGGTTTGTTTGCTTTTAAAAAGAGAAGCTCAAAGTCATTATCTTAATCAGCTTTTTTTTACAATGTGTAGAAAGATGCAAAAAATAGTGGAAGAATGTGCTTTTCACATGTTTTTCATTCCATTTAAGAACAGAATGAATAGCATAATATATGGAAATTACAAAAAGTTGCACTTGCACTATTAAGTTGAAAAGGCTGTAAAATACCAACATGTTGAAACTACACTGTTTAGCAATCACTTTCTTGACATGTCTTTTCCCATCTAACATTATTTAAAAAATATATAAAATAAATAAGTATAGAAACAATGGCAGAACAATCCAACCCACATTTTGTCCCCAAACATTATTTGATGAAAAGACATTCTAAAAGACATTGTGTTTCCATTTTATTATATTTTTTTCTATCCTTCTTTAGATATTGTGACATATTTGGTGTTTGGAAGCTGTGGGGTTGAACAGAACTGCATTAGGGCAATGGACCGTGGCCTTGAGGTTTCAGCTTTTTTCAGTCTTGCACATTTTTTTAGATGTAGATTTGCCCTTGCTTGCCGACAGAAGACACCACTCTGGGGATTACTGTAGCTTTCAAGCTTTTGGAGCAGGTTAGTGTTTTCCTCATTCATAGAGCAAGAAAGAAAAGTCAAACTAAGACATAAATTACTAGGACATTGTTAAACATTTGCCAAAATATTGTTTTCATTTACACTTTCAAGACTCTGTGGTTATAGTGAAGAGAAAGATTGAAGCTGAATAAATTTAAAATGACTTATGTTTAAGCTTTCAGCCACCAGTGTTCATAGAACTGCTGTCTGTAGGCAGAAAAGAACATATCTCACTTGAAGCTTTTTGGCCACTCTAGCAAAAGAAGAAAGTCTGCCATTCACTGTCTCAAAAGCCATTTGTCAATTTTTTTAGTGCACATCAGTACACAGAGCTGAGAGGTCTGACCCACTGCTCCCATACCAACTGCAGACACACTCCATCAAATGGAAAATGGGCTTGAAATATGCAGTGATGTGATAAGCACTATTAATATATTGCTGCTAGCTATGCTTAATTTAGCTGTTAAATAGCTCTTTTTAACAGTATATAGTTTTGCTATTTTCTTCACTCTTTTCCTGTTTGTGTCGTGTATTTCTAACATCAAAGCAGATTAGTCAGTCAGCCATTTTCTATACTCAATCACATTGTAGAAATAGATTAAAAACTATTCTAAAAAATAAAAAAAAAACTTTCTGTGATGCATATATATCTAAAAAATTTCCAGGTTTCTGTAAAACTACTTTATTGCCAGTAAGCACAAGAAAATAAGACACATACTCTTTTTCTAGGTGACATTTAGCGCATAGCCATTTGAAGTGGTTTGGGATCTTTATTTAAATACCTAAAGACTTTATGTTGCAATTTGAAATGGCATTTATTTATAAATGAAGATCTTATGCACTAAGAAGCATCACTGAGATGATGTGGGGCTTTCAAATGAATTTGATGGAAAAAAATGTGGTGTCCTTTCAAAGGGCAGAGTTTAGAAAAAATATTTTAAAAATTATGTATGCTTAATTACAGCCCAGCTCCTCTTAAATTATTGCATATTTTACAATATACTAAAAGTGTCTCTTACATTTTCATTTAGCAAAAAACAAGAAGGGTACTTTATTTCTAAAAAAAAAACAACAACAAAAAAGGAAAAATTTTGAATAAGAAGGGAAAAATTCTGAATGATAATTTTAAGGTGAAAAAACCTTGCATGTTGTTCAAGTTACGTGAAAAATCTCTCTATCCCGTGGGTTGTTAACACGTTGGTAGGTCAGATAGGAAAACAAGTCATAAAAATCCAAAGTGATTTGATCTCAAGTCTCAGTATGCTTGGAGAAATAAATATGTAAATACAAACAAACAAACAAAAAAAAACTTGGTTGTTGCACTTCCTCTTTGATAAGCCAGAGAGCTTGGGGTATATTAAAGTATCTTGGCTGTCTCTAGAACAGCAATATTTTGGATAGACAACTCTGATGTTGTTTATGGGATCTATTGAAGCCCTTCACTGAGTTTGAAGGGCTCCAATCACTGGCATCAATTGGCCTTGACTTTCCACAACTTCTGTATTTCCCCTTTCTTTACCCTTTGGTATTTCTCAGGTTTCTCTTGTTCCTTCTTCCTGATGCTACTATCACTTGGGACTGCAACATCGATCACTACTGCCTTCTTCTGTTTGTCAACTACAGCTATATCCAGATGGTTAGCCATGTTTGTCAGCCTGGATCTGAAAGTCCCACAGTATCTTAGCCCTGTCATTCTCCATCACTCTTGGTGCAGCCTACTGCTTTTACTTTGAGAGAAAGTTGGCGGTATTGCCTGATAACTAAACTACTGATGTGCTTTCTGCACTTCATCAAACACACACACACACACACACACATACACACAGAGTCTGTAGATGAACTTATGTCACTTTTACTTTAAAAATGTCATAATTACATCCAGTAACGTCAACCTATCAAAAATTATCTTAACTGTAGGATGTATCTCACATCACTTCTGTTTTATTTAAATATCCATAAATTTGAAAAGGAACAAAGTTCAGTTTATCTGAAAGCATTAAAACTATCTGAGGGCACGTTGGCTCCAGAACATTGCCGTTTTAATTAGAGTCAAAAACTCTGTCATTGTTGTTTCTGTTGGTCAAACACATTTTCAAAAGTCACCAAGACTTTCCTTCTTCTTCCGCCTCTCGTTGTGAACAGACGCTTTCCAGCTGCTCCCTTATCTTTGTCCTCCCCCACTGTTCCTGCTTCTCGTCTCGTCTCTGTGTTTCTCTGTACTGGCTGCTGCAAATTGAAAATTAGAAAATGGATCTGGTTTCGTGGTCACTCAACGCATTGGACAAAGTTTTCTCAAACTTAAGGCTGAAAAAGGGGGAGCCGTCATGCCCGGAGTCGACCCTCCCGGCTGGGTTTACCATGGATTCCTGGGGCGAGTGGAAGATGGTATGCCTGTCTGTACTGGCTGTCGAAGACGTGGAGGATGTCTACATATTTGGATTATAGATCGTGGGGTACCTGCTGATCGGCGCTGGTGGTTACCTGATGTATCTACAAATTCTAAAGTTATGGATGTTATGGGCTGGATCTGGCAACACTTGGACTAAAAGATTCGGAGATCAGGATCGCAAACTGGATGCGGTCTCGGAGCAGTACCGCGACCAGCTGGCTGTGATTCTCGAACGGGACAGGGAATGCCAGGTTCGAGACAGCAAGCTGGCTGACGGGGTGCTGGAGCTGAATCGTAAACTGGGTGCGCTGCTGGATCTCACTGGAAGGATTGGTGCCACCTTGGAGAAGTTGCAGTTTCGGCTCGGAGTGGAGAAGTGATTGATTGATTATTGGTACTATGCAATTTGGCCCTAATTCGGATTATTCGGACTTTTTTCCACAATAGTGCACCATATGGACAATGAGAAGCTGTTGCAATTCTTCAGCTTCGACTTAATCTCTGTTATCTCATTTCGGCTGGCCTCAAGGCCAAACACTGAATTCCTCCTGGAACAGTGAGCACCGAGACACACATCCCCCCTCCTTATCCGTGTCCACCGGGCGCCAAAGACTGTGGAAGACATAACATCTGCGTTGTCCCAGAGACGGTGTCCTTGATAACTCTCGGCACACTACCACATACACTGATTACATTCACATCCTCAAGAAAGTTCTCAACATGTCTCGTGAACATCCCCCCCCCGCTGGAGGTTTTTATTGCTTATATCAAGCGCCCCCTCTTGATGGGGCACTGGGTGTAGGGAACCTTTTTTTCTCCTCCCTCTGACCTTACGTGGTCTTATTCATCTTTTTTTTTTCCTAACACACAGGCTGATGCGTGCTTATGTATATGTATGTATGTATTTGTATGTATTCTCCTGTGTGATCTTGCTGGCCTGATCGAAGTGCGCTGGGTATACCGGCAGCCTGGAGAGTGAAGGTCAAGCTGTTCTCATGTCTCCTTGAATTTCCCTTCTGGGATAAATAAAGTATTTTCAAGACTGTCAGAGCCACATTGGTCTGTGGGACTTTGTCTGTCTTTTTTTTTATTTCCTTCTCCCTTAAACATATAAAAAAATGACATCAGACCCCACTCATCCTGCATATCACCTATTTACTCTACTACCTTCTGGAAGGTGCTACAGGTCTCTGCCAACAAAATCAGTCAAAAACAGTTTTTTTTTTTCCCCCCAACAGCTGTACGGACTTTAAATCAAATCACTGTCTGATGTTTCCCAATGTGTATTTGTATTGTTGAGTGTTTGACATACAGATGTGAGCATGTCTAGCCATACCGTAAACAAATTCCACCAACTGTTGTGTGGTCATTAAATAAATGAATCTGAATCTTTTTTTTTCTTGGTGTGTGTGCACTGTCATCCTGAGTTTCTGTTGGTCTCTCTGTGTGTGGGAGGCTGGGTGCTGGGAGAGCACGGTGGTCTGGATCCAGGGGTGTTTCCCTGCACAGCTGTGCCATATCAACTTACCATAAAGCAGTTTATCTTCTCCAGCATTTTATCCATTCATTGTAACGATTGTTGATGTTTGGCAGACTGGTAAGGTGCCTGCTGCATTCAGAAACTCAAGAGGATTCTGTGCTCGGTCAGGCAGAAATACTTACCAGTTTATTTCCTTGTTCTTTTGTCTCACAGGTCAGTTGCCACTGTCACCTGGTCACACCAGGCCTACCTGCTTGCTCCCTGTCTGTCCATCACACCAACCTGTCAGTTCAGTTTGATAATAATCAATCAAGAAGATTGACATGAACAGCAAATCAACTACTTCCTGCATATTAATTAATAATAATTATTGCTTGCTTCTGTTTTAGGTTCTTCTTCCAGCTTCTTATGAGAGAACAATTTGGCCACAATTAGAACCCGGTAAAAAATACTTAGAAATAGGGGTTGTACAGTGCTCTGTGTGACCTTTTTCCCAAAAATATTTTGTTTGGGCAACAACAGCAAAACATGCCCTCTCAAACCAAAGTATCTCTTAAAGAGGCCATTTTATACAAATTTCAGGACTTTGTGGTTATTTCTTAAGTATTAACCAGTAATATGAAACATTTTATATCTAAAAAACGTTAGGAAACACTGATTAACAGACCTTTTAATCTGTCTGCATCAAAATTCGGGTGGTTCCGGCTCGTTCCATCAAGGTTTGGCAGCATCTTGTTCATATTCATTGTTTGAATTTGTTGGACTCAGATTGGCTAACAAACTAGCCTATGAGAGCAAGATATACTGTTTCCTGCCCCGCTGTGCATGGCAACGTCAGACGCTCTCTCTTCCTGTTTGCTACGTCTTATGCTACAGCTTATGCTTTAGCCAGCAGCATGCTAGGCGTGGTTTCAGCTGCGGGAGCTGCCGAATACTAACGAGCACAGGAGTTGTGACGAAACAGATACAGGCTGTTTGGACTCGGGAGAAATCGGATGTTATCGCCACCTGCGTAGTTTGACAGATTAAAACTGAAGGAGAAGTTGTTGACCTGTTTTCACACCCACTATGAAGTTAAGAACACCTGTGGAACTAAAATGTTCAACAGAAACCTCAGAAAAAACATTTTTAATGGAAGGGCCTCTTTAAGGATTTGTTGGTCATGGAGTGCCACAAACTTTCTACTGAATATGTCATTTCCCTTTTCCAGATGTAGCATCATCCAATTCCAAAAAGGGATGTTTATGTACAAGTCAACAAACCAATTTTGACTGGTAAAATATCTAAATATTCTGCTTAAGTGTTCTTGGGTTTTAACTAATTACATAGTATATGAGTGGAAAATGTCTATATTATCTTTTTTTTTTATTTTGTAATCAAAAATCTAGGTTTTATTGTTTTTTTATAAGCAATTTCCAGACAGTGAATGGGGAAATTACTGCATGCAAAGCAATGGAGTATGCAAAAGTCTGCAAAAAAAAAAAGGTGCACAATACAATGGGTACTCAAAATATTTTGACAAGTTTGGCAGGTCTGGAATCACCACCAGCAACTAAGATGTGTCTGGGCTAGTGCATACTGATGAGGCATTTGTGAAAGTCAAAATGTTTGATAGAGACGATGTGAGGGCTAAAGAAATTAATGAGGAAATTACTGAATTTATAGAGGTTGAGCAGCTTTTTTCTTTAGCCGAAGACCTGGGATTTCGCCAACAAATTCATCATACAGTGCCGCTATTTTGTTATCATATCGGTTACAAAAAGCAGGAAGTTATTGGTTATTGGTATCAGTTGTAAAAATCTGTCATCTGTTATCTGTGCATCCCTAAAAAAATGTTAAATGACTGATTTAGCCACTGGGGTGGGGGTGGGAAAAATGATCAACGCTATGGGTGTGATGGGGTTCAAGCCTCTGTTGTTGCTTTGTTTTTAGAACAGTGAGTTTTGACATGGTGCTTTCCTTCTTATCAATGCACTTTTTTTTATTGCCCAATAAATCTGACCAAATCCTCTACTAATTTTGCCAGTTGTAACGACTGTAATCTCCAAAAGAAACTGGATATTTTTCTGTATCTTTTATGTTTTCACTTGCTTGAGAAACACAGAGACAGAGATAAAGCTATTCTTAGGGGGTTACCTTTTTTTTTTTATTAAAATACACTATTTAACATATGCCATTGCATAGTGCCTGTTTAGAAGTTTCACTGCATTCATCATGCAGTGAGTGCATGCACCATTAGCACTGTTGCCCACACTAGGGATTAAACCTATAACCTTCACAGTATTGGTGTTTATTTTTATCAACACACCATATGAATATCCAGTACACATGCATTAATAACAAAGAAAAAATAATAATACGGATGAACATACACAACCTTATGCATTTTTCAAGAGATGTTAAACCCAGCCTAGTGTATTAATGTTACATCCTGCAATTTAAATTTCAAATACACTAACCCCCCCAAAACAACAACAACAAAGTTGCCCGGATGTTATTGTGCTTTAAAGTTGTATATGGTTGAATGTTTACATCAATTATAACAAATGCAGTGGGTTTAGGAAAAATTATCTCCTAGTAGCCCTGCTTGTGTAGCCTTTCGCTGCAAGCTGGATTCTCATGCGATTTGGAGTTTTCCAAACCCACAAAAATCAATCTTGCACTTCTCCAACTACTTGACTCTAGTGGTGGTGCAGATCAGTCATTTGTTAGCATTGTGCTCTGGGGTGGGCGCATTGCGTGGGTGTTCAGGTATGATGACAGCAACAAGTGCCCAGGCAAAGCAAAACAAATATGGCTGCGCTGGTGAATGTACTCGTAGAAGCAACTATTCAATCTGTTTTAGAAGAACTAGAGAAGATTTCTTCATTGAAAAATGAGCAAAGGTAAGAACTTTGTGCATTTCTTGGTAGTAACAATGTGTGCTTTTTCTCCTGCCTGGATTTGCAAGAGCTTGATTACTGTGATTGGCTAAAGACATGGGGCGGGGCTTCACATAGATCTGGCTCTGGCCAGGTTTCTGCTTGTATAGCATTGTTGCCTTGCAGCTAGAAGGTCCTGGGTTGGAAACAATCTAGGAACTTCTGCATGGAGTTTACATGTTCTACCTGTATGTGTGTGAGTTGTATCCAAGGATTCTGGTTTCCTCCCACAGATCTAAAACATGCATGGCAAGGTTAATTGGGAACTCTGACTTGACCAAATGTGTGAGTGTTTGTCTGTGCATGAATGGCTGTTTATTTTTATGTGGCCATGTGATGGACGAGCAGCCTGTCCTGTGTGTATCCAGCCTTTTGTCCGTTGACCACTAGAGATAGGCACCAACTGTTCTTTGACCCTGAACAGGAACAAATAGATAACAGATATATACATTAGATGGATAGATATATAGTGATGGTCTAACTGTGTTAGCGTGCAATCATTAACATGCATTCTTTCAACCATCATTTTAAAATGGGATTTATGACTCAGTGCAGTTTTCTCCATGTTTTGCAGGGTACCATTCTTCAATAGTGAAAAAAATGGACAAGAGAAGGCCAGTTACCTGTCAGCGAAGCAATTACAGGAAGCAATAAAGGCGTAGAACTGCATTCAACAGAAGCAATTTTTGCTACCTCTCTCCCTTTGGCAGTCCACTTGTTTTCCCTTGCACACAGAAATAGAGAGGGAGCAAGGAGGTTACAGTCTATGAGGTCCCATCCCTTGCCTCTTCTCCTTGCTTGCCATTTCTCATTACTATACTGCATTGTTTATGTTCTACAGATGCAAGCTGAAAATGGTGAAACAGAAAAGGGTTGGACTACCTGAATATCGCTGAGAAAGCACAACAGGGTCACAGAGAGGCCTGATGAACGGTGGCCCAATTTCTCACACAGAAGTTAGCTGCCTTAGAAAAGGTGCAGCGCATTTGAAAATGGCACAGATAGATTATTAAAGTGAATGACTGTAGAGGGAATGCATGTGTCACCTGAGATGCCTGGGTACTCAGGTTATACTACCCATCAAGGAGATAAAAGACACCATAATCAATGGATTTCATAAACAACAACAATAAATAAAAATAAAAAACTAACCAGATTTGGAAATGGCTAGTATACAATCAACTGTAAAAGAGATTTAGCAAGACACTGGGGATTTTTTTTTTTTTTTTCACCTAAAAAGTAATTAGACCAGAATTGACCGCAGTAGTTCAAAACGCTAAAAAATGTGTACAGTCTTACAACTGTGTTTACAGATAGCTACTGTTTTGAAACTTTTCTAAGTGGATACTAACTGAAAAACATGTTCACCTTCATATTAGACATCACTCTGGACTGATAGCCCTACAATAGACTGAATAACTTCAGTGGTTTGGGTCGTGGCCGGAAATGGTGTTCTGATGATTTATGCTACCCTGAAGAAAAATACTACCATAGTGCGAATTGACAACTTATTTTATAAAGAGATGTTATTTTAAGTCTATACAGTATTCTTGTTAATGGCCAGCATACCCTGTTAATTATTTAAGCATATTTTTATGATCCTAACCTGATATTTTCTATATCTTGAAAAGCCCTCTGGGTGTGTCCAAACATTTGCCTGTTGCTCTGACAATGCAAAAAAAGTACAAAGAACATCATATTTAGTGTTCCTGTCCTGGGAGAATTTCTTTGAAACGAAAAATAAGAAGCAAAAAATAAACAATATACCTGTTTTTGAAGGTACAGGTAGTAGTACAGGTACTATATTTCTACAGAACACTGGTTCGAGCAATGGCCGCCTGAGACACGGTTGTTTACAAAAGTGGAANAGCTATTTAGTACTGCTTTAATGGGAGGCAATAAATGTTCTGCTGTGTGTGAAATTTCAGCATAACTCAAACAAATACTATTTATTAGCTCTTTTTTTTAAATCCAAAAAGTCCATGACCAAGATTTCAGTCAAATCTAGAATTTTTCTAAACACACTGTGCACAAATCAATGGTTTAATGTGTGCAATGATTCTTATTCCATTGATCTGAAGATTTTAAATGAAATGTTGATAAGAAAATTCAATCAAAATGTATGAAATGTTTCTATCAGGAGATTGTATACCTGTGATTGTCAATGGTCTTATCCAGCCCATGAGCTTATACCATCTATTCTGCAAAGTTTTAAAATTCTTATAAATCTGGCACAATCTGACAATCTCTATTATGACATTTTAGTTTGATTAACGTGTAGTGTATATTGGACTCCTGAAATGGTGTTTGAATCAAGAAAATAATGACATTCTACACTGGTAAGTGCCAGATAAGTTATTCAACTAAAGATCTTCAAAGCTGGCAATATTAGCATCCATAAATAGAGCAGTAATTGAGCAATAAGATCAGCCATTGTAGTAAAATTAGTTTTCTGTGAAGCTGTTTTGCAACTGGAGCACACGGCAGATGTTAGTGCCTATTGTCTCTCCCCTCAAGTGAAAGTAAAACAAACCAGCTTTTTTTAAAGAGACATTGGTTTCAGTGCTTTCTCTTCCAGCAACATTGTCTAATCTAAACTAATAGCCATTTTATTCAGTTTATTGTATCTTGTTTATCATTTGATATTCCTGTGTACATGACCCCCCCCCCCTAAAAAAAAAAAAAAATTACATAGCTTGCAGTTTTTGTGAAATGAATAGATTTTACACTAGTGCAGCGATGGTTTGGTTATGTAAACATCGCTGGTTTCTTACGTTTTTTTTTTTTTTTTGCTATATTCCCAACTTTGCAACATCTTCACGGACATATTTGTCTCACTGATTAAAGGAGCAAAGAACCCAGACAAATCCTACCAGACACACCTTATTATTACTACTTAAAGAGTAGATGTATGCTAAAAAGTATTGTTTGTGTAATGTGTTATGTTATGTTTCATTGCATCATGTAACTTACTGAGCATATTGTTAGATTCTTATTCCCAAGTGTAAAGTTAATGTTGTTACATCAATGAATAAAACCTGAATACATATGATATAGTTTGGTGAATATAGCAGTGCCCCCTTCTACATCCCCTAAGGCTTGTTTTTGTGAGAGATAGATGCTTGTGCCTCTTCTTGCACTTCCCCATTGGAAATATTCATCAGAAGCACTGCCTGCTTTCACTTTATAACCTCTTCCTCGACGTATCTGGCTGTCTGTATCTTTTCCTCTTCCCCTTCTTGTCTAATGGCTTAAGTCTTCCCTCGGGGAGAGATGGCCAGGGATGATGGTTGTGTGGATGGCTTTAGAGTTCCTGAAGGTCTTTCTTGTCAGGAGAACAATATAAAAATGATAAAGCTGGACTTTTTTGTGTGCTGGGGTGTATTTTATTTTGTCATACCCAGATAGCTTCTTTGTGCATGGAAAAAGCCGGGTATAGATTTGAATCACATTCACAAGGTGTATTTCATAATTATCTCATTCTTTATAGTCTCTACTTTTTTACTTCCAGCCTCAGATGAATGCCAAGATGAGGGGGAAAAAAAACCCAAAAGCTTACGCCTCCTATTTTTATAGGTGCAGGTATTTGTTTTATAATTCTTATTAATATCATCATTTTTTTTGTTTGTTTTTTTGAATATTCCAATGTCTTTCTTTTGGAAATCTGAGTAAATATAATGAAGGGACTACAATAAGACAGCAAAAACATCTTGTGTTATAATTTCTAGCTGTCTTGGCAACTAAATTATGAGCAACCAAAGTCTACCTGTGCCTGTATTCATTACACCTACAGATCTGCTGTTGCTAATGTTAGTGACTGATAAGTTATGATTTAGGAATATCTGAACAGTGACGTGAATGCTAATGCGTAACTTCCTACCATCACCTGTGGTCACAATCTGGACACAGAAGTTAACCAATTTTCTGCAGTTTGAAGTTGCATGGCATAGGAGAAAATAGGATATGACTCTCTAAATGTGACTAAAACTAGTACTTACTAGATAAAATAACAGGGAGAGATCACCATGAGAAAATAGAGAACCATTAAAAATTGAAGACATTGTTTGTTTTTTTTTGTTTGTTTCTATTAGCTGTGCACTTTGAACATGACAAATCCATCTACCAGTAATGTCTAATGTTTTCTTACCATTACAAGTTAATTCATCTCCAGCTTTTACTGTCAGTATCACAAGGAAGTCAGTGATATTGCAGATGATAAAATAAAGTAAAAGGCAAAAATAATTAAGTTATATTTTCCTAATGAAGAAATTTTCACTTGCTTTTCTTTCTAATGTTGGTGGGAACAACAAATTTATTCTGACAAATAAGTCTATGACACAAGGGCATAATCCTCCAGTTACACCTAATGTCTTATATAATCAAGAACTAAACATGGCACAGCAGATGGAAATGACATAGCAAAAGAAACACAAACTCTGAACAACTACATTTGCAGTAACACAAAATGCTATAGGTGTTTTTTTCAGAATGAGTCATTGTGCCTGGAGAAAAAACACAGACTGTCAAACCAGTTCTGCAACACACAATAAATGGAGCACTCATAATTCTGCATAAAAGTAGATCTACAGTTTGCACACCTTTTAATCTATGTATATTTTAAATCTTGAACCTATGCACAGTCCTTTTTAACATACTGTAGAACAAAACTGTCCCACCTAAAATTAGCAACAAGGTAAAAGCTGCTGATTGATTTTTATACAGAACAGAAACCAACCTTAAAGAATAAATCCATAGGATAGACTTTAAAATTTAAGACAGTGTTCATAATTTAGTACCATTCTTACTAACAGATTACTGTTTTCCTTTTATCTTACAAACTGTAATTGAATTTTTCCAGCAATGTATTTATTTACTATAAATGTTATTTGTTTGTCTCCATCTTTAGACAGTCTAATGTTTGGCTCTGTTTTGCATCACAGTTAATCTGATTGTCACCACATTGTGCTTCTATTAAACTGTTTTATTTGATGTAGTTTGATTTTACGCTCACTTTGCCTTTTATCTGTATCATTGTATTTTTTTTTTTAAATCTTACATGCACAATTTATAATAGGAATGCCATAATTAAGTTTTAATACTTAATTTTAAAGACAGTACCACTTAAGTTTGGTTTGTTTTGCAGCAAAAATACAAATATGACAGAATGCAAAAATCAATTTTACACAATAAGTATTCTCTTTGTTCATGGTGCTATCTTGGCCAAGTGTAACTACAGGGAAACAATGGGAAATTATGGTTAACATTACACAATCTAATAGGCAATAAAATATAATGAGTAGTGGTTTAATATAAGATGATCTTTTTTCTGTTTTGAAAGATTGACCACTTTGCTTTATATTTTATAATACAGCATAAAAGTCTATTAAAATACAATTAAATCTTAATGCTGTATGTTAAATCTGAATTTAAAACTTTAAAAATGCATCTTTACTTTCCGTTTGCTATAAAACCGTCCTTAGATGCTAGAGCTTTATACTGATAGTAAAGCAAAGCAGTTAGTGTTGTGTGATTTATGTTTTACTGGTTTTGTTTTGTATGATTTATAATCACTTGCACTTAACAAAGATGAACCTTTGTTTTTACCTTCATTTATTAAAGTGCAATATTATCTCAGACTGCAACTGGATCCATACACAAGTTTTTCGCAGTGTGATCTGCATGAATTAAACTGCATGAAGAGAATTGTAAATGAGTGAAATGGGATTTTATTATTCAACTGATTGATGGAGGTCATTTATAAAAAAAACATGAGAGAAAGCATTCATACATTTGCACACCTCCACACAGTCTTCTTTTACTGTTATTGGGTATGCAAACACAGTACAGTCAAGGGAAAAAAAAAACAGCTCAGTAAATTTACAGTCAAAATAGAGTATTAAGTTTAGATTTTTGAATTATAAATAACAGCAGGACGTTTTAGTCTATTTATTTTTATGCCACAAACTTCATTTGCAAACATGTCTGACAAACATCAGTAAAATAAAAACTGAGATATACAGTACTTCCTGTACAATGCCTTCCCCAATTTTGTTAAGGCTGGTGAGCAGAAGGTTGTTCATTTATCAATCTGTCTGTCCATAAATTTCTCCCTTGAGTAGTTTTTCTTCCTCTAAATGCATTAATTTGACCATAGTTAAATGTGGGTAAGCTAGCTTCAGTTCAGTGATAAGCTGTTTAGCCAGCAACACAATTTAAGGTAGACATTTCTCTCCCTGCTTGGGCCTTGTGAGTCAGACTAATGTGCAATTTCTGGTTTGCACCAATTTAGTGGACACAAAAATGTACAATATCATTTTTGAATCTCACACAGGGCCTTCGCTGGATACTTCATTTTCTTAACATATTTTACCATAAAAAAGTATTATTTCTAAGACAGAAATAACATGCTAGCTTCAGAAGTGATTTACTCATTTCATTCTATCACTTTATCAACATTAATGGTGAAAAATACTTTAATTTATTCACTGTTGCAAAAGGGCACTGACAAACTGGTGGTATTTGAAGTGTTAGGAGTCACAGGACCTTTAAATTTCTGCAAACACATTGCACAAGGCAGATGTCCTTACTCTTATTTTCATTCATCTTTTTGTAATTTTATATGATAAAAATGCATCATTATATGCATACATTCTCGGTCCCCAGAAGACTGTGGATCCATAACCACATCTGCTTTTCTATGAAAGAAAGGTAGCCTCCTCTCCTTGCCCACACAGCCTTAATCTTCCAAATGCTGCTTGAGCATTTGAATTTCTGCACATCAATCTCAGGGCTCCGTCCTGCCTTGATTAATGGTTCCCATCTATCATGGCACCATGTGGCTCGCAGGCCTTGCCACGCCAGACAGCTTTGCTTTAGAATAATGGGCGCACTCCATCCGAGTCTCTACCATGCAATGATTGTGCATCTTTGTGATCTATCTGTCAAGCCCCTCTGTCAAAAGGGACAACAGGGGACAGTGCAGGGGGAAGCAATCAGAACGGAGGAGGCATTGCGGCATGCCATTTATGTACAGTAAGTAACAGAACGCCTTTTATTGTGGCTAGCTGGTCTGACTGATAAACACAAATATTTTCTCTCTGACAACACTGTTTCTCTCATTCTGTCACACATGGGTGCATGAAGCCTTGGAGACATTCTGTCTGCCATCAATAACATTGGCAAGAAAAACCAAAGCCACTAATGGTGACTGCAGGATTTTTTTTTCTATATTGTCTCTTCCTTGCTTCTCTAGTTTTCATAACATAATTAAGCATTTGCTCCATGTAAAATATTTTTAAATACACTGTTGTATGAGAATTGTTAGTGGCTAAATTGTTTCTTTCCAATTAGCCACATACTTGCTGCAGTTGCATAACTGTGGTTTCATTTTACATCCCTCAGTTCAAGAAACATTCTGTTTCATTATTATTTTACCATAAATTAGCTGCAATTAAGTCATTCTTTTAGAAAAGCATACCATGCCATGCAGTCAATTATTTTATTGCAGGGTTAGGGTTAAACATTCAGCAGTTTTTTTGGACTCAGTACCTCACTATTCCCATTTTTACTCAAGTCATTCATCCCCAATGTGAACAATATTCATTGTTGATGGTGCTTTTGTGTCTTATTACTGTGATAAAACCCTATGAAGGTCATATGGAAACTATACAAACCAGGAAGTCATTTTTTAATGATTAAGATCTAGTTCATAACTTTAATTACAATGCAGTCATGTTGCATGGTAAAGTGTGTGACCACAGTTACATATGAGATCAATCCAGAACATCTTAGCTGTTCAATATTCTCTGGTATTATTTTTATTACTTTTTGTAAATGTCGCAGTTATATTACACCCTCTTCTGGGATCAGAGCCGGCATGTAGGAGTGTTGTATTGCTGCATATTGCTGACATTTCGTTCACTTGGATATTGCTGCTGCATTGTCCAAACATTTCCCTCTGGTTCTACACTCATGTCAGTCTATTCTCTGCCAGCTGTGAGAATGCCCCCCCCCAACATTTGTCCGTTGAATTTAGAAAATAAGTACATGAATGGTGAATTTTAATTTATAATCACTTGAAAGGAGATCAACCAACATTATTTTACAACTAATACCAACAACTAATGTGTAACATTTTTTAAATGAACCAAAAATGTTACAATTGATATTTCTTGAAATGTGGCTAAATAGTATTTCCTGTAAAGCTCTAAAGGAGAGATCCTAAAATCAAGTTAGAATTTAAAAGTTTCTGTGATGCACAATTTAAGAAATTAATTTATTCACTAGTTTATGTTTCTAGTAAAAACAACATGTTGTCCGCAAAAGAGTGGGGAATGACAAAATAATGTATCCTACTGGTTTAGAGTGATTACATGTTGCAGTGCACAGCAGTCACAGAAGTCAAACTGATGAAATATCATCACAAGCTGCCAATCCTATTATCTTCTCCAGGTTTAATTTGTCTGTAGAAATGTTATGCTTTGATAAGTTTTTTTTTTCCCTTTAGGTACACTTGTAATTTAAAGGAATTGTATATACTGATGCAATGTTCCTAGATAAAAAAAATAAATAAATAATTGAATATTGAAGCGGGCTGCATGGTGGTGAAGTTGGTAGCACTGTTGCCTCGTAGGAAGAAAGCCCTTGGTTCAAAAACAACCGGGACCTTTCTGCAATGAGTTTACGTGTTCTCCCCATGCGCAAATGGGTTTTCTACAGGGACTCAGGCTTCCTCCCACAAAACAAAAATATGCATGTAGATTAATTGGTAACTCCAAATTGGCCCTATTTGTGAGTGTGTGTGTGAATGGTTGCCTGTCTCTTTGTGGCCCTATGATGGACTGGCGACCTGTCCAGTTGTGACCTCTCACCTAATGACTGCTGGAGATAGTTACCAGCTCCCCTCGACCCTGAACAGGAATAAGCAGGTATAATGTACCTACCGAATGACTAACTGAATACAAAGCTTGAAGGATTTTCTCTCACTTAACCGTCCATAGACAGCAAGACTGGTATATCTCAATTTAAAAAGCCTTGTTGGGAAAACTCCCAGAACATCTGTGCACCCTTACTCTGTTTGAGCTTTTTTTCAGCATTTAGCATGTACATGCCTCCAACTGTTGGATTTGAAGTGTTCACTGTGCCTTGATAAGACCGTGCGTGCACCATAATTATTGAACAATTTTCCCCAAGTTGCTAAACTAAAAACGTATGTGTCTTTTAATAATTTTAAATTACAAAGAATGCAGCAAGTAACTTTACCATTTTGTGTATACACACAATGTGAGACTTAAATCCAGAGAGCTATATGCACCTGGCCTCCTAAATGTAAAAAGTAAAAAGCAGCATATTATTTTTAGTTTCTTGCAGTTTTCACTTTATTACTTTTTTTTTTTTTTTTAAATGTAGTAGTATGTATCCATGCTTGAAACAGACTGTCAGACTGCTGTGGGTCATTCTGTCATGTTCTCCTGCTGATGTCATCCAGTTTTGCTTGAAATGAGTTTTTGGAAAAAGGACAAACCTAATGAGCATAGAGTTTAGCTTGCCAAAGTTAAATACAAAATACATGACATCTGTTTGTCTCTTCCAACAAGAGCCAGATTTTGTTGTCATTTAAGATTTAGCATGCTCTGGAACATGTTTTTTATACAGTCTGGGTGTTATTAAATGATAAATAATATAGAATAGTAATTTCTGCATTAATCAGGTTTTTTATAACTACACATTGCTTAGTATTTGGATTTCATGTAGATTCTTAGTTGTCATCTGCTTTTACTGCTTCTCCTTTTTTTGGGGGGGTCTTTTGGGTAATTGGATTTTAAGGAAAAAGCAGTCTTGAAAACCTTGCATTTTATGGATGTTTTGTCACAAATGCAAAATGATTTGTGTTTGAATCATCAAACGTTACATGTATGAACATTTACCAAGCTTTTAAAATCATTCTATGTCTGGTATAAGAATGCCATCTGTTGTGAGGTTGTTTTTAGACTAATGTGGGTATTTTACACCAAGAAACAGCCAGGAAAGAAACAGAAAATACAAAAAGCATTTCATTGACACGTTTTTCTATTTAGGATGTCAGAGGTGTAGAAGAAAAATTGGGGTTGGGTCATCATGTCACAGAGTTGTACTTTAGCTCAAAGAAATAGACTTGGTGTCACCTTTCATCACTTGGCCTTGAGGTTTTTTTCACAGAAAGTGACACATACAGCATGATGCCAAAGTCAGTCTGCAGTTGTCTGGTTTACTAAAGACAGCAGTGCAGAGACAACCAGGAGAGGGTGATCTTTAAAAATACTTGAGTTAAATTACTTCTTAAATGTCAAACCCCTGTTCAGTCAAGGAGGGACTGTGTGGGTGATCGTTAACCAAAGAAAAATGTGTTTTGAGTGAACTGATTAACAAAGAATCTAGCTAAAGTGAACAAAATAAAAACTAATAATTTTGTGAGTTATTTCTGATTTCATGGCTCAGGTTTTGAGTTTGTCTCAAGAGGAGAAGATCATCTCTGACCCAAAAGTAGAGCCACTTATATTCCCTGGAGTCAGTTTGGCTCAAAATTCAGATTAAAGCATAATTAGTTAAGGCATTTGGCAGAAATGCTCTGTACTTGTTTTTTTTCCTCACATGCCATTTGTTTCTGTCCCTACAAGGAATGTGAAAATTCATTAAAAGCAGAGTGTATACAGATGCAGAATAAACTGCTCAAAAGAAACACCGTGTATTACATATGCACAAATGTTTTTTGCATCCCATGGTTCTAAAAATGGTTGTTAAAAATACCCACAAGGATGCAGCATTATTTTAATATCATCTATTTAATCTGAATAAACCTTCATGTAATCTTAATTTATTGTATTTACAAAGTATTTACTGTATAATTTGATGTGTATACTTAATTTTATGCTATTCACTTTTGCTTTGTATTTTGTTTAAAGGACAACTCACAAAAACATACTAATTTATTTACATTTCCAATAATAAATTGTATGTATTACCCGTGACAGGTCAGCAATACAAAGTAACATCAGTCTAACGATTCTAAAATTGGCCCAACAAGATTGTTGTGATGTGGAGAAACAGTGAAATTTGAGCTCAGGTTTCTCTGATGTATTCATTTTCCTGAAGCATTTTGCTAAACATCATACTCTCCTCCACTGGTGACAGAAAATACCCGGTGGCACACTTTGCAATTTGCCACATATTTACTCTCTCCCACACAGACACTGGTGGTATTTAGCATTCCATTCTTTGTGATACTTTTCTGCAAACTCTTGCATTTGACAGGGGAGCTTGAAGAGAAGGCAGAAGCCATTTTTAAATCTGAGCCTGACTCCCACTGCCTGCCAGCTATTCTTCTATTGTACATGGCAACAGCCAAAGTACACATAGACAGATGCAGATATAGCATCACAGACCCAGAATAAAGTTTAAAACAAGGGACAGAGAACACCCTGCTTTTTGTCACTCAGTTTAGTTTCATTTCCAAAGGGATTTTTATTTTTCATCATTTTGTGTTGCCATTTGAATAGAAATCTAAATCTTTACTTATATGCTTGAGGGATTCTTTTTTTCTATACATTTAATGTGAACAGGGGGTTCTAACTGTTTATTTTTTCTATCTTCATGGTTAAAATTTTATCTTTGCACAAGAATAAATTGAACCAACTGAATTGTTGAAAATCAAGTAATTTCAGTATTATGTGTATTTGTGTTTGTGTGACTTAAAATATAACATATATTTTGAATATGTGATATATAGATTAACACTATCTGACACATTTCACTTCAGTGGAATGATAATGCACTTAGTTCAAGAGTCTGCAAAAACAAGGAACAATCAAAGTCAATGCAAATCTCTTCACAATATCTACTTCAGCCCAAGTGCATACATGACCAAAAGCTTATTAAAAATACCCTGAATGTTCAGGGTCATGGCCAACAAAAAAGTTTTAATAAAATAAAAATTGGTCTCTTTTTCTTTTAAATAGTGGATATGATTTCCATTGAAAGACCAAACTTTTAAGCGTTCTGTTGTCATCAGAATATTGTTAGAGCATATTCTGTTTTATCTTGACCCAGGAAATACATAGACATCCATTCTTTATTATTTAATCATGACCAAAGTCCCTTTCAGAAAGTCTCGGCACTCAGAAGCAATCTTGGAACTGCCTCCAGACATTTACTTCAGACAGCTACAACAACCTCGCTATCTAAATAAACATAAATAGAGAGAGCCACAACTTAAGTGTCAGTGGTAACTGGGACATCCACTTTAAAAGTGTGATGACTTCACACCGAGGTAATGCTTAAACAGCTTCTGTTACACAAGAGGTCACATGACAACTGCTTTCTCTGTGGCTTTATTCAAGGCAAAAGACATTTTTGGATATTTTATTCTTTCTAATTCTATTTGGAGCAAAGTTGTTACAGCAGGATAAGGAAACACGCTGTATAATACTATTTTGACATTTCAAAATTATCTGACTGATTTGCAGATTATTTAAATGAATTGTTTTTCATTATTTAGTCCGGTTGCTATAGGTGATTTATTTTAGATTTCCTTGTGAATTTCATCTGTGGCTCAGAAGATTTAACAGGACCTTCACCTTCAATTAATTCCATCAGCATTTGTGTTTCCTGTATTAAAGTTGTAATAAAAAGGTTGATAGAAAAGTTAGAACCAAAGAATCTTACATTTAGTAAAAATATGGTACATTAAATGTTTACAATTTTTTCCAAAGACTGTTTCAGCGTGAAAAAAATAACTTCAAAGTTGGAGAAAAACAGGTTCAATATCAACATATAATTTTGGGATTTTTTTAAGCCTTATATGGTGCTTGAGTAATTATTGAAGTAAGTGGTGCAGCACTTTGGAGAAAAGTGCAAAATGCACCCATTTGGATTGGCTGTCTGTTAAAGCTAAGTTTGAGACATTCTGTATGTAGTTCAAGTAATGGTACCATCTTCTGTCTCAGTGTCTCTGAAAAGAACATTTTAAACGTGATTACGCATTTTAAGCAATGCAACTGGACATATGGATCTAAAATATAACAAATAAAGCCAAATGGCTGTTGTGGAGGCGTCTTAAATATTCCATAGCTAGTTATTTTAAAATGCATGAGTGCAGTGAAAACTTATTACTTCATGCTCTGGTTGTTGTTGGTTAATATCCTTAGACAAATAGTGATAAAACATGACTTTATTTGCAATTTTCCCTCCTCCTATATTTTAATGTTAAGTTATTCATGTGAGAGCACTGGCTCTCGGGGAACTAATGTGACACCACAGTGACAAAAATCCTTAATTTTCTGTGTTTCAGTTTTTTTTAAAGCAATAGCTAGCGAGGGTTCTTATTGCATTTTAAACAATCATCTGGTTTGAGTTTAAGTACAGATGTCCCATATTATGATAATAAGCATGTTTCTTTATGGTACTGCCTCTCATGCTTGTTGCCTCGTTTCAGTTCAAGCACTTGTGAAATTAGCTTGATTTGTACATTCACACTGATAGATTATTTATTTATATTTTTGCTACTTATGTTACATTATATAACTATTTGCTTTCAATTTAGTTATATTTTAAAAACAGCTCATGATATCTAAAAACTGACATATTTTATTACGGTAACAACTACTCATTCAGTTTTTCATACTTGATGCTAACAATCCCTTTTTGTCACGTTAGTGTTATACATATTAGGTGTTCCATTAAATCGCTTAATGTAATTATACTCTGCACATTTTGATTTGTATACACACATTTATATATGTACCTGTATGTATACATACGTGTGTTTATAAAAGTTTACTTTGTCCTTTTAAAGAATGGACCTGAAAAACTGTGCCAGCAAAATTCATTTGAACCACATCAATGAAGGTGACCCCTGAACAGCAGGGCACATACTGCAGTGGCAATGCTTTAAACAAAATTTACCAAAAATAAATAAATAAATCTGATTCTTCCTTCATCCTCATTGTGTTCCACTGTCAAAAAGTCATTTGGAGATATCTTTGTGGGTAATGCTGCAATTAGTGCTGCATTTTGCATTTAATTTGACCTAAAATGAGGTTCTGTCAGAGCAAAAGCAAAATGAGCGCTCAGGTTGTGCAGGCCAATGAAAGAAAAAAAATCACTTTAACCATGATTTGAATTGCTGATGAGAAAGACCTCCACTTGGTTTGGCTGCAGTCTGCTGTTTGAATTTATAAATGAAAGCAATTTTACCTCTCTTAATTAGATTTTAACATGCCTAACTCTTAAGATGTTTATTGGAGATTATTAGTCTTCTTCACATTTCATAAGCCAGCTCTCCAACTGTGCATGTGTCAGAGTAATCTTACGGTTTACTGTTAATGACTCTTTTGTAATTGATAATGTTAGCAATTACATGAGTACCTTCCCTGTTCTATTCATTATCCACAACAACAAACCTCTAATAGCTCATTCACTGGATGTTTGAGGGGAAAAAATGGTTGAGAGTGGTGCTGCGCTCCATCCCTCTCTCTGTCACTATTTATAGCCCAAACAATTAAGCTGAGAAGACCTTCATTAGCCTGCTGCTATTCAGCGGGACCCTGAGTCGCCTTGCCAGCCAGCCAAACAGGTGTTCCTTAATAATCACTGCTGAATTGCCAGCAACACTGGTTTGCGATTTTCCCTCCATATGTTTCAAGCTGTTAGTGGTCCTCTACTGAGAAATGAATGACTTTCTATGCCTCACTGCGATATCTTACAGCACTTGTGTGTTAATATTGACTGGCACTCTGACCTTATTGCAAGAGAAGCTGCAGTGATGACACAAAATAAATCAAAGCAGTCACTGAATATCAAAACTATTGTCATGGCTGTGGCCCCAATTTACACACTTTGCTATACGTTTTTGTGGGGTTCTATCAAACAATCTTTTTATGCAACTGCTCTAACTGTAATGTGTTGCTCTGGCATGGGAAACCTGTTTTGAAATTTAATCACATGGTCACTAATTTTACAATTATATTTTGAAGACCTTTTGACTGAACGTATAACCCTAAGGCGAAATTGTTCTGGCTCTGTATCAAAGGGAATATGATTCCTCTATGATAATTAAGGTTACTGAGCATGCTAATATTTCAATTATACAATGTTAACTACCATTTGACCCATATTTTCATAATCTGGACCTGGTGTGAAGTATTGAAACCATGTGACATGCATCCAAACTAGGTACCATGATGCTTCATTGATAATAATCAAATGCTGTTGGTTTGAGATCAGTGTAAACACAAAATATTAACACCTGTGATGACAAGTTTGTGTAGATTCTTATTGTTCCAGGACATAACAGTCACAAAGTTCTTAGTAAAGATAACAGGACTCATTTGTCTAATTTTTAAGACATTGCACTTTCAGATTGTGAAGCTATGGTTGGAACAAATTCATAAATGGGGTTGCTAAAGTCAAGGTAAGACTTTTTGACACATTCATCTATCATGAAATACAGTATGTTTCTTTATGGGCTTTTGACTGAAAACAAGGTTTGGTTTCTGAGGACACATAACATCCTTTTACATTCTCCACAACTTCTGCAGCCTTCCTGGGGTGTTCCTCCAAAAATACAAAACAAAAGTTTGCAAAGTCCATTTGCCTTTTCTAAGATGGATTCTTGTGATAAAACTTTGGCCTCAGCTCATTTCAATTATAAGTGGATTTTATGCATTTCCTTTTGCTTGTAATAAAGATTCATCCACCCCAAAGGTTTATCAATCAGATCAACTGTTAAAACTATCTTTTCAACAACTTGTATTTTAATAAGACATTTTAATACTCTGCTAAAAAAGTGTGTGAATGTAATATGAAAAACAAAACTTTTTTCTAATATGCAACTGGGAGTCAAATGGGGGTCAGTTTATAAAGGTGTCTTGCTGGTCTTCCACCATCTGGACCATCAAAAACTTTACCAGAGTTAAATGGAACCTTTTTCGTTGTGTGGATCTCTTGGCAGACCCTGAACCTATTTTGTGTTTCCTGGGGACTTTTGTCATTTGCTCTGGGACTGTCCGTTTGTAGCTACATTGGCTGACAGAGATATTTTCTTCTGAGTGTGGCTGACTTTTGTTGGAAATAGGCCCCAGCTCCCTGAACAGGAACAAGTAGGAATTAAAAAAATGGATGGATGCACAGACGGATGTGGCTGTCTCTGTACCAACAAGGCTCCTAAATGATTTTTCTGACCTTTTTACACTGTTGTACCTGAAAAGTTTGAGTCTGACTTTATTACCATGAAGATGAAGATGTTGATGGTAATAATGTGTAAACTTCAGGCAAGCTGCCAGTCACTAGTTGTACTCCTCCAATCTTTAACATAATTTAGCATGACTTACCTCCTGCTTGACGTCTTGGACTGCACAAACTAGACAAAACAAACTTGAGTCTAAAATTACTAAGAGTGTACTGTTGACTGAGAAAGTGAATGAGCAAATCAAGTCTCACCAATATATTCTATATTCTGTTATATTCTCTCCATGAGAGCATGATGGGTATTTTTGTTATTATTGCAGTTCTTTGTTGATATAGTCAGAGTGGGAATGGCTACTATTGTATTGCTCTATCTGCAGTTGTCTTTCCTTTTTTAATGAAAAAAAAAACTTGAAAATGTTTGGTTAAAAAAAGAGAACATATTCACAATTAGGTGTGAAAATTAAAGCTAACCATATATTGCCAGTTTGAACATTGCAGATGAGAGAGCTGGCTGCAGTCTTCCTCAGTAGCAGTGCCAAAAGCCAGGAGATGTCAGGTTGCCAGAGGTTTTAGAAATACCGCAATGGCATGACACTACTTCATCCAATTTGGCTCCATTTCATTTTCTATCTCATCAAGCAGTGATAGAATACCATCATCATTTGTTGCATTTTGTGAGGTTGATTGTTACTATTATTTTTTTTCTTTTCATGAGATAAAAACAATTATATTTGGATGAATTACCAAATGATCTACAATATGATTAAAGATGTTTAAGTGAGATATGCATTTGGTGCATGGCACACATGGGTAAAAAACAAAATACCAATAAAAAATAAGGATATTCAAAGGCTTCCCTTTTATTCAAGACGTCAAATGTATCCATTTTAGCATCAGCATGTGATAAGCCCTAACATTTGTAAATCATCTCACTTTTGGATTTGCAATTTTTTTCTTTTTAAAACATGTTTTTTGATATATGCTAGTCAGGAGTCTGCATCATGCCCATTATGAAACTGTCAGCTGGTTTTAAGGGGGTTAAGAAGAGTTAATGTGATTGGACATTATGAATGCCAGCCCAAACTTCATCTGCTGCTAATATATTCCTCCCACTAACAATGTATTCAACCCATCTCATTCCCTTGTCAGGATTGTGGCACTCTGTGCCAGAACTGTACTTAACTCCAGTTACCAAAATTAGATGGCCACAAACACTTGTCATATTTTCTATAAACATTATTCGAACTGTCTGCTTTATCACAACTTGACACATTATGAGAGAATGAGTAATGTACTGCTATGAGGTGAGCCACTTCTCCCTAACTCTTCTGTAACAATGACATTTCAACATGTGAGCAATTCAAGTTTTTTGTTCTCTGTTAAAATTAAAATAGATTTTAGCTTTGATGGACCTCAAAACAACAATTTTGAATATGAGTCTAGTAAGCTTGTTGATATGTACATCTAAAGTTTGCAATAAACATGATGCTTTTTAATTGTAAATTATTAGGTCTTAAGTTCTGAGCCACAATGTATCACTTTTTTGTTAAATAAAAAATACATTTTTTTGCTTTAATATCTAAGAACATATTTCCCCTAATTGTTCTCATAGCTCTATAATTTGCATATTCCAGATTGCTTTATCTTTCTTTGACCACATCTAACATAATTTATTCATGTTACAGTATGTTTACCATCTGTAGTACTAATAGAATATTATATCTTAGATTTTGTCTGCTTATAACTTTTAGCAGTTGTAAGTGATGACTCCTACATTAATAGGCAGATGTTGCCATTCAGTCAGTGACTACCTGCTACATTAGAGTAATTTAAATGGGCCTGTCAGTCTTCAGTCTCACTGTAATTATGATGAAATACTAATTATGGCAGACCTGACCTGTGCAGTCATGCCCACACTCTCAAATGTCTACTCCAGATGGCAACAGGAACAAAGGATGCACAGGAAAGAGGCTTTTCTGTGTTTGGATGGAGATGTTAAAACAAACAGAGTCCAAACAGATCTCATTGATTGTAGATTTCAAATAAGCAAGCTGGTCAGTGTTGAAAAACTGTATCTGTTGAAATGAATAATATTTACATGTCCAACTAAACTAGTTTAGTTTTCAGTTTTAAGCTCCTCTGGTAGGAATTTCAGCACTTTATAGACATTTAAGCTAATTAAGGAACTTAAGTGACATAATATTTATTATTAGCTACAACTGTGATGACCCTACTATTAAAAGTAAAACAGAATGTTGATGATCTAGATTGGTTATGCTTTTCTATCAGTAAATCTAAAGATTAAGTTGACTTGTAAATGTTTTACTGAGTTTGTGAAAATATGCTTGCTCATGAGGCTAAGGCTTCTGAAGTAAAGAATTCTCCATGCTATGTAGTGAATGTGTTTAAGAACAAGAAACAAAATGTTGTTCACAGCAAAAAAAAAAGTGTCTAGTGACAGAAGTGGAGCATTTTGTACAATAAATGTGGTTGCACTAAAAACTAAAGCTTCCAGTTGGAATTCTAAAGTCTTTTTTTTTTCTTTGTTACACAAATGGCCAAATATGTGCTTGCATCAGCACAGCACAGGTGTGTGGAGGTGACTTCCTTTGTTCTCTCCTTGTTTCAAGCTCCTTGACAGCTTGTGATACCTGCCATTTTTCTGTTCAACAGAGGAAATGTTTTCCAGATAAGATCTAAGTTACACACAAAAACACCCACAATTCTTATCTGGAAAGAGAGTTTTTGAAGGAATTCTAAATCTCATCAACGTATATGTCAAAAACTATATTTCATAAAGTCTTTAAAATTTAAGGCTGAGTTAAAATCTCTCAACTGCATCAATCACTGTTCTTGTACATAAACATTTTGGATTTGGATGATTTATACAATAATCTATAAATATCACATCATTGATCAAATATTAAGGATAATCCTCGATCATTAGCATTTTTATTAAGTTGCTTTTTTTCAAAATTGAAAACTACAAATTTGCCAAATGTGTTTACAAGTCTAAATTCTTTTTACTAACAAAATTGTTAGTTCCATTAAAAAGAAGGAGAAAAAAAAAGCAAACAAATATATTATTTTGGGAAAATCAAATCATGACAACTGTCTAATCAGCATCATTACTTGTTTGAGTTTGTTCAGTGCTTCAGTTTCACCTTTGAATGAGTAAAAAAAAAGTTTATCATTTGACTATATAACATTTTCGGATTTTTGCCCTATAATACCCAGAATTACAATATTTATAAATGCATTATTTTCTGGTGAATATGACATTAACTTCAATCAATATTTTCCTAAATGTATATAGTACATTATTAGGTCAAAAAATGTTTTAAAAATTCCAACACATGTTCACAAAAAACCATATGTGATTATAGAAAATGTTCAGTGTTGTAACATGAGCACAAGACTAACTAGATTTTGGTTAAAAAAAAACTGTTGGGGATCACACAAGGGGTCTACCTTTGTGCTTCTGCATCTCACTTGTTTTTGATGCTGTTCCTATTGTTTCCCTTGTTCAATAATATATGGCACATATGCTTGCTACTGAGACAAATGTTTTTGGTGTGGGATTTGTGCTGGATTAAGCTTCAAAAAGAATGGCTTACAGTCTATTGTTCAGCTCTGGCATGCTCACTTCCCCATAGGGCTGCTCATTTAGAACACTTTCCATTTGTAACGAATGGCAACAATATTATGCAATTCTGCATTTTTTTGACATAGTAAGTGTTATTGTGTCCTATTGGAAAGTACACTAGCTTAAAAATTCAACCAGAACAATAATTTGCATGTGTGGTGATTGCAGTGTTGTACAACTTAGACTCAATCACTGATGCATTTATTTGAGGCCGTTAGATGCTATGAGATGTGACATACATATCCTTTATTAGAGACTGATGAGAAAATGAATCACATGTTTGATCACTGATTAAGTATGTTTGCTCTGATTTTGAATGATGCAAACAATTTTGATATGCATGGGTGAATACTTTTCCTAATATCTTAATCAGTAGCAATTAGGGGTTTTCATCATCACCTCACTGCTTTGAGAATCACAAGTGGCAGCAAGGGTTGTACACACTGCTTCTTCACAACAAGCTCTCAAGGGGGTGGAGCACTTGTCCAGCATCTCAGAGGTCCTGATTGCATACAAACAGACAATGGTGCAATCTAAATGTGTGTACAATGCTCCTTCTTATCTCGACAGGCCTGTGGGTAGCAGGAGCACAACTGAAGTAAACAGAAGACACCCACCACCAGAGCTGCAGTCCGTTGGGACAAAAACCAATCGTGTTTGGTGTACTTTATTCTCAGCCTGTTTACTTCACAATTATAATAATGTGTAATTATAGCTGATATAATTAGAGGTTAGGTGAGACTAAACAAGTATCAATGACTTGTGACAGGCATCAAGTTACCAGGAGAGCAACCAAATGGCTTTTTATGTAGTAAGAAAGAAGAGAAAGATGAACTTTTCAAGAGACAAACAGTGTCCTTCCATTTTGGTTTATTTTATTTATTTGTGTTATGCCTCATTTGTGAACAGTACATTTTTATAATAGCTGAACTCAGATGCAAACCCTTAAAATTTGTATTTGAACTCAGCCATGGAAGGACCCTGCAGCCACCAATATAGGAAAACTGGGATGGGCAAATTAAACTGAGATGTCTACCATGGATCAAGACATCATTGTTTACCACAAGCTCTCTTACACAAAGTGATAAATTATATGCAAAAAAAAAAAGTATGCTGATGTTTAACAAATGCTGAGCATTTTGGAAAAAAGCACTTCTAGTTTTGCAAATACAGTACATCACAGAAATGCAATCATTTAATAACATGTAATAAAAAATTATAAAATGAAAGTGCATTTATTAGAATTATATTTATGCTTGTTAGTTTTGTTCGTGTCAGTCCCTACAAACAACCTGAGCACAAGACAAAAACTAAAACAATCTACCACACTCTTTTTGTTTTGCAACTTAAACTGTGCACAAACAACGTTTGGCTTTAGATAATTTGTTATTCTCCTAAAAATCAAGTACTTGAGAAATTTGTTTTAAAAACCTATTCAAACATACTGAAAACAACACAACAGCAACATCATCCTGTTTGTATGAAAAGTTTAAAACTTGTTTTACTCACCAGTTAGTTTGAAATTGTAGTTTAAGGTGACCTCAGTGTCTTGCCTTTATGGTCATTGCACTTTGACCAAAGCAAAGGTGGTGTAGAGGTGATGTTTGTGGGGTGGGGGATGAATAGAAAGGCTAAGGCCGATTAGCAGTGTAACTGCTGAAGTAATTACATGGACTTCTTTCCTCAGAACTGTGTAAAACACAGGAAACACAAGTGAAGTACTCAGAAAACTTACTTGATGTGCAGAATGCTTCTCGAGTCCTCTGCTGGCAATAAAGTCTGACCCTTTAAAGAGACAGGCACTGATTGTCATTCAAGACTTGCTTTCCATTCGCATGAATATTCCTCCAAATCAAGCCAGAAGAAAGCATAACAGAGTATCAGGAGGATAAGTTAAATGAAGATGCAAGGCGAAGCTGGAAAAGCCCCCACAGTATTCCATAAATCATATTTGGAGCGGCATTGGAGAGGTGTTGTGCTTCCAGTGTGTATCCACTGATCCTCCACCTTTTCGTGTCCACCTTGTCTCCAGCTGTGGTGGAGGCATTGAGTAATTGAGCAGCGCTGAGTGCTGAGTACTGCTGCCTCTGCCGCCACCGCTGCCACTGCTGCGTCTTTCTTCCTAGAGCAGCAGTCTCTGCTCAGATAAATGCCTGTTCTGTCACAGTTCTCTGCTGCAATGCATTAGATTCATCCTTCCCCTCTCATGCACCCCCTCCCTCTTGCTCTTCTCCACACTCCTTGCTCACTCTTGTTTGTTCACTTGAGCTCGGCCACACGTGAGGAGACACAGCGGGAGTCTTGAATACAAATAGGCTTCCTTAAAGAAAGGATTGTTCTTAAATTTGTTGATTTCGTTTTCCTTTTTTGTGTCAGGGTGAATGAGGAGTCAGAGGAAGTTGGTGCAATCTCTAGATTACTGACTTGCTGCTTTTGATAAGTTGTCACACTCTGCACAACAGACTTATAAAAGATATTAAACATATTACTGCAAATGTTGAAGGACCTGAGCTTCTTCAAGAACTACAGTCTACTCTGTCCATTTGTAAAAACCACCATCACAATTGCATCTCCACATTAATGTGTTTTGGCACAGTGTGTTGGAAGCTGTGCAGGGTACAATGGAATTGCAAGTGTCTCAGTAAATTTAATAATAAAATGTGTTACCCCTTGACAGAGTGCTTGGGCTTAGTTGCAGGTCATGGGTCCTCAAATACTGAGCCAAAACACAGCTAAAAACATCCAATAATGGTAAAAAAAAAATTGGCCTATTCTCACGTGACCATCCATGAGCCTTAATGTATACACTATATACGTGTGTGTATATATATATATATATATATATATATATATATATATAGTATACGTATATTGTATACTATATTTGGAAGGAGCTCCGACATGGAGTCTGACGAGGTTAGTCTCATTAGTTAGTTTTCCTATTTTTTATTTATTTATTTTTTGTTGAACCTAAATTTATTCAATTCAAAAGTCTGGTTTTCATTTGTTGATTTTTAAGAATTTATAATAATTTAAATTATTGCATTTGTCAATTTTGAGTTATTCCAGTGAGCATTGTGGGTTTTTCTTTATTTAATAGACCAACAACAATTTTGTTCATGTCTGTAATTAACAAATTACTATCTTCCCTCACATATTATGTAACAAATCACAGCATTAATGCATGATGCAAATGGCAGAGCATCTATATTATTACATTTATAGTACAGGAAACACTTGCTCATTCACATTCAGTTTTTTTAAGAAGAAATATAATTTCTGATCTTAAATTGTGCTTCTACTGTCATGAATCAGGTTTAGTTTGCCATTTTTTCCATGTCTGATCACATAATGTTGTCCATCTACTGTCTCCCTGGCATCACGTTCATGCTCCTCACCTGTGTTTGTTAATTAACCCTCATGTTTCCACCTGTTGTCCTCAGTACACGTTCTCTATGTAAGCATCAGTCCTTTGTCAGGTTATTGCTTTTGTGCGTGTTTTCATGTGCCATGTATCGAGTCAAGTAAAGTACAACCTGGATTTTACTCCCACCTTTCTGCCTGCTGTTCCCTGCGGTTTGGGTCCACCACTGCACAGCCATGCTCTGTGGTTCATGACATAAAGGGTGTCAAAAAACCCAAAACTCAAGTATTCCAGATATTAAGTTGCTCTGTACTAAAGTTCCTTCTATACATTTTGATGAAATGTATCCCTGGCAACATAGTTATTTAAAAAAATATATATATCAGGAGTTAATATGTAAGTTTTGCTCCATTTCAACTAAATTTTCATAATCAGGAAATTACTGCATTTTGCTTATTTAAAATAAATAAATAAATAAAAATATCTTGTTTTGGCAATAAATAAATAAATAAATAAATAAATAAATAAATAAATAATGAATGAATGAATGAATGAATGAATGAATGAATGAATGAATGAATGAATGAATGAATGAATGAATGAATGAATGAATGAATGTTCCTGTAATTGTTACACAATAAGCTAAAAAGTAAATTATTTTATTTACAGTTCAAATTTTTGCAATCATTTCTACTTTCTGTAAATAATGTTGTTGACAGATGCGTCATTTCCTTCCTGAGCATTTGAGATTAATTCTATTTAGTTCTGACTGGAGCAGCATGAGATAATATAACTATACAACATAATCAGACACAGGACATTTCAATTGCACAGATTTATTCTCTAGATTGATTATGCAGAGTGGTTCTTCTTCACATTTGGGGCTTTCATCTCATGTCAATCTTAAACCAGTGGCTTAAGAATTACAATGTTTATTTTTGTTTTTGGTTTTTTTTGCCCCACTCTGGAGTCCAAATACTGAAACATATTAAATTAAGTCTGATTGTGTGTCCTGACACAAGGTGTCAGCCTGTCTACCACAATTAAACCAAACAGGCTTCATGAATCCGAGTTAAAGCCCTTGGCACATTAACCAGGTTTGTTTTGGAGCAGCATCTGGGGACTCAAAGACAACATTTTCCTTCAGATAGCCAAGCCAAACAAAACAAAACACACAAGTCAATCATTCTCAGTAAACATTGTTGTCTATGGCTCATTCTCACATTTTACCTTGCAAAACTGATTCAGAGCATTGTAGTACCAAAGTTGCAGGTCTATTTAGCTGTTTTGTCAGAACAAAACAAAATTGTGATGATGAAGTACTTGTTCTGACCATGCAGTGTTCATATAAATAAATATTTTTTAAGGATATTTACTTGTTTTATGTCCAAAGATTAGTTTAAGTTTTACTCTCCATGTAAAATGCAACACTAATGAACCAGAAGTCACAAACAAAGTGATTTGACCTCTTTTTTTATCTGCCTTGCAGAGGAAAGCTGGACAGGAGCGCTCTATGTTGAACAATGAAATACATCTGAGATGTCAAACTCACATTATTTGCCATTTATCAAGTTTAGTCAAGCGTATAAAACCCAGACAGACAGACAGACCAAGACAAACGTAAGACAAGCTTGGAAATAGAGCATAGCTTTTATTTGAGACACATCTATTTCTGAATTGTATTTTTCCATCTTCAGACAGAGTCTACAAACAGCACACATGTCATTCTGCTGTAAATGCTGTTCATCAACATGCTACCATCTGACAAACTAATGGAAAAACTCTGTAGTAAGCAAAATAAATGTTATTTTATTTTTCCTTTCCTGGTAATTATGTACTTGTAATGCACGTTCTAATGGATGATTTATCACTCAAAATTTTAGAGTTATTATATCAGACATTTAAAAGTGTTTCAAATATTTTCTGGTTATTCTTTTTTTTTACTTTTTGTCAACTGACGATTATCATTTAAAAATTACGTCTATGGATGGATGGATGGATGGATGGATGGTTTTCAGAGCATCATTGCTAAAATGCTTCTGTTTTAAACAGGAAACTCAGAAAATTACTTTAATTACTTCTTATTCACAATGGACATAATTGGGGATTATGTGAAAATGGGATTTTAGCACTTTGTGAGGCTTTAGTACAATCAAAGCTGAATGATGATGCAGTTAAATACCCCACTTCACCCCTCTCAATGAGTGTACAGCATAAAAATATATATTAAATTCTTGAGCTTGGTACTTACATTAGTGAAAACTATTACATACTCTGTAATGAGGTTATCCTACATTCCATGTGCATTCCAATGTTGTTCAGGCCATTTCAATTAGTTATAAAATTAAATTGTGCACATATCTAAAGCGCTGTATAAGAACACCCACTTACACCAGTTCATTTAATTTGATTTTTTTTTTTATACAACTGAAAATCAGTGAGATTGTATCTAAATTATTCCCTGAGGCCCTTTCAACATGGAGAAGTGAAACTTTTCTGTTCAGCTGCCATGTGACATTCCCTTTCAGAAGCCGTGGTGTTGGAAAATTGCTTGTTATCAGATGGCTCTATCAAGTCATTATACTTTTATTCTAGCTTTTCTGTGACATTGCCTCCAGTCAATTGAAAATATAATTCTTAGGGGAAAGCAAATTCAATCATGAGAAGTCAACATATCTGACGGAATTTTACATTGTTTTCAATTAACATGGATGCAAAAACATGCTAGCATGTCTCTGTAGCAAGAATTTTGTAAGTGGAACAAAGAACGGAAATAAATAATTAAAAAAGCTGTGCATCTTTGTCCAAAAGTAAGAGTAGAAATTTAAAACATCCCAGCTTCTCCAAACTGTAAAAGATCATCAAATCTGGTGCCTTTTGACAAAATTTCACTTTTGAAGGCCAACATGTAATTTAATGGCATTGCTATTACACATTACATACTGTACACACATTCATTCAGAAAATTTTAGCTCAGTATGCACGTGTATTCTATTAATGCAACATGGTTTGAATAATTTACAAATGCAGAATAGCTGTACTTTACATCACCGCTTTCTTGTTTTAAATTACAGTCCACTAGGAGGCAGGAAATGAAACAGTAAGCCAGTTTGCCAACCACCAATAAACACAAGGAAGACATTTGCATTGAGCTCTTAAGTTAGGTTTAGGGTTAGTACTGTTGCAGAAGGAGCTACATTTATTTTAAGAAGGGACTGAAAGAACCAAACTAAAAGTCAAGAACCCTCAGTAATGAGAAAAAGCAACTGTTTGACAATATTACAGTTTCCCAATAAATGAACACAGAAAAAGAGAGGTGTGACAAATGATTCAACAGTGAGTAATAGGGTAAGTAGCTGGCTGTACTTTGAATTTCATTACTTATTTCTAATGGCATCGCTTAGGTGTAGCTATTAATGGTACAATGCAATAAATAAATTTAGGAAGCAAAGCCAACTGTCCATGGCACACTGACAGCCACTTGCTAATGATTTTAACCAGGCAGAAGCTAAAAAAGCAAAACAAAAAAGCATATGCTATAGAAGTTTTTCATAGCAGTGGACATGTGATCTGTAATGGGATCTTGTTTCTATGCATTTTAAAGTGGGTGTTTTCAACAACAAAGGGCCTGTTATTTATCAACAAGTATATATATTGTTTTTTAATTAGGAAAGAGTTTACCATTCCATATTTCTTTATAGTTGTTTTCTTTAAAACACAGTGGGCTGTAAACATACCAAATATTTATTCAAATCGAGGTACATACCAGACCAGGATTTTTGTGTGTTATCATACCCTATACATGCAAATTGGAAAATGTTGCAAATGTCATGAGCAACTAAATTACAACCACTTTATCACTAGTTTTGATTTTGCTTGTGAAATATTATATCAAACATTCCTAAATACCTTGAAGTAGTCACATGAGAACTGTTCTACAGCTACTGCATGACAAGGCATCAGTCACATATTCTGTCCTGCAAATTATTGGAAAGTGAGCGCACAGAGTGAAACAACACTTTGGTTGGGGATTTGCCAAAGAGCCCATCATTTCAAATGACATGTGATGATAACCTCCTTGTCTTCTGCTCAGAGATTAACAACCAGTCATGCTGTATGGCTGCCTATACTCCGTTACTGTGAATCCACTTGGAGAGGGATAGAGGTCAGAGTCTATCTAAACAGCAGATGGTTTGTTGGGCCTCTTTGGGAGTATCCTAAAATGGATTAAATACACAAATGTGAGTCTATGAGCACTTGTTTTAGCTTTAATTGAGGCCAGTTGTGGAAAACTATTTAAAACTTGATTTACGCAGATCTGAGTGAGTCCACAGATAAATACACAAATATGAAAGATTTTTCTATGAACAAACAGGAAATGTAATGGGATTCCTTTGAATAAAGTGAACAGAAGCAGTGTAGATTTAGTAGACAAAAGCAATAAACAGCAAAACAATACACATAATGTGTCCTTGCATGAAAAGACACAGCTTCAGATAACAGCTGACAATGACTACAATTTGACCCTTGTGTTCAGCCAACCCAATGAATATAGGGATTTTACCCTTCTAATAAACTGATTAGAAGCTTAGCTTTAACTATCAGACTGAGAATGAAAGTGTTAGGTGGCACCTGTCATATCACTGTGGTATGTGTTGTGGCAGCTGTTGTTTCCTAATATAAAGCAGCTGAACCATACGATTAGCTGGAAGACCAAAAATACAGCTGAGTTGTAAAATAATCTGCTCCTCTGAGCTGCATATTTTCTACATCTGGAGGACACGAACCAAACTAGACACTGTGTTTATTACAAAGAACGGTCATGCATGACTTGAAACAAGAGTGTTCATACTTCATTAACACTGAATGGAAGCAAGTTTTGGACTTGAGTTCAAAAGCAGTAACATGCTCCCGAGGCAAACTAACAATTAATGCGGATCACGTTTCAACCATATGGATGTTATTCAAATTAAAAAATATCAGCATGAAATGAATACATAATCAAGGATTTTAATAGTACAAAGGATGACTAATGGAAATTAGGGATGTTAGAATTTTTTTTACATACTTTGTTATGGTAGGCCTCATCTTTCAACAACAATAAAAACAAAAAGCCTGCTAGAACAACAACATATTGAAAGTGCATTAACTGTTCCCACGAAACATCAAAAGTGATGAAGAGGCTTCAAGGTAGCAATATATAGTCTATAAAAGACATGTTGAATCTCCTTTTAAGGTAACAGGGCTCTAAGAAAATTGCAGTTTTGGCTCTTTAGAAATAACATTGATTTATTTTCTCAATCAGAATAAACATGAATTTGTTGAACCGTGCTATATTTAGTTAAAGTTAATCAGCTTATGTTAGGAGTTAATTCTTGAGGATATTTTTGAGTTTTCATATGCCAGTAGTTATGTCAAATTACACTCCACATGTTAAATGTCAAATTACACGGTGAATGAGCTATAACCAAAAAATAATAACATGTTGACAGGGTTGAAGAGAGCTAGCACTGCAATACATCATAAAAATGGTAGAAAAAATATCTATAAAAGTGTTAAAGATTTTTCCTCATTGACTGATTGTCTGCATCTTGTATAAAAGCAAGCCCCAAACACTTTCTTAAGATCTTTACATACATTTTGATGTTGAAATATTGAAAATATTTGAAAAAAGTGACATATAGTATTTTTATTAAGGACTTTATCTGGACAATTCCTGCTCAGTAAAATGTTCAGAAGAGCAATAAAAAAAGACAAAGTAGAAACACAGCAACAGGTCTTCTCGAGAAAGTTTTATCCCCAAGTGAGTTAGTGTGTGAATCTGTAAGAATTGCTCCTTTTATCTGTGCTCTCTGTATGAGACAAATAATAATAATAAAAAAAAAACTTAGTGTAGATACTTTAAAAAATACTAATACCATGAGCTAATCCACCATTTTTATATTTATATATATAATATATTTATCATCTCTTGCCTTCTGGTCTTTCCTGACAGATGCCTCCCCTCATCATCTACCTTATATTTCACTTCATAAGAGTGCACATTTCCTTTAATATCTCCCATCCCTATGTGTTAAAAATGACCTCACATTAGCTCTGAGCCATTAGAAATCTTGATTTGTTGAGAACTATAACATCAATGCTGCTAATACTGTTTTCAATCAAAGTCACAGTGTCAGTGAAAACTCTCTAGTTATCTGTAATGCTACTCATGACTGGGAAGATAGAGTTATTACAAGGATGTTTCCTCAGCTGATTGATTTTCTTTTTATTTTCTTAGAAAACATCCTCTGGTGATGGAGTGAGAGAAGTGGCCCTCTCCACCCTTGCTGCTATGAGCCAGCACTTAAACTCATATTTCTCATTTGCAATGTTGTACACAAATGGTCATGAGCCACATTAATATTTTTGGGGAACTTTGAACTTGAAGTCATTTTTTTTTCTCCTTACTGATGAGCTTAAGGTGAGCATAACTCAAAATGCTGACAATACTTATCTTTGACGGGAGCTACAGTTTTAAGACTGACAAATATTTGGGATGAACTTTTGCTACTTTATGCAGAACAAAGATGCAGTATTTCCTGTGAACTTCCAAAACACAGTACATTTGATTTTATAGTATTTTGTGGAAAATGTATGATCTTTCTGCCACTGCAGCCCTAATACTTTCTTATTGGTTATATACGTAGATAATTATATAGATAATGTGTTATTTCTATGTCAAACCAAGACGACATGTTATTTCTATGTTTATAGAACATACTGCCAGCTTAAATCTGGAGCTCTTTCTCACCTCACTTTTCTCCCATAGAATATAAGAGAAAATGTAAAAATATTAGAGGTGAAGAAAGTTTGAGGTCATGGAAAGATGGAGAAAAGCAGAATTAAGTTTAACAGATCAAGGCAGAAAAAATACCATTAAAATCGGCCATTTAAAATATTTTTTCTACTGTGACTCATCGTGTTAAATAATACGAAACAATGATTGAGAATACAAGGTTATTTCTTTCAAACCACTGTCTGAATTATGCTTGTTTAATATATTTTTTGAGCTGCAGACAACACCTTAGATTTCACGCCCTCACACCATAGTACTAAGTTTAATGCTTCTCAAATCACTCTACTTCAGATTTCAAGCAGTAAATAAAGAGCATCTGCGGACTCTTATCTTTCAAGTTACCCAAAGCCTATCTAATGGAAATATAGTCTAATCCTGGTGTAAAATGCAAAAGATCTGCGTGTTAAGGCACACCTGCAGTATATAATCTAAAGTATAATACAGTCAGTGATAAGAGAAAAAATCTACAGCAGAGACTGAGGAAACTGTATGCATAACAAGGCTGCAAGTGAACATTGCCATATGTCTCTGTTCTCTAAAACAGAGACAATGTTCTCGGGAGGCCTTTGCAAAGATTGACAGACAGCAAAGCTTTGTGGAATGAGAATTGTGGAACCTCTGATTATCTCACAATTAAAGCACTCTCTAATAGTTTTAATTAATTGGGAAGATGTGGCCAAGGCTTCATTTTGGGCATCATCAGATGCAGACGGTGGCACAATTTTAAATAACCCCACAATTTAAGGACACCACTGTTATTACTGCTTATAGAAACAGTTCAGCTAAATAAATAAAAATAAAAACCTCATGAAGCACCAAAGCATATGCTTTAGGATATGGTTTAATTGGAAAAGCATTGTTTAATTTGGAGCAGATTTTTTTTAATAACGTTATTATGTGATACATCTTTCAAACAACAATAAAATACCTCCAGTGTGACAATGTAGTACATTTGCAGTGTTTGCATGATTAAATGTATATTGTACTGAAATAGAAATCAGTTAGTTTTGACCTAATAAAGATTGAGAGCAGTAACATGGGCTTCACTTGTCTCAATTAAGTAGATGCTGTTCTCATCTACAAGTGGTTTCTGATTTACAAATCAGATGCAAAGTCAGTGCTGAGCTCAGCAACTGTCCTTTGTGCATAAAGGAGGACATTATCCTATGGCTTAAATAAGTGGTTTAGCGATAAAATAACTGGAGCTCACCCCAAAATCATGTTAGTTGACTTTAAGCAGTGAACGCCATATGAGCACTGGGGTTAAATATAAATCTGAGCCATAACTTCCTCACCACAAGTGACTTTTATCAAATGGCAATGAATGATAATGCTTTTGTATCATTACTCTATTATTGGCTATTGTACATTTGAGAAGTTTAGATTTCTGTTTTGGTTGTTTGTTTGTTTTTTGGGGGGGAGTTTTTTAAAAGCCTGATGGCAAAGTAATGTCTGATTCATTTTTTTTCTTAAACCCCTGTTTAAATAACATTAAATTGGAGTACAACACCTCTGAGGACATTTTTAAGGCCTCCAATGTAGCTACTAACCAAAAACTGCAACACATACTGTATAACTCTCTAGTATCAAGCACATTTCAGACTCCCTGGTTTTTGGAAAATGTCTAATGTTTCTGGAGTGTTTGCAAACATAATAATAAAGGGTAAATTTATACAGGAATTTATAAGTGAATCAATTGCTCATAAACACACTCAGTGATGGTAAACTACACTGTAGCCATTACTGATGAACAGTCTGACAAAGACGATGCTTCCATTTTGCACCATTAGCTTTTCTGTTCATTATACATACGCAAGGCAGGTAAATCGTCTTTCCCAGTTATGCAACAGCAAAATGAGTTTGAATGAGCTGGATTTAAACCAATGACCTTCCAATAAGTGATTGTCCTGGTCTACCTCTTGAGCCACTGCCCAAAAAATACAATATTTTCTGTGGATTTTTTTTTCCACTTAAAAACACATGAAAGATTGTTGGACCGTGTGTGTGTGTGTGTGCATGCATGTGCCTTTGTTTGTCTGTCCTTGGCTTTTGTTTTAATTTGACTTGACTTTCACAAATTATTAATGGATTTTTAGTTTACAAACCAAACCGAGTAAACAACAACTAGCAGAAATATAATCTGACTAATTCCACCCTCAGGAAAGTTTCGTTACTAAAGTTTTTAGTCTGCCATGTTTTGAATTTGAAGAGGTGGTCTGAGCAAATAAAAAAGCTGTTGCACTTTTGCTCGACATGAATGAACAGAAGCAGGGTTCAATGAACAATAAAAACACCATGAAGATGCAGATGGAGAGAAAAAAAAAACTTTTATGGATAAAAATGGAAACACTCCAGCATTCGCTCCCCTGCTGGGTTTGCACCTGCACAGGAATAGAGTCATGGTTGCACACCGAAAAAATTAGCTTTTGCTCACACCTAAGAAATAAACTGCTGAATCCAATTTGTAGAAATATTTAGGGGTTACATTCAGTTCTGCATTATAATGACTAAGCATCAAAAAAGATGAGAAAAAATGATTTTCACCTATTTCTGTCTGTGGAACTTTGAAAAGACCTCTCAGTTTTGCCTTGAGTTAGGACAAATACTGCCAGTATGAATGAACATGCCAGTGTCTTCCTCCTGTTGATCCACTACATTCGCTGTAGGTCTGTCAATATGACATGTTGTGGTACCAAGGATGTAAACATATAGTGATTACAGCATGTGCATCTAATAGGTTTTCAACATTTCTTACTGTAGTTTTACCCTCGTGTAATTGGGGTCCTTCATGCAGCTTTGTTATCTTGAACTTGGGTCATTGAAAAAAAGATTTGAAACTTTGTGGCCATGTGAAATTGTGTCAGTAGGTTGCTGTGTGAAGAAAAAAAGGCGGGGGAGAGACATGACAATATATATTTTTCTTTTTTTTATGACAGACTCCTTACTAGTAGCATTTTTTCTCATGCTCTTTTTTAAATACAGTTAGATGAACAGAAATTCAAGAAATGTAAATGTTATCATGAAAATCAAGAAAAAAAAAGCATAATTTCTATTTAATCTGTTTTGCTGCAAACTGTCAGCAGACTTGTCAATGAAGCATGAATGAGTCGAACAATAGTGTCTACAAATCATCCTCATCCATTAAGGTAACTGGTATTCAGATACAATTGGAAAGATGCATCATCTCCCAGCTGGGGAAGTATGAGTGTTTTCCTGTTTGAGCTTTAAGCTAGAAATAAACAGCTAAAAGAATAACAGGAAAAAGAACATCTGACTGGACTGTAATGGTGTTTACACAGCTGAGGACATTGGAAAGATTTTATTATCTGTGGAGGTTATGATGGTGCAGAATTTACCTACATGCAGTAAATAAATGTGCATGGAATCATGCCTCTGGAAAAGAGAGAATGAATAAGCCTGTGAGTGATGTTTTCCCATTATGTCTGCAAAACACATACAAAAGATGAAAAATTAATAAAACACACTCAGTAGAAAAATTTGGTAAATGAATATTCATGGCCTGGATTGCTCTAACAAGCACACTAAGTCATAGAATGTCTTTTCACAGTCAATAGACATGCATTCACTTCTCTTTGTGTGCTAACTGCATTTGCCTGATTGCTTTTTCTGTTTGTGAATGGTTTGTTTTGAGAAAGGCCTTGGCATGGGGTATGAAGCGTCACTTAATCCCCTGGCAGTAAAAAAGAAAGGATAAGAAACAATGTGAAAGCATGGCAGAATAGGCAAGCAATGATGCTTCTCAGTGGTGATCATTGCAGCATTCTTTGGCACAGCGTGCTGAATGGATTTTCTAGTTATACTGTATGCCTCAGTTGCTGCCAAAAGTCAACCAGCTGAAATGACAATGTGTCGTTCACATGTGACCTTTCTTGAAAATCCTATGCTATTATAGCAAGACACCAGTCATGTCTTTTATCCATATACTGTATATACACTACTGCTATCACCCTTAAATTCCAATTTTATGCCTCTGGATTTCTTTCATTAACCATATGAGCACAATGAACACCCAAACAGAAGTCCAATGATTTTTGTCCAAGCAGGCAACCACCAACTACATTAAGATGTGCCTAATTTACCATCTGTATAGGAGAGGAAGTTGTATTTGTAAGGATCTGTTTGACTTTGAATAACCACATGGCTTTCCTCGTAGCTACACTTACCAGTCAATTGCTCTTTAACACAAACAGTGAAAAAGCTAGTCACGTGACAGCAGTTCAGTGCATTTAAGCATCTAGAGGTGGTGAAGATGACTTGCTGAAGTACAAACTGGGCATCTGAATCAGGAAGAGAGGAGATTTAAGTAATTTAAGGTGACGTGATGGTTTGGGCTAGACAGGCTGGTCTGAGTAAAAAAAAAACAAAAAAAAAACANCTGCAGGTCCACTGGGATTTTTGCACATAACCATCCCTTGACTTCACAGTAAATGATCTGAAAAAAGAGAGAATATCTGTTGATGTTAAATTAGATTAGTGTGGGCAGACTGGTTCAAGATGATAAAAAGAATAACTCAAACAACTCATATTAACAAAAGTACGTTTTAAACACCATTTCTGAATGCATAACACGTCAGACTTTGATGACTATGGGCTATAGCTGCAGAAGATAAGAAAAGGAAACTGAGAGTACAGTTTGAAAAAAACATTGCCTGGTCCAAGGAGTCTGAGTTTCAGCTGCAACATTCAGTTGGTAGGGCCAGGTTGTGGCATGGACAACACTAAATCATGGATTTATCCTGCTTTTCATCAAGGGTTCAGGCTGCTGGTGGTGGTGTCATTGTGTGGCAGATATTTTCATGGCAGCCTTTGAGCTTCTTAGTACCAATTAAGCATTGTTTAAATGCCACCGCCTTTTATGACCACAGTAACCATCTTCTGGGTACTTCCAGCAGGATAATGCACCATGTCAGAAAGATCAAATCTTCTCAAACTCAGTTTTAAATATGAGCTCACTGAATTAAAGTGGACTTAATAGTCAGCAGTTCTCAGTCCAACAGAGCACCTTTGAGTGTACTTTGAGTGTAACTAAGGTGTACTGACTAAAGCAGACAGTCAATGTATATGAGACAATTTTTTGCTGCCCCACCATTCGAAAAATAAAATCCTTTTCAATTGTCTTTAAAAAGTGCTTCAAAATACCAAATTAAGAGCTTATTAATGGATCGTAAATTATTTTACTGTCATGTCTATGAGTTTTAGTAAAGTTTAGCTTTAGTTCAGTGTTTACCTCCCTGTTCTGTGTTTTGATCACATGACTTCCTGTCTTATTTTGTGGCCGATGCACAGATAGATTTGTGTGTGTTTTACCATGTCATCACCAGTTCTGTTGATCATTATTTTTTTTTTCTGTTAGCTATTGGTTGCCTCTTAGCCACGCCCTCAGCCACACCAGCTTGTCAGTTATGTTTGTGATTTGTTTGCCCTGCAGTGATTTCTGTTGTAAACTAATCTGTTTAAAATAAAGGTTTTGAGTTTACTCCCCTTACAACCTATGAGCTTTCAGTAAATTTGTTCATTTTAATTGCAACAGAGTGCATCTACTTGCCTTTTAACATAGTTTATACTGTTTCAGTATGGAAACGAAGGCTGTGTTACGGGGATTTCTAATCCAATCCAGGCTATTGATCTTTAGGCTTGTTATCTCATTCTTTGGCATAGTGATCCAGTTTATTCCAGTATTCCCCTAACAGATTGCCAGTCCACTGACAACTGTAAACCACCCACAAAGGGGTTTAACTGCCAGACAAGCTCAGTATTTAGTCACTAAAAAGCTTGTTAAGTAGATGAAGCATTTACTTAAAGGGATAGTTCTGATTTTTTTGAAGACAATTTCTGTCAAACAACCTTTATTTCAAAAAACAGAGATTAGTTCTGACCAAACTGAAAATCTAGTGGCGGCAGCAAAATGGTTTAATTTAATTTTGAAACAACTGTAATCTAAAATATTTGAGAAAAACTCTCTTTTGTTCCTTTGATTCTGTTAATCTGTGAGGGTTAATCTGTATTTCCCTAAACTAAATTTCTTCAAATAACTATCCAACAGGTAAGATATTAATAGTTTTAGGAAAAACTCACTTCAAAATATCTGAACTTAACCTTTATTTTTTTATCCATTTATCTTTAGGTCTATAGAGAAATGCTTCTATATTTCTGCAGCTGTGAATTAGAATAGTTTCTGATGCTTTTACAAGTGTTCACTCTATCATTTCATCATTTTGAACATGGTTGTTTAGTTTAGGAGCTGTTCCAAAGCCACCCATATCCAGATAGGCTGCCTCCAGCTGTATCTGCCTCCTCTGCCCTTGACGTCCATGTTCTGCATATCTAATCCTCTACTCACCCCCTCACTTTGGCTTTTCACAACACTTCTCTCTTCTCTTCTCTTACTGTCAAGTGTGCCTCTGCCTGTGAATTTTACAGGTTCAGAGATCAAAGCTGAGAATCTCAGTGGAGATAAAGACAGAGAGAAAATGAAAGTGGAGATAAAGGGAGTTTGAAATCCCCTCAAGTCTCCACATTTAGATGTTTGTCATCACTTTGTTTATGTATTTTACTGCAACTCAGTTGCTCCTTAGCTTGCCAGAGTTTTGCACTTAGCTTCCTTGTTTGGCCTGTTTAGATAACCTGGCAGCTACATGACAGCGTCAACAAATATTTACCCTCATTCCACTGCAAATTTTTTCTTTTACACTAATTAAAATATCTTTCTCCACAGCAGGTAAAATGTTTAGATATCTCGAGATAAAAACAATAAATATTTGGAAGTCCATGTTCTTATTTTCATGCCTTTGTTTTCTCAGGGTTGTGACAGTTGTGCTGATTTCTGAAATATGCAAAGTTTTGATAACCAGTATAAAGTGCATGCAAAAGGCTCTTTGTTCCTACAAATAATAAAAAAAAGATCTCACTATGGCTGTCTGGTTACATTTATGCCAGCAGAATGTTATTTAATTGCTCTGCTACATTTACTGATGCAAGATTTTAAATACTATGTTGTCATTATTGACACACACAAAGTCAACAGTGGTCGTATACCTGTTTGAAAAAAAAGCATATAAAGAGTTGAAAAACAATAGAGATAAAAGAAAACTTCACATTTTCTTTTTAGGATAGGTGTGTTTTATCTGTAAAAGAGCTCTTGAACACTAGATCCAGAAGAAATTCATAATTCCTCACATCATTTTTAAATCTTAGTTTATACTGTGAACTGATTGGTGTTTCTGGGCAGATGGACAGAGAACAGTTGGTCTTAATTAACCTTTCTATTCAGTGGCATCATTAATGTTAATCTGACAGTGTCACCAGAAATGATCTTGGACTGTAAAGAAAAGTTAATGGTGATATATAAAAGGGTGAGTTGAGAGTCATAGCAGACAAGTTGGAAAAGATTTCTCTGACCTTGTGTAAATTATAAATAAATAAACAAATCATGGCATAAGGAAGATGTTTCAGCTATACTTTAACCAGAATAATCCTGCTTCCTCAGTGACATGAGCTCAGTGCTTGCTAGACTTTTGACCTGCATCTTTATGAACAAAAGATGTTGTTTGTAACATTAAAGAGAAAACAGATTAGGAGAAATAACGGCTTCAGAAGTGTCTGAAATGTCATGGTTGCTTTATTTTACACAGCTCTTTAAAGTAGGGCAGACAATGTTAATGGCTTTTCTCAAGATGTATTGAAGAGTCTATGAAGTGTGTTTTGCTTTTTTCTTACCAAATCCTGAAGCCAAAACATTGTTAGAACTGTAATATCATGTTCTAATCTATGTGTGCAACGTTCACTCAAAACTAAAAAGAAGATTTAAATAATCTCAGCGTACACATTTGTGTTCATGTTGGATAATACATACTTGTATAAATACATTAACATGTATATAAAAAAAATCATAATTTGAATTGAAATGTCAGAGATGTTTATCTATGTATAAAATAACAACTCCACAAGATTCATGCTTACAGCTTCAAAGAGGTGCATCTAATTTTCAAAATCTAACATAACATTAAAAAATTACATATTAAATTCATATTTAGTAACTGAAGAACAATGAAAAACAATGAAATCATAGAAAATGTTGAAAGAAAATAGATCAAAGTCTCATTTAGGTAGTGGCGTGTCTAGACAATCTCTGTTCTGGGGGTCAGGCAGGGGAACATATTTTGAAGAGGGTGGCATATGTAAATGGGTCATAACCTTAAAAAAAAATCAGGTTTTTACAAAATTCTAAACTGTTTATTATAATTCAAGTGGCTATACCAAAAACCAAAATAAAATCAAAATCTGTCAAAGTGCATTGCCAGTACACTTTCATTAATTGATCAATATCTATTATTAATTAAAATGTATTGAGTGATCAGCTGAAAGTGCTTTTAAGCCATAAAGACAAAGTAATTCCTTTCACCAACATAGACTTATTTGTGTGTAAACTGCACAGAAGCATATACTGTAGCTGCAAATAAACAAATAAGAACTCTTTGTATATACTATACTATATAATGCCACATCAATTCCACCAAGAAAATATTGACATCAGAACTGACTGACAGGTTAAATCTGTTCAGTTTTTCTTGTTCTCACTGGCTGATGTGAGCCGACATGCTGCCTTCAACATCCACTTTCTGTGGTAAGACTGAGAGATTGATCTGCAAGGCATGCTTGACAATTAATTCTGGAATTGATTTTCTGCTAAGGATTAGTAAAGCTGCTGTCTTCTTGAAAAGCTGTGGGGTCACAGGCTGGGGCAAATTTTGTTCAGTGATAAGTTGAATAAAAAAAAAGACTTAAGGTCAGGGAGAGTTAAACACAAGCGGACTGATTAAAATGAAGGGCAGACTGTGCAGATGTTGAAGAGGTCCAAGTGTGTTGAAAACTGTATTTCAAATATATTAAAATAAATTTAAAAATAGGCTTTTATAAACTCGAGTAGAAAACTTCCTTAAATTGATCACTGAGAAACATTTTAATTTAGACTACATGGAGTCAATTTCCTCTCATCAATAGTTCTTACAATAAAGTGTAATGCCTCAGTGGAGTTCAGGTCATGTGAATTTGCATCATTACTCTTGTTTAGGCAACAACACGCTTGTTGAGTTCACATTTTGTTTTAAATAAAAAAGGGGAAAAAGGTCAATTAACCAAAAAAAAAGTATTGAAAAAGCAAAAATACAGAACTGGATAATATACACAAAGATGCTAATGACCAGTTGTGATGGGATTGTAAAGTATGAAGCTGAATGGAGAGCCCACACCGTATGGCAGCTCATTAGGAGGGTATTGTCAGGGTCTTCCTTCACACCTGGAGGTACAGGTGCAGGGTCCTGACCTCATAAATGAGTACAAGGTGTGCTCAAGTTGCTGACAACTATGTAATTGTGTTTAAAACTGGTGCAAGTGGGGAAAAAAATCCTCAAACCTTGTAGATGCTATAGTCAAAAGAAAAACAGTATTACTGCTTTTCACTGCAGAGCTGAAGTCATTTGTATACAGAAGCCTAAATTATCATCTTTTTGGTCTAAAATATAGCACATCAAGCCAGTCAAGTTATAGTTTGCATACAAAGTGGTATTCCCTCTTGTACGTCCATAAATCATTTATCTAATTACAAGTTTAAAAGAAGCTTAGATAAAAAAAAACTAATTTGCATTATTGAGCATTGGACCACTCTGCTAGAAAATATGGGCTTCATCTGAGAGATACTGACTCAGTCAAAGGAACTGCACAAGAAGACAGTGTCACATTTTACAGAATACTTTAAAATGTATCCGGGACATGGTTGCTCTTAACAGTAGGGTCCCATGAGACCAAATAGTTGGTTTATGTGAGAAGACATGGTGATGAAGGTTTATTCCCAAGTGACTAGTCGACATTTTGTTTTGGCTCTTAAGAATAAAACACAGACCTAAGGCAAAAACACTAATCAAGTAGTATCAAAATTTCCCATGCCTGTCTGGCTCAAGTGCTTTCTTGGCACATATGGAGATTTAATATGTGCATGATTGTGTATGCATTTCAGTCTGCAAGCGAGGCAGATAATAGTTCTAACCTCATTTTATAATCATCATTACAGAAGCCTAAGGAAGTTTTTCTCACGTGGCAGTTCTATTGAACAAATGCTCCCAACGCCTCGCTATCCTGACATGAATACAAAGCAGCAGACCCTTGTCTGTAACCTCAAGCCAGTCATTTGCCATGGCGCCTGTGTAGGTAATCGGAGTGGACAAGAGGGGTGGGGATGTGACACTCATTGCATGCACCTCTGGCTGAGGCGGTCAAAGCCTGAAGAGCTATGTGAAAGTGAACTGATTTAGGCTGCTAAGACTAGCGACCGTACGTCACGCCAGCAGCAAAGTAAATTTGAGATAAATGAACCCTTATAGATAGTGTATTGGTCCTGACTGCAGGCAGTCAGCATCCATTTATGGTAATAGCGGACCACATAAACCAAGGTGCCTGCCTCAGGTCTTCCTTACTTTCCTTTTCTCTTTCTTTCCCTCATTCTTTCTCCACTCTCTGTGGCAAACCATTCTAAGTGATCCTCTTTTAGAGCTATTTTTCTGCTTACACAAATTGGAGTTTTACTTCAGTTTTATCTTTCAGTGACTTTTAAATGACCTCATGTCCTTAAATCCTGTTTAATTTATTTTTTTCTGGCACCTGTGTCTGTAAAAAAATGCTCCTCTCTTTTTAATTTATGGCTATATTTGAATATATTGAGTCTAATTCAGCAATGTTAAAACATGACCCTGGGTTAATATCATGAGTTAATATTTCATTCTCCCCTGCTGCAACTTTGGTCAGTGAGACAGTGTTGATAGGCTATTATTAGTGAGTGATGGAGTGATTGCTAATGAGGAGGATAGGGTGGGCAGCCAAGCCCTAGTTGATGAAGTGTGATAGATAAAGGAAGAAATTGTCCTGCTAATGTGTAATTGAGTTTGAAAAGACATCATCATCTTGAAGAGAGAGACGATTATAGATGACCCCCTATTATTTTATTATTGCTGCTGCTTTCGAGTTATGAGAATTTTCATGTTTTTCATGTCACTTCCCTTTACTGTTAATGAGGGGCTTGAAGCGCCAGATACCACTGAGGTTGTAATTTTAAAAGTGATTCTAACATTCACAGGTGATTTTTTTTTCTATCTTAAAAACAAGAATATCCAGACATTAAAAATGAGACAGGCAAGTGGAGACCATTATATAGGTAATGAGTTAATGACTGGTAAAACATATTTATATGGTGTCTGCATCTTTCCTTCTCTGTTCCCACTAGGAATTTGTTTGTACTGGCATGAAACAGAAAATATAATTCACTATGCAGACACAGGGTGCTCATATTGTGAGAGAAGCATGCACATAAAAATGGAATGGACTTTAAAAGCAGGATATATTTTCTTAAAGAATGCACCCATATACATCCACTAAAGACATAATATCTACATTGCATTTGCAGTAAAGACTGACCAAGTAGTGACCTCAATGTTTTGTTTCTTCATAAATTGCCACTTAGTTTGATTACCTCCCACTCACTACTCTCCACTTCTTGCAGATCTGTCAAAGCCTTGCACAACAGCATCCTGCTACCTCACTGTGACGCTGTCATGAAGATTAAATGTATAGATCACAGATTTCCAGGCTGGACCACCCTTAGTGGCAATGAGCTGGGATAGCATCACCTCCCTATCTGGACCACTATGGTATACACTAGTGGGAGTTGATCAGTCAGCAAGCACAGCATTAATCTGCTGTGACACATAGACTCTCCCCTTGGAGGACGTTCAGCACTGGGAACCAGTCCAACAGCAGCGGACATTATGGCTAGTGTAATGCAGAAGAATTTCAGAAGAGCTGGCGTTGATGAAAAAACATAGTATAGAGAATAGGGAGTGTGTTTCAGCTGAGTTTGATTGTTTGCTCTGCTGAATGAGAATCCAGATGTATAATTGTGCAGAATTTATCCTCACGGGAATAACACAGCAGTTGATTCATTATGGAATTTCTTTCTATGAGGTAAGCACCATTTTTTTCTTTCACATAAGTCTCACGGGATTGTTGAAGAGTCATACCCAAGGAAACTCTGGAGACAAGATCAACATGAAAGGGTTAAGTGTAAACACAAACTCTAAAAATAATTGTTTTAAATCTCAAATTATATTCAAAGAGAATAAACTTAGGCCAAGTAGCCCTGGCCACTCTACAACTGTCTGGAATCGAGCTGTGGATGAACAAAAAAAAAGAACAACTGGAAGTGAATAATTTCAGGTGTGACTGCTGCAGCAAACTAGTCAGCCCCACCCAAGGACTGGAACAGCAGCTCAGGAAAACCAGCCTCTAGATGAGCCTCCACTTGCAAAGGAGGAAGACACAAGAGGAAAAACAACAGGGAAGGAGGGAAAGAGGAAAAAAACTGTGTTAACAGAAACTAACAATATTAGAAAATATGTAATTGCTGGGTTTAGTATTTTTTTGTGATAGGAAAAATATGATAAAAAGTATAATTAGTAGTTTAAACCAGAAAATTCTACAGAATTCAAAGAAAATGAATTAAATGCTTTAAGTTAACCATGTGCAAGTCAGTGCCTCAATAACATTACTGGTCATTCCCTGAAACATCCCAATCAGTATGCATTTTTCAAGTTAACAGGATGTGTTGCTCAAATAAATAACACAATGTCTGAATTGGTATTTATTGGCTGTGATGAGTCTTTTACACTTTCAATACATAAACGTTCACCCATGGCATTTGCTCATGTTGCAAAGTTATTTTTAACTTGAACTTTTCAGAAAAGGACTTTCAATATCAGCAAAGAAGTATGAAAAACATAATCAAATCTACTTCTCTGAGTTAATTTTGGTGTATTCATGAAGTACGTACAATGTTAAGTGGTAGAATAAGTCTAATAGCATTTGTGTCCAGAGTCCCTACTTCCTCCTCCTCCAATTTTATCTCCAAGGAATGTTGAGCATAAACATCAAAGCAGAAATTACATTAATCCCGCTCTGATGTTGAACTGTTGTTCCAGAAACTTTCTTTCATATGAAAATGCAGATGAAGTTGCGATGCCTCCCTGAATCCTAATTGTTACACCATTTGCATAATAAGTGTCCTGCAATGGCGCAGTGATACTAAAGGGAGGGTGAAAGACTAATGGACCAATGCATATGCCATACAGGGAATCAGGTGCAGTGAAGTCATGGTTGTTGCACTTCCACAGGGCTTGGAAGACAAAGGCTGAAGACCCGCCCCACAAATGTCAGAAAGAGCACCTGCTGCCATGAATAACTACTGCGATAACAGAGGCAGGACACATGCCCACCTGCTGGGAGGGCACGCACAAGCCACGGTTCTTCACAGAAGATTGAACAGACCTCAGGAAACATAGAACACATTCACAGCATGGAAGTTAATTACCACGACATACTGTAAAACCCCAAGATCTGATTTGATTGTTGTAATAGCAGAGCAGCTGTGGTGCTTTTGCAGTCCCTGTTTTGGCAGAGTGAGACAACCGCAATTCTGACATTTATCATTAAAAGAGCTTTTAGACTTCTTTGAACAATTTTAAATCAACGCTACTTCCTGTCAATGCAATAAAAAATAGAGCACAGAAATTAAGATGACATTAAATGAAAATAATTCCTAATGTTATAGCCTAGTTTAGATTTACCTAACTGAGTTTAATTCAACATCTGACTATACCCATTTCTTAAAAATAGCACCACTTTCTGTTTTGATAATCCTTTAAATAAGGAAATGCTGAAAGTCAGAATTCATCACAAAGAAGAAACATCAAAACAATATCAAGTTAATATGAACAAAAGTACAGTCATTTAACAATTTGCTTGACTGTACAGACAAACATGCAGACAGACATATGCAAACAAACAGGTTTAGACATGTATTTACATTTTAAATAATGTTAGTCTGATTCATGTCTAGGAAAATTTTTGATTTTAAAATCTGTGATTTTAGCCTAATGGGGAAGGAGGTTGTGCTCTGATCAGTAGATTAGCAGTTAAATCCCAGGCCCCGCCAGGCTATGTATCGAAGCATCCTTGGGAAAGATGACAACCACCTCCTCCTCAGGGATAGGTCAAATGCTGAAAAATAATTTCCCCAAGAGGGATCAATGAAGTATAAACTTTCAATTTAAGACGAACATTAGGCTTCAAAAACTATATTTTTCATTTACAGGTGTTTTTTAGATCACATTATCTATCAATGGAAAATCAATTATTTTCATTTTGATTCATTTTTATAATGTTTCAGGGTTTCTTAATAATTGTATTTACTTTGTGTGTGAAAGAGAATGAACTTCTGAATTGTACTTTCCTCTTCTTAGTCTTTTAATATAGTGCCAGTCACACAATACAAGTGATTACTGAGTACTTACACATTAAATACATACATAAGGGACTTTAAAATTAAGTGACAATCAAATATAATTTTGTGAAGAAATCTCACAAACACAATAATATTTAAAACTTGTTTTGAATTATAGGGTTATGCATCCATCTGCTTTGGGAGGACGTCTCTCCAAAGCTTACAAATGCATTGTGATGGTGAGGACAGTTAAGGTCAGAAAGGGCAAGAAGGCCAACATAAATCAACATCTGTCTGAGCTGCCACATGTAATTTTGAAAGAAGTCTTCTTAACATCCCAAAGGCAATGAATACAGACCTCAAGGCACTTTGTAGTTCTCTGAAATTAAGTCCAAATTCATGTTTCACAGCAACCTTGCTCAAATAAATAAAGACAACCTGCACATTGCAAGCTGTTTTATAGCTCATGTCTTGTACTGAACTACTGGTGATTCAAGCACAACATTGCCCTTTTTGTATAGGAGAATAGTAATACAATATAGTGAACTACATTTTTATTGTATGGCCACAATATGGCTGTAAGGCAAATGGTGTAATTTGCTGCATTTTAGATCAAAACTATTCTATGGAGACAAAACAACATAATTCTTACTTAAGGAGCTTCAATGCTATTGAAAACATGCATCCATGCATTTTCTGCACCCTCTAGATCTGATTTAGAGTCACAAGGGTTGGGTACTTGTTAACAAGCAAGAGCCGGGGTTCACCCGAGTCAGGACATTATATCATGACAACAAAAACAAGATTACCATGTAGGATCACTCTCCCTCTTAAGTGCTATTTAGGATCTCTGATTAAGCTAACATACATTTTTTCAGACTGTGGTTGGAAACTTGAGTACTTTGAGAAAACCCACATGTGCAAACGTGGAATATTTTAAGTCCACACAAGATGATTACATTTGGATTTTGTGCCACTATGCTGCCTTGGCATATTAATTAATATTTCATTTGTTCCTGATTATATACTGCCCTAAATATTACATGCTCAACTCAGTAGTCACTGCATGTTAACCTTTTTAAATACCTCAATTAATTTTGTGATTATACTCTGTATGATTTTACACATACTTTGACCAATATCTCAAACAATTAGAATCATGAAAGTCTGAATTTGGCTATGTATTTGAGCAACATGCAGGCTAATGTTTGTAAACTTGGTTTTAAAACAGTGTTACCAGAGTGATGGGTGGTGCATCCATTGTGAATGACAACTTGTGTTGCTCACTAGCAGAACTTTCTTTTTTGAAACATTGAACTATGTATTTTTTTACCATGGATTTATGTAAATTACCCTCAGCAATCTTTCTCAGCTGACTGATATCTTGCAGCAACAGGTAGGGGAATTAGTGCATTTTTAAGCAAATGACAGAATCTCATGAAAGGAATTAAAATGATATAGCAGGGAAATTTAAAGCTTTTGAAACCATGACTTTTCAGCACTGTGGTATACCTCAAATAATGGTTAGTTGAGACTGTAGAGTTCCAAGAACTTGAAGAGGAAGAAGTCATTGACTTTTAAGTCAGTTCAGATAGTCTCAAGTGCCTATTCTGTGGAACTATAGCTGGTGCTCGGTTTCCCTGGTATTACTGCCAATTCTCATCTCAGCTCCACACTTTGATTTTAATACATTACTATGTTCTATTTCAACTGTTTCAAATTTCAAACAATAGAAAAACTCCCTTTAAGAAGAGTTATAATTTACTTTTTGTTAATTACACAAGTCAAGGGAATAGTACCCAGTTCAAATACTTTTCATCTATCATCAGAATACAGCATATTAGTAAAGGCTTTGTAGTAATTAAACGGTGCTAATGTAAATATTTTGATCAGTAATGGCATCATAAAAAATGTTTTTTTAAGAAGATAAATAAGAGAGTTTGCAAGGTTATTAGGCTGTCAGAACCATGCCACACCTAACTATAACCTAGAGTCCTAAAGGCTTGTGCAGATACGCTATGTGGAATTCTGTAGCATCTCTTCAACCTTAGCCTCACCTAGGAGAAAGTACCACTTCTATGGAAAACATACTGCCATGTTCCTGTACCGGAGACATCTCGCCCATCAGTCCTGAATGACTACAGACCTGTTGACCTAACATCCCACATCATGAAAGTCTTGGAGAGACTCATATTCACCTAAATAAGCAAAACAGGCATGTTTCAAGAAACACTGCAGTTTGTTTATCGCCGTACGGTTGGAGTGGAAGACACTCATATAGCTCCTTTTAAGAAGAAGAAGAACAACAAACCTTTATTGTTCATTGTCATCTGGACAAAGCAGGCAACACTGTGAGGATTATGTTCTTTGATTTCTCCAGTGTATTTAACACAAGTCAGCCTGATTTACCATTTAAAAAACTCCAGGAGACGGAGGTGGATGCCTCCACAATTTCCTGGATTAAAGACTACCTCACAGACCACAGCTTGTGAGATTGAAGGATTCTGTGTCTGACAGAATGATCAGCAGCACAGGAGCACATCATGGGACTCTACTCTCACCATTCCTTTTCACTCTGTACACCTCAGACTTTCAGTACAGGTCAGAGTCCAGACATCTGCAGTTATTGGTTGGATCAGAGATGAACAAGAGACCTAGTACAGAGAACTGGTAGACTGCTTTGTGGCCTGGTGTGGAAACAATCATCTCATCTTGAATGTGAACATGACAAAGGAGATTATTGTGGATTTTAGGAGGAGCAGCAACATCCCAAAACCCATTTTCACCATGGGTGAAAAAGTGGAGGAGTATATATACCTTGGTGATCACCTGGACAACAGAATGAACAGGAGATGCAATATTGATGCTGTTTTTAAGATGGAACTTCTAGAGGAAACTCGGGTCCTTCAACATTTGCAGCAATATGTTGAAGATCTTCTAAAAGTCTGTTGTGGAGAGTGTGGTCACATCTGCAGTACCCTGTTGGGGGAGGGGCATCAGAGCAAGTGATATAAAGAAGCTGAACAAATTGATGAAAGCTGGTTCTGTTCTGGGGACTGATCTGGATCTTCTTGAGTTGATCGCCCAAAGGAAGATGCTTTGGAAAATGAATAACATTATAGAAAACCCTCAGCGTGCTCTTCACAGCACTGTAACTCAATAATAGTGTCTTCAGTCAGAGACTTCTTCAGATCCACTGCAACACAGATCTGTACAAGAGGTGCTTCCTGCCCACAGTTATTACCCTCTACAGTAACTCTCTGAAGAAAAATTGAGTTACAACAGCATTTAATTTCCTTTCAGGGATTAAAAACACATTTTTTAAAATTTGAATTGAATTAGAGTGTAATGGTAAACACTGAAGGCACATATTAAAGATTAATAATTTGTATATTCTTATAGGCATCATATGTGGGACCCCATCAAACGTATGCAAAACTTCTCCCACCTTGTAGTTTGCTTCAAATCCCACATACAAGGCCACTGACAGACAAGATCCACCCTTTTAAGGAAGAATTTTCTGCTTTATGAGCACCCACAACTCCATAAGTGGGCAATGAAGCAGTCTAGTGATGAAACATTTCTGCTTTGTGTGCATGTGGTCTCTTGAATACAGTGCTGTGATGTACAAGAACCTGACCCTAGCTGTTTGCTACAAACTGCTCAACATTTTACTCCTTTGTCAAGTACAATTCAGACCCAAAAGGTAGGAACATCAGCAAAAGTTCTTCTTCCTTTGTTTGTCACCCTAAAAACAGAGGTGACCTGTAATTGGTTGCTTGGTTGGATCACTGACATACTTCAGTTCTGCCAGTCCAGTATGAGAGGGCAATGTGTTATCAAAAGTTCCAATAGGCAATTACACAGTACCATCGACATGAGTAGATATGCAGTGTACCTTACACTTTCTTGCAACTGGGTCAACTTTTTAAAATCATGTCCTTGACTTTTTTTTCATTGTTCCTGTTTCAGGTCTGTTGCATAGCTTGTATCACAAATGCCAGAATCATAATTTTCGGTCAAGATTCAAAAATGAGTACACAAACATAAGATAAAAATAAAGAAGCACCTTTTTTCATGACAAAAAACATTCCAACCAAGAAACAAATCAATATATGGAGAGAAAAAATCATGAGGAACCATTCACATTAGATAATTCTCTTATTAACTGCAAGCATGCTTTACCCTTATCAATATGTAAAACCCATTACTATGATTCTTTTGATAAGTCATCACTGAACAAAGAAGGTACTTCCAAATATTAAAAAAAATAACTGTTACTCTTTTACTCTTGTGCATTTCAAACATTTTGGTAAATAAAGTGCTCATTTATTTTTTAAGGCTCCGATTCAAGATGACTTTTCTTTGACTCACTATTGTCCCTTCATGGTACTGCTGGCCATAGGAAGACCACACCTATTTATTCAAACGAACGTGAACATGGATGTACAAACAGGTTGAGCTGATCAAGCAGCCACATTAGAACATTTTTTGGTTGCTGTCTCTGTTTCAGGGTATTGTGTCCTCAGCAGCTGGGATCTAAATAGTTTGGCTCTCACTGTCCTTGGCAGTGAGTGCTTAGTAAAGCTCTTTCCTCAGGAGATAATACTTTCTCACCAAAGGTATACAGGGCCAGAACAGTCACTGTAGGATAAATAAAAGAAATACCATTCACCTTCTTCAGTAGCCTCAAACATTGCCAACTTATTTGCTTTGTTGTACTGTTGCAATTTCTGCCAGTATTTTGCATGGAACAAAAACTGAATTAAAACCCTTTTTGACCCCTGCATTCTATAAGTTTTATTTTTTTATTATTTTTTTGCCTGTACTTGCCTCATTTCTTTCTTTCTTTGCATTAGTATTGAAACAGAAGTAAATACAAGCAGTGGGTTACTGTTGCTGTAGTTACAGCTGTTTCTTTGGCCAAATACATCAGGCAGCAATTCCAGCATACAGGCATTCAAATGCTAAAAAAAAAAAAAAAAAAACTTGTCACATACTGTACTTTGTTAAATGTGCAGTACAAATTATTCCACCACAAGCAGAATTTATTAAAATATTTTATTTGGCCACTAACTGATAATAACAGTTGATACTTTTATTTTTCCCTCTTGGGGAAATTTAATTCTCTGCATTTGACCCATCCGTGAAGAGCAGAGAGCAGCCATACGGCGCCCGGGGGGCAGTCAGAGAAGACTTTTGAAAATTCAGTTAGATGTTTTTGGTGAAAAACCCCAGAAATTAAACAAATATTAACTGAAGAAGTCCAGATGCAGTAATTGGGAGACATTACACATAAATAATAAATCAAGTGATTTATTTATTTATTTATTTTTTACTATTATTAGTTGTAGTAATTGACCAGAATCAACAGAAAAGGCACAAGCTCTACTTGTTTTAATGATTTATAAAATAAAAATAAAATAACCCTGTGCTGCATATTGATTTGTAACATCGCATGGACACAAATTAACAACCAAAAACACTTTTTTTTTTTTGAGACAACCAGATGATTGTGAATAATTCATTAGGATTATGCTCTTTTTTTTCCTTTTTCAGAGTTAAATTCCTATAAATCCCTACCAAATGCCCACAGTGAACAGAGGACACCTTAAAATGTGTTGCAGCACCTGTCGGTCTGTAGAAAAGGCTTGTCTAGCTAAAAGGCATCCAGCTGCCGGCATTGCCAGTGAGGGGAAGATAAGCAGTGATCAGAAGTGGACTCAGTGTTGTGTTTGAACTTCACGAAGGTACAGTGATGACTTAATTTTCTTTCCTGTCTCACTCCTGTGCTTGCTGACTAATCCATCTTCTTTAGCCACAGTATTTGTCAAAGACCAGGACAGCATGAGTCGCTTCTTATGGTGATAAAATCAAAGTCCTTCCACTCCTTGCTACATTCACTGACTGTCTCTTGATACGGAAATGCTCAATAATGTTTTTATTTTGTATTTTCTTATGCCGGAAAAAGGAAAGATAAGCTATGGCTTGCTGTCTGTCAAGTTTGTGTTTTTGCATGTCATTTGGGTATGTTTCCCACTGGTCATGTTATTTTCTGCATGCAGTATTTTGATTTAAAATTTAAATGTGCACAAAATGTGCAGTGAAGTGTATCCTGTCCAGTCCCTCAGGCACCTGCCTTCTCCCAGTCTTGTCTCTTTCAAATAAATAAGTACAGCTTAGAAGGAGGTGTTTTTTGGAGGAGGAGAGGGGGAGGTTAATGTATGCTGCTTTATTTATTGGTTCTCATCCATGTTAGTGCATTGTGCTCATAGTCCTGTGACATTTTAGAGACTGAGGGAAAGAGGTGAAAGAAAAAAAACAATGTAATGGAGAGAAAGACCTTCAACACAGCACAATAGAGCTGAGAGAAGCATGACAGATGAGGCAAATGCCTTGATTACCACTTACAATTCCCCTCTCTCACTACCTGTCTTTACAGTCTGGTGTGCAGATAACATGCACGGGAAAATGGATGCACACCAGGGCTGCAATACAAGATGTGGGCCACACAAATATATGGGAGATAATTTATGTTGGATTTGTTTTCATTTGTGTTTTCTCATCTTCTCAGGCCCCACTTTCATCTGTCAAGTCTAATGAACAGATGTTGCTCTGCTGCTGGAGTCAGCGTGATGGAGTGAGCTGCTGACAGGGCCATCCTTCTGCTGCGAGGAAGTGGAAAGGGTCATCTGGACACTGAACAGCATGCAGGGGTGCCTTGACTCATCTGTGTTTCTGACTTTTTTCCTTGTTGCCGCCCTCGTCTCTGACATTCAGGAGCCTTTTGAGTCCAAATCCCACCCACAGCACTCTACCACCCACTGTCCTGTCCATCTTAGCCCTTGTCAAGCCATTCTGTTCGACTGATCACTTACCTGTAACATGCCCTTGTCTGTAGTTGGAGAGGCCAGAAAGTGAAAAGGTCAAAATGTTTATAATAAGGTCAACAAGACTTCTGTGAGGCAAAGGAGAAAGGAAGGGATCTATAGTACAAGTGATTTAATAAGGGTTCCAAGCAGCTGTAGCTTTGATGGTAGACACTGCCTTTTTTAATGACATAGTTGGCTGTTTGATCCCTAGACACTCTGCAAGACAAAGTGTCTGAACACAAATTTGGTCCTGTTATTTCTAGCCACGTGTGTGGATTAAAGATAGCAAAGCATTATATTTCCCCTGAGTAACATCAGGGTTTGCTGCTGGCCCTGACTTGTTCAAGAAAGGTCATTTAAAATTAGGACCTTGAGCAATGCTGTCATACAATATTAACTGGTGGAGGATCATATAAAATGAAATATATCGGCTAAAGCACAGACCCCTGCTGAACTCCAAGACTAACTCAACAGCATTAGATATGTATGACTTAAATCAAATTAATATGGTTATTTTTATTTGAATATCATTTTAGAAAGTGTATTGAAATGCAGCACTAAAATCTACCCAGTCAAGCATCAAATCAGTTTTCTGAGGCAATGAAACTATCCTTAATAACTTTAATCCAGTGCTGTTTCAGAGCTGTGATGTTCTCTAAATCTTAACTGAAACCTGATTTGATTGAATTTCCTAATTCATCACTGCTGGATCCAAAGTAGGGGAACTACATTGTTTACTGAACAGGTGCTCAGTCCATCACAAGTCCAATAAAATGCATATTTAGCCAAAAAGCCTTATGCCCTAGAAAGCAGTCTAAGTTTCTCATGAGACCCTTTTGCTCACCTCTGTTGCAAAGCATTTATTCATTTCCTTGCACACAAAACCAAATGAGAACTTTCTTCCACAATGTAGTACACTGCAGCAAACAACTAAAAAAATGTTTTTCTTTTTACATCTTTCTTTCTCTCTCTTGCCACCTGGGTCATATGTGATCTAAATAGTTAGATAGATACAAAAAACAATTTACTATGAGAAATGCCACTGGATTAGAAACCCACAGAGAAGGTGGTCAGCCATTAACTTTCCTTTTTCATCAATAATATCCATGGTTTAGAAAAGGTTTGCTCATTTTACAAAAGACTGTGGAGGCACAAGTAAAAAAGTAAAATAAAACAATAACAAAGTATAGTAAAAAAAAACAGTCTGCAGTGCAAGAAACGTGGATTCGCAGGACTGTGTCACATATTGGTTCAATTGAAAATAATATATTTCTGATTGATTATGTGGCACCTAATTCATTGTAGTTTGGGTCCTCATGGACATTCTGGGCATCAGCAGAACAATTGTGGGAGTAAATATCCTCAAGAAAATGTAACACTCTCTCTCCAAATCTATGTTTGCAAATAAATCTTAAATTACACAAATTACAAATGACACTTTTATCCAAGGGAGCTTATGAGAGCGAAACCTAGAGAGCGACAATATGAGGTCTAGCATTTTACTTCACAGAACAACTTCACTGACGACTTCAGATGTGAGCTGGAGGACCAAGGGATAAATCCAGAAAACTACATATTAAAAGAAGACTTTTCTATCTCTTGAGCTATAGTATACTAATACATAATTCCATGCATTGTTTAAACATAACTTGATTGTAATAATTGGCACTTTTTTGTTAGTACACACAATGTGATCAAGTGCTTTCAGTTTTTTTCTGTTTAATTGTCCTCATGTTCCCAGCACACACTGCAACCTAATGACACATCCAGGTTATGCACACTAAAAACAGTTGGGTTAAAAATAACCCAATTTGGGTTGTTTTATAACCCAACCGCTGGATCAATATTGCACCAACCCAGCTGTAGTTAATTTGACCCAACAAGATTCCTCCTTTTAACCCAGCATATGAGTTAAATATGCCACCCAAATTCTGGGTCAAAATAACCACATATCTGGGTAAATTCAATCACACATGCAGGCGTCGATGGCCTGAAGCAGTGTGTCATGTTCTAAAGCCTGACCAGCAATGATGACAAGGCCTGAGATACATGCTGATCATCATTTCCCAATATCAGGAAGTAGGGGTATGGTCTTGATGCCTTGGCCTCATGGGGGTATTCCACTGTTCCAGGCTAAAAGACAAAAAAAGAAAGAATAAAAACAAGTATGTGAGCATATGTGTGAGTAAAGAACAAATATCTACCAACTAGTATAGTTGTAGCTATCCCATCTGCCACAGACACTACTCTTTTAGTACAGAAGTGCCACAGGATTTTTAACATGTACAAAATAAGCAGGCAAATAGCAGTTTACGAAAGTCACAGCAAAGCCACGTGCACTGTTTTTAAAGGGCTCATGACATCGGCTACATGGCTAGCTACATTGCTAGCCAAACCAACTGGCCTTAACAGCATACTGAGCATGTGGATTCATGGTGGAGGAAGACAACCCAAGTGCTGAGTCACAACAACCCAGGTGCTGAGTCAACCAATGACTGTTGGGTTGATTGATTTAGACCCAGCGCATGGATTGCACAAAAACAACCCACGTCCCATACAAACAACCCAAATACCATATAAATAACCCAAAATGGGTGAAGCATTTCACAACCCAGCGTTTGAGTAGATTAAATAACCCAGCTGTTTTTAGTGTGTGGAATTCAGTACTTAAAATTTGCAGTGTCTGTCAAAAATTCCACTGGGTTAAGTGAACTCATTGCTTATTTCCCCCAAATGTAAGTGATTGACTTTTAAGTGGGAAGAAGTTTGTCTTAAATTTACTTTTCATTGTAAAAAAGAGGTTACATGTTGCACATTATGTACTTGTGTTAACATGCAGCAAACAGTTTTGATATGCAATAAAACAAAAGATCTTACTTTTGAAGAACACCCTGCTGCAGCTGTTTAGTATATCAAAGAAGGGATACACATGCAGGTACATACATTTGTTATATAACATATTTATTTCCCATTTCAACATAAATTCCAATGAAAAAGGCTGAATTTCTTTGTAAAAAAATGAATTAACAAATACAGGCACTACTTGAGTTTACAGGCTTCGTAACTTGTGAGGGTTTTGGTCAAACTGATAAGTCCTTTCAATTTTGCTCTGGCTTTCAGCAGTCACTGCATGAAGTCCAAACAATGAGAGATGGGCAGGGGGAGTCCACGATGTCCCTTAATCCCAATTCAATATGAAATTCAATTGCTTTGTCTTACATTTTACTCCCAATCTGCTTCACTCAACAACCTAGTCATCTAATCTCATTCCTGAGCAAAGAGTTCCCCTGATGAGGAGAAAGAAAGGATGAAGAAAGGGTCTGATATTTGGCACTTTTGAGGTATGAAATGATGAATCAAATAAATAGGAGCTTGTGCAGAGTGAGTTCTCAGCAAAACACTGTACAAGATGCCTTGTTTGTGTATCTTTTATTCAGATATTGTCAGTCTTACGTTCAGTAAGGGAATCATTTTATTATCACAAGATATATTTACATTGAAAATTCTGGAAATATTGCTAAGTAACAGCAAACAAGAATGCAGTCACATTTGCATGTATCTGTTTAGGCTTGAGGATAAAAAGCAGAGGCTGAAACTATATTAGATGTCATATTTTATAATCCTTCCCATTAGTCAAACACATGATCTTTTTATCTGTTTTGTTTTATCCCACCCTTATTTTTTTTTTGTAAGTTTTTTTTTTTGGCCAGTCATGTCTTTCATCTATGTTCATAGTATTTTCTCACAATTCTTAAAATCAGAAGAACTACCACCTAAACCAGCTCACTAGGAACTTTCTGTGAACATATGACTTTTTTGACAACCTTTCACAGGAAGAGTCATAGCAAACCCCTTCATTCCCTCAAGGTATCCATAGGCCATCATGCCTTCAAAGAGACACTTGCTGTTACCTACATATGCTACACAAAACAAAAGCCCCAGGTCTGATTGAGCTTATTATTGTTCCCATGTTTTCCTCATAATAAATCAATGGTTTTGCACAGCAATGTACAGTACAAAAGAACAGAATACCAAACCTGTTTTCCATGTTGCTTAATAAGCATAATAAAATTGAACCCTTTAAACAAATATGTAACTACCCGGAGCGCTCTCTTCACCCAAGTTGGAGCAGTTCTCTGGAAGGTCACTCCCCCTGATAAAGACTTTGCGGCTGCTAATTTGGGATGACAGCCCATGTCATCGAGAATGTTTTTCTAGGATCCGATTATCATCAGACCTGGCCATGCAAATGACAGGGAGACCTTAAGGGATATCATTTTCTATTAAAATATGTAAGGGTCTAATTACAGATAAATGTCACATTAGCTGTGTGAGATATAGAGACCTGGAGTGAAAAAGTGGTCGAAAGAAGGGGCAGAGGGGGCCATGTGAGCTCATGGTGTGATGACAGAGCTGAGTTGAAAGAGGGGGCAGGATCAGTGGATCTAATAACAGTGGCAAACATCATTAACATAACTCACTTAACTGTGTTACAAGAAACATATGAGAAAAGGATTAAAGAAAAAGAGAAACCAAGTGCATGCAAGAATCTGATTAGATTGTTAGAAAAAAATTAATAGATCTTATTAATCACAATCACTGACATGCTGAAGTATTAATTTATTTCTGCTGGCTTTTTTTCTCCTCGGGACCAAAATAAATAAATAAAGCAGTAAAGACCCATGTCACTGAATGAGAATATGCATGTGACAGAATATCCAGTCAGTGTTTGCTCACATGATACAAACATCTGTTCATCTGATCTGATCTGATCTGTATGATGACAATTCAGAATTTGTTTGAGGTATTTTTTTTTTTATTTCCTAAACACCTACAATTTAGCCAATGGAAAATATTTCCGCTCAGTACTGTTTTAATCTCACTTTAATACATCTACATAGAAAAAAACTAGCTTCAATCTATTTAAGTTAAATGTTTATTTATTTTAAGACTTTGTGTTTGTTATTTGATTTTGAGTTTGTTGTCTGTTTTTACTTACTGTTCTTGTGTTTTTTTCCTGCTCTTCTGACTTTAATGGGTTCAACTGTGTTCCATATGGGTTGTATATTTATAGTCCTGTCCTTCCCCTTGTCAGTAAAGCTCCATTGTTCACCCTTCCGTTTGTTGCTTGTTCTACATTGTGCTTAACTTTATGTCTCAGCTGTCCTCGGTTATTTTTCAGCATTACACATGTAAGCAAAAGTCTCAAAGCATGAAATCTATCTATCTATCTATCTATCTATCTATCTATCTATCTATCTATCTATCTATCTATCTATCTATCTATCTATCTATCTATCTATCTATCTATCTATCTATCTATCTATCTATCTATCTATCTATCTATCTATCTATCTATCTAATCTATCTATCTATATTCCTACCTTATAAAAAAACCTATTTGATACACCACATTTCACATTTATACAAAACATGTCTTTAACATGTCTTTAAAAATAAAGGTGTTACATGTCCTGTAAGGGAAAAAGTAGTCATTAGTGACATTTGTTAGCCACCTTCAAACACAGACCTCCAACCAAGATCTGATTATTTTTAGTTCCTCCTTGCAGAAGAAGAAATGCATTTGATGGTTCTTGTTGTTGGCTTTGTTCAGTGTTCTACAAATCTAGCACATGTTCTATTTTGAAATACTGTCTTGTGGGTATCTTTTCTGTTGCATGTGGTCATAAAAGTCACTGTCCTTAACTATACACTGTAAGATTGTAAATCATCTGTAGTAAATTGAGAAATCCATGATGTAATCTTTTTTTTTTGACCTTTTGGAGTGAAGTTGTAACTGTATAAGGTTTCAGTATCTGTGTTATCAAGTGAGTGCTGCTGTTGTTCCTGCTTGTGCTGTTTCAGCATCCATTGATTCATGATGTCTGTCTTCTTACCAGGTGAGATTTAAAGTCTACTGCAGTACTAAATGTAACGCTTGGTGGTATGATACATTATTTGTTTTTACCTCACAAGAAACAAAAGTGAATATGAAACTTTTTTTTTGCTGTTATTTTTGCTCCCATTGCTAGCATTGACATGGACATTTAAAGTGTATCTGACTCACTCATTCCTCAATAAAACATTTAGCAGCATCATAACTTTATTAAATGAAACATGGTGTGGATCGTGTTGTTTGACACTCATAAGTTAAATATGAATGTTTTCATGAGTTTTGGGTGAGTCTCAGTTTGAAACCAGAAGTGATGATCAGCAGGAACACATCTCTTTGTTTTCATCTTACATGGACATTGAAAAGCATTTCAGAGCTCGTGTTTCCATTGATAAAACTGTGAAACACTGTAACCTGGTGATTCTAGCAATGCTGCAACAGACCCAGAGAATGATGAAATCATACATGCAAAAATAAAAGACTTTACAAGGACGCGTCATGAACATGACTTTTTTTTTCCCTTTTATCACCAAAATTTAGAACTTGGTCATAATAATAAAGGTAACATTGAAATACAATAATTATTTAAACTTTGTTTATCCCTCTAGTGAAATTAGTTCTCTGAGTTTTATCCTTCCTCATCACTGAGAAGCAGAGGGTAGCCATCTTGTATGGTGCCTGGGGGGTAGTTGTGGGCCTCAGTATCTTGCCCAAGGATAATTTAACACGTAGCCTCTCTTGAGAACTGGGATCAAACCCTGGTCTCCCAATCAGAAGACGACCTCCTTCCCAATTAGACTTGGCCGTCCCGGGGCAGTGGCAGGTTCAAAATATTGCCCAAAGGATACTTCGAAATGTAGCCTCTGCCAGGACTTGGAATTGACACCCGACTTCCCGATGGAAGGGCGATCTCCTTCCCCATTAGGCTATGGCCGCCACCCTACACGATCAACCTACACGAACAAACAATCATATATAAACACATAGACATAAACAACCATATACATACATAGCACACTGTTGCATGCAGAGACTCAAATCTAAACACCCCAATATACACAGAGCCTAAAGACTAAATGATTTTTGCTTTTTTTTTAAGTTTAATAGGTCACATTCACTGTACAAGTTCACAACAATAAGGAGGCCATTTTTGAAATAATTTTAGAAACTGATAATGAATTTTTAAATGGTTGAATTCAGCATGCTGATTAGATCAGTTTCTTCTTGGTTATTCATGAGTTCTTTTTTGCATTTCAACCCTGAGGGTATGCAATATTTGATTGTCAATGCAGCATTAAAAATGAATTGCTAAACACTCACTCTATTACCCAAACAGGCAGGTGAACATGGCTCTGAGCAGAAAGGCGAACACATACAGGAAATGAAAGCACCAGCACAGATCCAATTACAGGTGAACTACAGAATTTTATTATGTGACTGAAGAAAATTAGAGCACACTATTCATCTAATCAAGTTGTAATACTTCATTCTAATTTATTGTTGCATTACAAAATACAAAATTAGGTCTACTGCATTATGCACCACCTATGTAATTGCTTATCAATGACTTAAACATTTTGATATCATTAAAAATGTTTTTTTTATTTTATTTCAATCAGTGACTTGGTAAATAGATTCCACAGGATGAGCTTTATTAAAAATTTTTCCATAAACCAAAGTAAACTAGATTTATATCAATTGTAAATGAAAGTTTAACATGTTTGGATGCAGCTAAACATGAGATTCTTCACTGTATTGAAAGAACAGCTCTAATTTCCTTTTGTTATCTTTCAATTATTTTATTGGACGTTGTTAGCAATTAAAATGTTGAATGGAAGATCAACAATTATACAAAACCTTGAAATAGATCAGAACAGACATAACAGTACTTTTTTTAATGGAAAAAAAATATGTATTTTGTTAAGTTCTTTTCTAGCAAAGCTTTCTGTCAGGGTTGTGGAATTTGGTTATTCTGTGTTTACTTGGTCTTGAATGGGTTTTCCAGGTCTCTTCTGTGATTTTACATTGTGTATTATGCTTTTGCAACTTTATTTTATACCACCTGGGGGCTTCTTTTGGTAGAGTTTGGTTTCCTGTCTTGTTTTGTAGATCTTTTTTATTTTCTGTTATCCTGGGCTTTACATATCTGTTAGTCAGAGTTGTGAGTTTTTGAGTGGTTTTTGTTTCACGTTGTGAGTTTTTCACAGCACTTCCTGTAGTTTTATTTTGTAGGGGTGTTGAGTTTCATGTTTCCTTCGTCTTGTCACTGTTGCTTTAATTTTCCTTTAGTCAGGGTTTTTTTTCCTTTGATTTCATGGATTGACTTTTTGTTCTTGAGTTCACTCTAGTTAAGTTTAGTTTCTGGGTTGATGTGCTTTTGTCTCTCCAATTTACATTTGCAATGATCCTTTAGACTGTTCCTGTATTTTTTCACACATGTTCAATATTCATTCTGATCACCCTCCCCGTTCTTCTTCTCAGCTGTTGTTTCCCCTCTGTAATCACCTCTCCTCAGCTTTATAAGTCTGTGGTTCACCTCTGTCCATTGTCTGCGCATCTGTCTTGTTCCCCAGTGTTCATTCTGTCACATGCGTCTATACATGTACTCATTTTGATGCCATGTCAGCATTTTGTTTATCCTCTTGAGCTTCCTGCATATTCCTGCACTTTGGGTCTGGCCAAAACCCCTCGAACATGACACTTAGAGCTAGTATTTGTTGAAAATGTGTCCCGGAAAATTCAGTTTGATGGACAAGATAACTTCACTCGTCCCTTTCTGAACACCCAACATGCTGGGATAGAAGGAGGTAGTGAACTGGAAATTGACTGGTTCACATCGGTTTTGTAAGAAATTAAAAATACATTTAAATTAGCTCATGTTATGACCCCGCTCAACTAGGCAAACAGGGAAGTCACATGAAAATCACAGGTGGAAAGTGTAGATCACAGGAAAAGAGGATTTATTGTTTTTGTTCACTCCTATTAGTGAAAATGTAAAAACAAGGACATTCATAGCACAAAACACTAATCTTCAACAAAGATAAATAAAAATCCATTTGCAAAATTTACAAAAAAGCTAAATATTTTGGACCTGCTTTTATACACTGTGCTTTTCTTATTTGTTTATTTAAACTAGGAATTGGAAATTGATCTTATATGTATAAGCCTTGGGATGCCTTTATTAAAGAGGCCATTCCATTAAAAATGTTTTTTTGGGGGGTTTCTGTTTAATATTTTAACTCCGCAAGTGTTCTTATCTTCATAGTGGATGGGAAAACAGGTCAACAACTTGTCTTTCAGGTGGATAACACCCGAGTTTGAACGTCCCAGTCAGAAGGATTCTGAACAGCACACAATTTGCGATATCTAAGAATAAAACTACCTTTGCTTTCATTATATGAAGAAGAGATTTGATTTGGTGGAAGTGATTATGTCGTTTACAGCTCAACAGTAAAGTGAAATATACTGTTGGTGTGGTTGGTGTTGGTTAGAAAAGGATTATTGTGCACCAGAGTAGACTTAAGCACCCATTAGTAAAGACGTCATAAGTGTGGTATTTTTGGAGGCATGAATGATACAATTTCATCTGTGAATTCATAAACTCTTTCTTCCATAGTTTTATTTGAAGGAACAGTCAAACTTCACATGTATCTGCAAAAATTACATGTATTTTTTTCAACTGCAATACATCAAAATGTCCCAGAATCAATGAGTTTAAGTGGATCAGACCCAAAGCCAAAGTTTCTGAATGTCCTTTGGACATTACAGTGATTTCAAAAGGATCTATACCAGTGCTATCCCAAGCACAGATGGATGGAAAAGAGAATTATCCCCTTAAAGATGTGTCTCAACAGCAGTTCCAAGAAGGACAAAAGAAGCAGAATAATAATAAAAAAATATATTTAAAAGTTGGACCATAAAAAATAGCAATGCCATATAAATAGCAGAACCAAGGGGATTACAAGGATACAACAATCTGTGTGCCAGACACGGTGAATACACATCACAGTGTCTGTCAACTGGAAATGCTCCCCAACTTGGAAGGACAACAGGGGTTGGGATTTGGCCATCAAGGGTACAAGCTGTCAGTGGCCTCTCTTATCCTGTCCCTTGGTTCCTTTCACTAAATCCCTGAGTTAGACATCAAGGCCGTTGTGAGCTGATTTTATCCTGTGTATCTAGTTCAGTATACCCAGTCTGTGTTTTCTTTTTTCTTTCTTTGTAATGTGAAAAAATTAGTCCACTTGCTTTGGACTGTCGGGACACAAAATCAGACATTTCATCCAGTAAATACTGACACATTAAATGTCTGTCATGTATGTCATGAAGATATTTAATTCATTCATTTCTATCTTTACACAGAATTTGGTCATTTAGGACAAAAGTGAAAAAAAGATTTAATGCATTTAATATCATTTTAATAATGAATAAATATATATATTTAAGAATTCATAAGAAGTTGACTTGTTGCTCTTTATGTAGTACTTTAAGACAATTTTTGTTTTGAAAATAACTAAACTGAAGTAAATGTAATTTGAACATTGGTGCTATTTTGACCTCATTTAGTTTTTACAAAGCATTTTACAATATTTCAGCCATTTACTCAGATACTCTCAAACAGCACCTCCCATGTTGGCAGTAGCACTCTACACATGGTCCTTTCTCTCAGTGTTTTTTCTACCCACAATATAATATTCTCTGACTATTGGGAGTCAGAGGTCAAAGTCAACTTTTATTCATATTCATTTTAAAAGTATTTCCATGTCGTACAAGCACATGCTTTGTTCAGCTAAAGGCCTATAATCCTTACAGAGCTTTGTTATATGTTTGTTTGTTATATCAACCATTTATATAAGTTATAGAAAATCACATCCAATTCAAAATACAAAAACCCAAATTTCTGGTCAAATGTCATTGAAAAAAAGCTCTCCGAAGCAAAATTACCAGTAAAACAGACTCAGCATACAGTAGCATAATAATATATCACATTCAAATATAAAAACAAGGACGATGTTACAATTAGTGCTCAGTAAGACTAGAAAAGCTCTATACAAAAACAGGATATTTACCATTTACCAATTACTGTGTAATAGTTTTGTTAGATAGTTTCTTGAATACAGTCAATAGAAAATTAAAATTAAACACTCTACCTAATGCCATAATCAGTTCAGAAACATCCAGAAAGAAAACTCCAGCTGCGAATTGCTACTTTAAAAAATGATTCAGCTGATGAAAAGTTTTAGACTTGGTTGTTAAGAGTGATGGTAACACAAGTTTCGACCTGAGGAAACGTTGACACATTACAGGACCGGTGATCAAACACTACTGCTGCTAAGGCTTCTATGTTACAACAGTATGATGTTTAACACCACATCAGAATATGTCATGACACATACAGGTCTTGCTCTTTAACCAGATTAACATCACATGTCATGATAATGCTCATTTACAATATTTCTAAAAGTTTTGGTTAGAGCTAGACACTTTGAGACACTTTGCTGCCTTATTTACTTTATGTGATTTACAATAAGTGTAAAAAAAGGTGTGTTTGCACACACTGGATTTATACTTGTTGCAACATTAACTATAACCTGTATTACAGAAGGTGAATGCAATGGCCCAGACAGAGTCTGGGCCAAGTCTAAGTCAAGGTCATAATAAGCTTTTTACAATGTTTATATGACTTTGCTCTTGATTCTGTTACTGTTTACAACTTCTCTTACAGTCAGTGACATGACAATCACTGCTTTATATTAATAATTGTTTAACTTGTGTGTTCTGCCAAATCCTGCAGTATTACTGCAACTGGCAGAAAGCCTGGGAAACATGGTTTGTCTCATCTCAATGTGACAGTCGTGGAACCTGATTAATTTTGGCACCAGTGCTGACAGTTTGGAAACAAAACACAGAACACTTTTTTTTTTTTCAGTTTAACTTGAAACCTGCTGCTCAAAAAGTCACTTATGGGTTCAGTATGTTACCCATGTTTACATCAAACACATGCATCTTTATTTAAAAGATTATTTTCTTTTTACTTTTATTACACCATTTCATGTATTTTAGGTTAAACAGTAATTTTAAATTAGACTGAAATGTAAAGATTATATCATTTGTATTAAATATACTGCCATGATCACCATGTTGGTTCTATTGTGTAATCTGAGTTATAGATCTGAGTTTGAATCTGAGCATTTTTATTCCCCCCTTATTTATTTATTTGTTTGTTATTTTACTTACTTATGTTGTACTTTTGCTGATATCTCAAGTCACTTTGTTACCATAGGTCTCCAAACAACCAATTGGAAAGCTCTGGATGTGGCAAACATAAAATTTAGTGTGGAATTCCTGAACTGGTAACCAAACTTCCTGCTCGATAGGTTGTTTTTTTTAGCTCTTGAGCTTTGTCTATTTGGAGGAAGTAATTTTATTACACTGTGTCAAGCGGTCTATTGAATCATTTATACAACATATTTATTTGAATGTGTAAAATGTTTAACCTAACATTTCCAAATTTGGGCTCTTTATTGTGAGGTAAAACCTATAAAATAGGTACAATTTAAAGCTGCAGAGAGTTTCACAGGTGGACACATATCAAAATCGGGTCTTTGGTTTCACAAGTTGCAATTTTCTGCCCTAGATTTTTGCTCACTTTTTCTTTGTATTTCTCAGAAAAATACCCTCATGGTGTTGCTGGATTTTTCAACATCATCTTCAAAATTTATGTTGGATTTTCTATATAATCTTCCATGAAGCTGTCTGAGGCTTTCTTTCAGCCTCTGAATATAAATCCAGCATACTTGTAACCCACCATCCTCTTGCTTACTGGAGAGCAGTAATTTGATAGTTAAATGTTTGAAATCCTGCTTCCAACTTAGCTCTTTAAGAATATGCACCAATATGAGAGTAAGCTCATGTCTTTGATGTTATTATATACTAAGTAATCTGCGTCAAACTCAATTAGACTGCTTCTCTGATCAAGCTGAGTGTCAAAATGATGGTGGAATATATATTTTACTGTTGCAAGTTTCACCAGACAGGGCTCACATTTCAAACATCAATTAGCTCTTGAAGGGAAGTTTCGAAACAAACTGATTGGAGCTGTATTTTTTTTAGGCTATACAAAATGCCAGTGAAAACTGACTGAGCAAAGATACTTGAGCTGGTGGAGTGAAAGCCTGTCTCACCTCTCTTTAAGAGCTTAAGGCAAACTTAGTTTAATTTTCGACAAAATAAAAGCAAATTCCGTGATACAGTGACATAAAATCCTCAAAATGTGCTTTCTCAACTAACAAATTAACATTCTATTAATTTACAAAATCCACTTAGCTTATTCAGCATAAAGTAATATGTCTTTTTTTTTATAAAATGACCACACCTCAAACGTATCTTAATTTGATAACCATTTACAGAAGAGAGAGAAAAAAGAAACCTTCTTTAGAGATGGTATTTGTGGGTAGTGGAAATTTAGAGGAGTGACAGCAATTAAAACTGGGGTATTCATTCCCATGACAGCAAGATTGACACAGGACAGTCTGAACAAGATACCCATGAGCCAAAAATGAAGCTTTTTAAAGCAACATCATGTGCCCATCTCCTTTCATCACAACTTGTGAAAGTGATGTCATGTGCTTCAAGTCACACTAACGCTATATGTGACCAAACTTTGAAATGTTCACACCAGCTGTATCACAAAATCAGAAAGGAACTTATCCACTGATAGATGCTGTCATGTTCACACACAAAGCAGAAGGCTGTACATTCTTGGATCCATCTGTGTGCAGAACCACTCATCTTTCTCTGTAAAACCTGGTTTATATTCTCTATTTGGACCCACTGGTTTTGCAGTTTCAAATTCATCCTAGAACTGCACCGATTATCAGCTATCTCTGTTTGGTGGGTCTGGGTGAATGTCCCCAGGTCTAGAGATATGAGATCCAAGCCCTTGCGTCAAGGTCTCAGTGTGAAAATACTGTGCAGCTAACTGAAAAGATGCTCTGATGTGCAAAAGCATCCACTCTGCATTCAGATTTCTTCTTCCTTTTTTGTAAAATCTTACTGAGCAGGGCATTTGTGCTTTCTAAATATGATAAGTGGCTTGGATAAAAAGAGAAAAAAAAATACAAAAAAGGAAAAGACAAAACTTAGGGGCCTTGGCGTGGAGAGCAAAAGCAGGCATCATTTATCTTGATCAAATATCAGCATACTACTGCCTACTGCCCACCCACCTAAATCCATCCTTTTTAAAACAATAAAGGAGAAAAGACTAGAAATCATGTTGAAGTGAGCAAAATGTGGTGCTTAGTGGGTAATGTAGAAAATAAAACATTTATAATTCAGACAGTTAGCATATTACAATGTGTAATCCTAGATGTCTGAAAGCAATTACATGCAACTAATTACAAAGTAATATATGCAGACAGTTTAACTAGACACCAATCTGCAACTTGACGTTAATTGGGATCTATGTTTGTCTCTGTCTAAAGGGTTAGCTGGATGCCTCAGGGCTTCACGACACTGGAAATAGCCCGTAATTTTCCCACATTTCTGTAAAAGCTGTCAAATTGCACACTACCCAAAAACACATTTTTTTGGGCTGGCCTTCTAGGTTGTTGTAATCTTTGGAGTAAAACACCAAGAAAGGCGCAGATACTAAAAATGTTTGTTATTTCCACAAGTCATTAAACAAAAAGTAAAAGGCAAGTTAAATTGTAAATCTTTGATGCATCAGTCACCTATTAAGAAACAATTTGTACACAGTTATTTAGATTAATCTGTTATAATTACCAAATACCACACTCACACATTTTTGACACATAAAAATTCACAAAAAAACAACAATTTGGCATCAACTGAAGAAACTGCTTCAGGTCTTTGTATTTTTTCTTGTTTCTCTAAGACATAATGTTTTAGGTACGGCACTATTAATTTGCTGTCAATATTTTTTTAGGCAAGACACTTTTTCTTTTATCATCCTTTTGTCCATTTTCCATCATTTTTTAAGCATACTAGACTGCATAACAAGCTGTTTTGGTCAAGTATAAAGAATGACTAAAAAGTAAGGGGAAGCAGTAGAAGTCTAAAGAAAAACTTCAAAGTACTGTTAGAAAATTTGAAAAACTATTGAGAAAATCCTCTTCAAAACATTATAAGGAGTTCTGGCTTCTTTGAAGGAAAGTATGTAGAAAATTTAGTTGATTTAACCTTTTGTTTAGGAATGTGTATTTTGCATCTTGGGCACGTAGTAGCATTTACCTTCTAAGTAGGATGAGTCTGTTTCAAATCCATTATTATTTTTTAAGACAAAAAAAGAAACTTTCTTTTTGGTAATACATACACAAAAGGGGGGAGTGTTCAAATGAATGTCATTGGCCAAAACTGTTGTAGCTTCTACTATTAACACAAAACGGCACAACATAAAATTTGTGAATCCAGTCTTATTTGTTTTTATTGAGTTTGTAACTGTGTGTGCTTTGCATGTTGAGTTAATTAATATAAAATACAAAGTCCTAAACCTACTAGAACATACTACAAATCATTTTAAACTAATGGTTTCAGGAATATTTAACCCTTTAAAGCAAGTAAACGCAAAGGATTTGTCATTATTTGCTTCCAGTTAAAATGTACATATCCATAATGTCAGAATGAAGATGTTGTGACAAAGTATATGTAATTTGTATGAGCCTTAGAACCGTGACGATTATGTGGGTAGAACATAGCCCTTGGAATATTCTGTTATTTATGATAACATTATGAGTCCAGTCACCCCCTTACCCTACAGTTCAAGGAAAAGACTATATTTGATCACCTAATATTTTTTTTCTTTTTCTATGCTTGAACATAAACTTATTTTTCTCTCACTTTTGGTTTTCCACTCCCATGTGAAGCTTCAGCATCTAGGTCAAGGGTATTGAAGGCAGGCGGATTTCTGTGACTGCTTCATGCAGCTTGTCTCACAGAAAAAAAAAATACTTTCAAAGACGCATTGACCTTTTTATGTATTTGTATTTTTATATGATTTCTGTCATGTATATCTTCTAGGACAAATACCTGTAAAAACACTAGTTACCCACACTATGGTAGGGCAATATAGAAAAGTGAAATAGCATAAAATAATTAAAGACAAATCAAGTGTAAACAGTCAGCCTCTGGAGATTCTCATGCAGGTCCTATACTGTTGCTCTGACAATATAAATGTGACGCTAACAGCCTGTGATCAGACTTTAATGGTATTCATAGTTGCCAGGGGTCCTTTCACTGCAATATTATTAAGATAATTTTTATTCATGATATTTTCCAAATTGTCCTTGGAAGAAACAGGAGATTAGACTGTAGGAGGCTACTGACCCATGGGTTTTGAATAAACAAATGATGATCAATTTAAAAGCAGAATAGTGTTTTGGACTGCCCCTATGGGGTGGGAGTGGGAAAGGGAAAAATATTATTGCAATCATTACAAATACATTGAGATGAGCATGAATAAGACTGAAAAAACACAGGTCTCAAACCTTTTTGTAAAATACCCAAAAGTATAAGGAGACATTTAACTGTGTAATGGATTTAGGTAACTACTCTGAAATATTTACCATGATCATAATTATGAGGCATAAGTGACTTTTTTTTTTCTTAGAAACCAACTGCTGAATTGTCAGTGCTTCATTGGTGACCTCCTTCTTTCACACTGAAGCAATTAAGATGAAAAAAGAGAAAGAAAAATGCATCTTTTTAGACTGTTTTTGTACATTTCAGCTTGCTCAACAAAATGGAAAACAGCCTGAATTACCATGAGACCAGGTGAATCTGGGTTCCTATTGTGTAGTTTACAACCGCATCCCATCTCTAAAGAAGGCATAACATGCAAAATAATTGAAAGAAAAAAAATAATAGAGATCTTATTTTTTGCAACTGTAAAACTGACACTGGGTAAAAAAAACTGTACTCCATTTTTCCTAAAGTCCAGGATGTCTTTACATTTCCATCTGTTATTTTTGAACAAGAACTTACATGAAAGATATGTAATCAGCAATGGGAATAAGAAAAAAAAATGCCCCTTTTATGCATTTCTGTTCATTTGGAGGTGCAGTGGCATCCAATTTGGCAAAACTATTTGTAAGTTAGAAATGTTTTTGCAGCTTTTTCTAAGAAATGTATTACAATGTAACAGAAAATTGGGGAAAAGGTGTTATGAAACAACACACCCTTTACTTGACTGAGAACAATCCTTATGATATCAAAAACCATTGAAGGCTGCAATCAAAGTCCCAAAGCCTAAACAGAGTGTAAAAAGAAAAAAAAAAGTTTCACTAAGGAGTGACAACCATTTAACCCTGGCAGCGAATGCATCATGTCAGAACAGCCAATCACATTATTTTCTATCATAACCCCTAAACTGGTAGGAAGTGGCTACATGCCAGGTTAAAATTTAGCTATTAAAGCAACCAAAATACAACTGATGCATTATTTGTCCGTGTTTGCCTGTTTTTGGTTTGTTTTTTCAAGCTTCCCTCTACAGTCTGGGTATGTTTTGTAAGTTGATGATTCCTAATTGATGAAATGGAATGGAATAGTTGTTTGTTTTTTCTCTGTGTTAACATTATGGTAAACTACCAAACTGTCAGTGATGTGTCCTGATTAAAGTCCAGTGACTGCTGACATTATTTCCAGCCCCATGTGTCTTTCAATAAAGTATGCATACAGAAAACAATAAATATACAAATTATGAACTGACCAATATGATCTTCAACAAGACCTTGAAACAGTAATACATTGCTTAGACATTACTACAATGGTGCAATATACAGAAGGCAAAGGGCATTTTTGGCTCTACAGGGAGGCATCTCGCATCTCTCCTACTCAGCTGTCTTACTGTCAGCAACACTAACAGCAGCAAACTTTTCCTCCCCCTGTGGGATAAAGCCACAAACAAAAGCTATTTCCAGCTGTTTAGTACCCACTTAGGTGCACATCCAGACTTGATTGTTTACCCTTTTAAATCAACTGGGAATACTTATCAGGGGGTTCAGGCCGACAGCAACCTGCTTCAGCTTCTTCTACAAGTGTTCATGGAAAAGCTAAAATCAACCTTCATTTCTTCTGTACACCCCTTTAAAATATGCATAGCTTTTACATTGGTATGTTGACAGTTTGATTTAACATGTCTTTATGTTCATTCATGTTGGAAAGGTAATTCAGGTTCCATGTCCATGGTGTTTTGAGACAGCAAACCTACCGGGACAAGTCTGATAATTTCAATTTAGCTCAAATCTGAGCTGTGTGCAAGACAGTCACAGACAGTAACAGTTAGTTAACTTTAGTCCAGTTCAGCTACTCAGAGAGATCAATAATTTAAAGCAGAACTAAGTAAGTTTTTTCACCTCAATAAATGTTTTCTAGAGTCCCTGTGGGGGTAAACAAGGACTTGGCGGGGTGATTCGTGGGTCCCTCCCCTCCCTCCTGGGTCTGTGTCCTGAAAGCAGCACTTGCAACTTTCAGTGGATCGGACCCGACTAATCTCGCGAGAACAAACCTGCTTTACGGCACTCACACTCACGTACATAAATACAAGCATGAAGCCCTTGCTGTTGTTAGCAACGCCACCCTTAGGAGCGCAAAGATGATAATAATACTCACCTCACATTTTCTTGGTTTTGTTTTTCTTTCTTCTTGCAAAAGCGTTCTCTGCGCGTTGTT